>JAQPCC010000015.1:2400000-3000000 GCA_028392965.1 Lindernia subracemosa | reverse complement strand
TACCTATTTGCATGACTTCGCAGCCCTGACTTTGTGTGTACCTTTCACGAATTAATGTTTCGACTACCGGCGTGAATTGAGTAGTTGCTTGCTCGGATTCTACTCGGTATCTAGCAAACCAATCGCATGTCATCCTCTGGATAGAATCCAAGAGTGCAATGATTGGTAGCTTCCGTTCTTCACGAAGTCTTGCGTTGATCGATTCAACGCCGTTCGTAGTCATTATATTATACCGAGACACGGGAGAGTATGCCCGACTCCAACGATCTTTAGAATCCGCTGTGCTCAAATAATTCGCCGCATCGGGGAACAATTTCGTGAAATCTTCATACTCGGATTCGAAATGGCTTTGCTTGTAAATTTTTGCAATGCGTAAAAAACGATCAGTCGCGCCAGATTTTTACACTTAACTTTCATGTTCTGGGACAGATGCCAAATGCAGTGACCATGATGTGCAAGCTTGTAAATACTATCCACGGCTGCCTTGATCGCCGCGTGTCTGTCAGAAACAATCACGAGCTCTTTCTCATCTGGTACTACCGCCGTAAGTTCGTTGAGAAACCATGACCACGAATCGGTGGACTCTACATCAACGACAGCCCACGCGAGCGGATATTGATGCGAGTTACCATCCTGGGCCGAAGCAACTAGTAGGGTGCCATTATATTTTCCCTTCAACCAAGTCATCGATACAGACAACCTTTCTCATCTGACAGTATCCCGCAATGCAAGCACCAAGCGACATAAAAACATTTGAATCTGTTGTCATTGTCGACGCACAAACTTGTTATGCTACCCGGATTGGCTCTTTTCAACGCCGACAAATAAGAAGGCAACAATCTATAACTCTCGTTCGGGTCGCCTTTCAATGTATTTTGGGCTAAAATGCCTCATTTCCATGCTTTGAAGTAAGAAATTTCGATCCCTCGATTTCTCATCATAGTTTGGATTAGCTTCGGTGTTGGTGTACTACTCGACCCCTGAAAAGATTCGAGCACATGTCGCTCACCGAAGATGAAGATGCTTGCGTTAATCTTGCATTCCTATTTGCCAAATCACATGTATGAGTCTTGCAGTACTTCCGAATCGAAAACGCGGACGTATTCTTCATCTTCGATGTCCAAATCCTCCAAGTACATCCCTCCTCTTAATCGCAGGCGTATATTGATCGACAGGATTTGATGTTCCGGATCTCGAATGATGCATCCACGGAAACTCTTTGAATCGCCTTTTTCGCCGCGCTTTTATTTCAAATTCATCCCCTATTTTCATGGTAGAACAGTCCGTAAAAGAATATCGATCACTAATAAGGACGTTCGCACTCTCCACATTTCGCTCCCCATTTAGCCCGTCCCCTTCGTTCAAGGCATCCTCATCATTCCTCAAAATATATCTTCGTCGTCGCCAAGATCGATTTCCACATTCCGAAGGTGCGTTTCATAACTATCCTCAACCGGGACAGCTTCCAACGGAGATGGAAAATCTTCGACAACATTATCACGGTTGATAAATCGATCAAATAATCGTCATAGTTCGCGTTTACATCCGGGATAGCTTCCACCTGAGATGCAAAATCTTCGACGGGAGTGCACATAGCATTTGCGTGGCCAATTTCTACGTGGAGAATCGGTCTCTCCATTGGACCCCTAAATATATATACCCCTTCAATTCGCTATCATTCCTTATATACCATGGAACACCATTATCGTATCCCCTTATAGATGGTTGGTAACTTAACTTCAACTCCGGCCTCCCAATCGCATCCATACATGCGTATTTTCATTTAAGAGATCCTCGAACGAACAACAATCTCCTTGAAAACCAATAGGTCGCATGGTTATTCCTGAATTTGGTCGCCATCTATATTTATTATCATTGCCGATCTCCCATTCTCCGTCGTAGTTAATGATGATACTCGTCGGCATCCTGCAGTAAAAAACAAACAAAACAGATTAAAACATATTCGAATTAAATATCGCATACTTTTCGAATTAAATTACCCCGTAAAGCTAATCGAATTAATATTTGAGAAATATTTGAATTAATATTTAATGAGAAAACCATATCGAATTAAGTATCGAATAATAGTTGTATTAAGTATCGGATTCGTATTCGAATAAACTTTGAATTAAATAATAATTCGAAATTAACGACTGGACGAACACATTCTTCAATCGAGCTGCACAGTACGTGACGAGGTAAAACAACTTCAGATTGGACTTACCCACGATGAATAATGAACAATGTATGCATAATAAGTGAAATTTGGACGAAATAACTGGAATGTAAAATATACGAAAAACCAACCTTAATGGCTTCGACCTGTGCGAATTTGATGTGTTCGACCTGTGCGAATGTGTTTGCTTCGATCTTATACCTTCGACGAGCTTGTTGGGTGATGTTTGAGTGCCTTGGATCTTGACGTGCGAGAGTATATCTTGTTACTTCGTTCGCTCTTTTTTTTTTTAAGTTGGTTGTTGGATATTAATGTTCGTTGGTTGTTTGTTGGATTTTTTTATTAAAAAAAATAAAAAAATTAAATGATTTACTTAAGTTAATTATACCTTAATTAAACTCAATCCCTTTTATTTAATTGACAAAGTCAAAGTCCCTTTTTTTTAAAAAAAATAAATAATAATCCCTTTTCTTAAATTGGCCCGGAAATAAATGGAGAGAAATGTATGGGTAATGTTTGATATTTTCTAATTTTGCAATTCCTTTTATATATGTTTTAACTATTTTTTTTTTCTATGGAACTTGGAATTTAAGGAGATTAATTTTAAAGTTAGTTATTTAAGGACAAAATGCATCGAAATTTGATTTTCGGTGGAAACTTCAATACATAATTTCCACATGCCAAATAATATGGAGATTAATCCTGCCTGACACCTTCATGACACCTAACTTACGGAATTACAATATGAGACCACTAACTTTTAAAATTAAAGCAATTTAAAGATACAATTAAACTTTCGAGATATTTTGTCTTGCTTAATTTTTAATATTATTGTTATTAAATTGAAATTCCGTAAGTGGGGTGTTCTGAAATATCATTCCTTACTTATCGGCCAAAAAAAAATAGTTAATCCTTTTAGAAACCAGCTATATCTCATTTACTGCAGGCTTGGTTGCTTCTTACATAATTTGCAAGTACATATAGATATGTCTTAGATTATGCAGAAAACTTCATTAAATTATAGAAAATATGACTTTTCAATCCATGGATGAACTCATGCATCTATCCATTTTCTTCGTAAGACCATACAAACTCAACTCATCGATCAAGCGATTCAAGCTATCATAAGAAGATCCACCTTCTCTTACAGCTCTCCTCGCCGCCTCCTTAAAATCCTTCGCCCGAGCTCGAATCTCCGCCGCCTCACCTCCAGCCACAACCCTTTCCACCGCCTTAGCCACCGCCTCCCTCGGCACACCTTCGCACGGCGAGCTTTGCCACTTCGTACTACCGACCGATACTCCGAGCTTCAAGACATCAGTCACCAGCTTGGCATTGAAGAATTGCTCGGCTCCAAGCGGCCAAGCTGCTATAGGAACGCCGAAGCATATCGACTCCAAGATCGAATTCCAGCCGCAGTGGGAGACGAAGGCTCCCACCGAAGGATGATCAAGAATCATCTTCTGTGGCGCCCATCCTCTTATAATCAGCCCTTTGCCCTTCAGCCTCTCTTCGAACCCATCGGGCAGCCAACCTTGCTCGCCGTCGGGGCTTTCTCTGACGACCCATATGAAATCTTGGCCGGAGGACTGGAGCCCGGCTGCCATTTCACGCAGCTGCGCGGGCGTGAACGTGGACAAGCTTCCGAAGCAGACGTACACGACGGAGTTGGGGCTTTTCGAATCGAGCCAAGTTAGGCATTCGCTTGGTTTCTCCCTTCCTTGATGGTCAGCATCTCCTTCGTTGCTGCACAGCAGGAGAGGGCCGATAGGCCATGACTTTCTCCCCAAGACGTCTCTGTAACAGTCGGCATAAGCAGGTTCAAGCTCGTAGAAACTGTTCATCACAACTCCATAGCTTTTGTCCTCGGCTTCCCTGATTTTCGCCATCAGCTTCTTGAAATCTTGAAAGTGTGGATCGTCTATTTCGAGCCGCTCGAACGGAGACAGCTCTGTCCTAAGAAACTTCACCTCGTGAGGGAGGTCGAGAGTAAAGGGCTCTGAGTCGGAGGAGACGTTCTTGTAAGGCTGCTGCCGCCTCATCTGCTCCGAAGCATACAGAGCGAAGTAGCTCGTCCCATAGAAGGTCAGCCTAGGGATGCCCAGCTTGGACGCAGAGTCGGCCGTCCAGGGCAAGAACATGTCTGAAACAAGACAGTTTGGGCTGAGCTCTTGCAACAGCCTCTCCACTGGTCCTTGCAGCAAGGCTAAGGCCTCCGTGAACATTGTGATCAAGGCGGGGGTCTTGACTTGGTCGAGGCTTACGATGTGGCCCGGCAGCGAAGAGCCCCGCGGCGGAAAGTCGACCACGGTTAGCCCGACGTCGTGCCCCGATTCTTGAGCTCGTTTTATTGGGTCTGCAAAGGCCGAGGTGGCGATGATGGTTGTTTTCAACCCCCTTGAGCTGAAGAGCTTGGCCATGTCTAGCATCGGCAGCATGTGGCCGTGAGCCATCATCGGGAGGAAGGCTACGTGCAGCTTTGTTGGCTCGAGGCTGGCCATGGTGAAGTGAAGGTATCTGATACGAAATGTTCAATGTAAGAAAGAATATACTTTAGGAAGTAACAATTTCATTACATTGTTTATCCCCAAGTAATCGTTTGTTATGCCATATTCACACAAGAAAGTCATCGCTCTCATGGACGGTTTGGTAAGAACTCAATTCACACGATTCGATCGAGCTAAAATATTTGGAAACTAAGATGCATAAAAAGAATTGATGAAATCAAATTTATGTATAAATCCAACTATATATGGAAATGAAGCCAGCCATGCTGTTTTATTTTCCAGAAGTTTTGAAACTGAAGTCCATTCTATTCTACAACTCTACTAGCATAATTTTGTTACATAGTATTCCATCACTGTCTTGTCTTGTGTGGTCTACGCATTAAATCATCGTGTACGAAGAGATCAAAGTTATATCAACAAACTCAAACAACACCCATCAATAATCATGAACGTCATAGGTAGATATATATATATATATATATATACATAATAATTTCAAGATCACATCAACACAGACAACTTAAATAAACTACAATGACAAGATATTGAAGGCAAACAAGAATTGAGAAAGTTGATAGCGTGTGCTATATTTACCTCCATGTATAGCCCACAGCGGTCTTGCAAGAGCAAGAAATGTTCATATTCCTTCAGTGGACCGTTTTATCTGAAGAGCTGCTCCAACAACATTTCCCCTTGTAATAATTCCAACCTATCAGACGGTAGATTTTAGAAAGAATAATAAAACGTTAACAAGGCTATGACGTTGCGCTACTGCCGTAAACTAGTAAAGTACGTAAATAAGAATGCGTACCAGCTTCCCATCACCATCTACAACGGGTAGACGTCGGTATTTCGTTTTAAGTAATAATCTGTATGATTGTCAAAGAAAAGAACATGAGTTGAGCTTTACTGAATGAGTTGGACGGAAATTATCCGAGTTAAGACGAACCCTCACAGATAAGAGTTTAATCTTATACCTTGCAGCATCCTCCAGATTGGTGGTTTCGCGGACGACGAGGGGAGTGGGGGTCATAAGCTCGCCGACAACCTTCCCATTAGTTTTGCTGAGCAACTTTTGAACTTCGTTGAAGGTCTGAAATAAAAGAAGTTATGAGTAGATGACTGGCTTTGGAGTTAGCCTAAAGTGAAGTGTAAGCAACCAACTACTTCAAGAACAGCGTCAGTTTACATCATCGGGAGAATTCGTACCACATTCCATAATTCAGTTTGACAAAGATGAGGAACATTGTCGATACTAAATAAAAGTTGTTGCTATCAAAATCCATTTCATGATCCAGCCGTATCATCATCATGATCATGGTGATAGACTGCAGAAAAGTTTGATAGAGAAAAGAATTATATACTTACTTTCCAAGTACTATCAACGTCCGGAAACATATTTGTCACTTCCTGCCCACCACCTAAATTCCGCAGACAAGAAAAAGGCATCATGTCCACGAGGTACTTCCGAAGGTCAAGAATAAACATGTGATAGAACATCATAAAAGAAGTAACATCATTTTGATAAATTCTTTCGCACATTGCTGAAGTAGCTTAAGAAAATCCACAGATTGCCAAGCACAATATTACCATCCTAGTGAAAAGGAAAACAGCAGATAGCATTATGTTTCTAATATATACATGTTTTTTGGCCTCGTCACCTTGTTTTAAAAAGGCGAAAGCGAGGCGAAGCGAAAAGGCCCCCAAAGCTTAAGCGTGAAGCGATGAGCGAAAGCGAACGCTTTTCGTATAGCAAGAAAATTTTTTTATAAAATAATTGTAAATTTTATATATGTGATATTTGTTGCTTAAATAACAATTTTTTATATTATATATATAATATAGAAATTATATATATCATGTCTAACACAAAATGCTAGCAAACACAATAGAGATCAACATCATTTAAAGTAGAGATCCCCTCCCACAATTCCTTGAGTAGTCCCCATGGGATTTATTTTCCATGACTATCGTTGTCAGGTGGGTTTGGGACGTATTCATCTGACCCCGGGAATTAGTCTCACCACTTGAGTGTGTGGCGCAATTAAGCCTCCGCCAGGTCTGTGTGGCGCAAAGCTCACGCCGGTATTTAGGGGCTAGCCCATAGCCAGGTCGAGTGGGGATACCTCGGGACCGCAAAAAAAAAACAATAGAGATCCACATCATTCAAAGTAGAGAAATGCGACCGGCTTGGGGAGGCAGCAGTTGCTCGAAAAAAAAAAATAGAGAACCACCACCGGTGGCGGTGACGGCGGCCGGGAGGCTTGGGGAGGGGCGGTGTGAGTCGAGGTTGGGAGGCTTAGAGAGGAGTGACGATTGGGTTGGGAAAGAAATAGAAATGAAATGAAAATATTAAATATACTAAACCCTAAAAGCGAGCTTAACAGCGCTTAAGCGAAGGAAAGAAAAGCGAGCGCTTCTCGTATAGACAACGCTTTTTATTAGTCGAAGCGGGCGTTCCGGTCTATCTGGAGCGTGCTCCAGCGCTTAAGCGAGGCCGGAGCGTGCTTTTTTAAACCAAGCTCGTCACATGTCTTTTTCTTTTTTTTTCCCCCACTCTTTACTACTGGGAAGGAAAAAAATCAATGTCTCCGGCATGCAAATAGTGTCTACACTACATACATATCGCTCTATATTCTCTCGAACTATCCACAATTTGATCATCAATAAATTTGTGCTCTGAGGATGAAATTTCATAGAAAGCTGAAGAAGCACATAAAATATTCCAAATTTATTAATGGACCACAGACTCAACAATACCTGATATGGAATCAAGTGCCAGTAGATCATAGTCAGAAACAACACCAACCTGCAGGAAACAAGGCAAAAAGACACTTACTGTTAAAAACTAAATGAAAGTCAACATAAAAGTAAAATACATGAGGAATATCATCCCCTAGCTAAAATCTACAATTCTGGTTAAACCATTATATCTCATTTGATAAAGCAACACAAACACAGAATTCCATTAAGGACACACAATCCTATATTAACTTATAACAATTGCGTCATCCACAAGATTATCAACGGTTCAACATGTTTAATGAATGTTATCACAAATATGATTTATATTATACTTCCACGTTAACTCAATGAGATTATTAGTTTTTCAACTTTTCTCAGGATGTTCATTCTCATAGCCACTTAAATCTCATAGATTAGCTTAGCATTCCACTGCCGCCCCTAATTCTACTCATCATATGAATAAAATTGTGTTACGAGTTTTTAGCTTACCAACTTCCAGTCATCATCAACTACAGGAAATCCAGTGATTCTCTTCTCCACAAGAAGCTCGAGTGCTGTGCATGAAAGAAACGTTTACAGATGATAGAGTGAACCACGCAAGGAAACACTCAGGATACAATACAAAGCATCACCATTACCTTCATCAACGGTGGTTGTAGGCTTCACAACATGCAAATCCTCTTTTCTTGTCATGAAATCACCAACGGTGTACGTGCCCTCCTGCGTCTAATAAGAGACAAGTTCAACAAAAATCACACAAAGGATCAAATTGAAAACCCACTTCAAAAAACATAAATTGTGTAATAGATTACAAGGTTAAACCAAGTACCCTTTTTTTAACCAACCATATAGTGCATCTTACAATAAAAAGATGCAAATAATGCAACAAATCATGAACTTAACCATCGAACGCGTCAATCCAGTGAATTAAGATGAATCAACATGCTCATTAGCGGCCAAATTCACGACGTCGATATGCTGATATCATTAGCCACTAGAATTAATACCCCAAAACAACTGAATTTGACCCTCATAATGACCCAAACTAGTAAATAAGCAAATCAACCTATTTGCCTGAATCTAAAGAACTAAATATTTATTACTTACTGGGACTGAATTTCCAGTGCCAAGTGCATCCAGCCGAGACCGTGTTCGCTGGATTGAACTGCAGCTAAGACTAACGGGGCTGAAGCCACGATTATGGCTAATATTACAGGGTATACCATAAGAAGCGACTGTGGATACTAATCCTTTGCGCGGAACAACAGATTGAAAATCCGCGGCAAAGATGGTAGCGTCCATAAGCGCGAAATTGAATCGATTTATAGCTCGGATATGTACGCAAATCAAGAAAAAGAGTGTTCGCTACAGTAAATCTCGCTCTATCCTATCCTACGCTTCGATTGGAGGTGGAGGCAGTAGTAGTTCGTGAGTTTGCTTTGTGGTTCAGTTCTCTATAAGAAGACTCGATCAACGTCGGCGGTGGAGAGATATCTCAATGGATGGCGCGTATTTGGTACGCGCTGCCTGGATGGATCTAAATTTATTATTTCAATGTGATTGGCTTAAACAATTCAAAATGTAAAAAGGCCCAATATAATTTGGGCCGTAGCCAGCCCATTCCACACGGTAACTTCAGTGCACCCTCACACACACGATCCTTCCACCGCAACGTATATAAGAGCTCCTCCTCTTCGCGCTCAGTATGGAGTGTTAACGTGGGCTTTTTTAATTAAATAAATAGTTTTTTAATTTTTATTTATAAAATAAGTTAAAAAAAATATTTATTAATAAAATAAGTATTTTCGTAAGTTAGAGATACGAGTTATAACTCGTAACTCTGACTTACGAGTTAGATCTATTATACGAACAGACGACGAACGACGCAGACGAAGAGGACGACGGCGACGGCGACGGTGCAAGGCGACGGCGAACGGCGAACGGCGACGGCGAACGGCGACGGCGACGGTGCAAGGCGAACGGCGACGGTGCAAGACGAGAGTAACTCGTAGCTAATAGGTACGGGTTAGTTTTTTGTGATTGTATTAGATTATTTTGTTGATTTCGTATGAAATTGTTGGGATTATTTATTGAGTAACTCGTAGCTAAGGTACGGGTTTAGTTTCGAAGATTGTATTATTATTTTGTTGATTCGTATGAAATTGTTGGGATTATTTATTGAATTTCGAAGAATTGTATTGTTGAGGATAATTTGTGTCGAAATTATTCGTAGAATTAAGAATATTTGTGTTGGGATTAACGCGTGTTTTTGTCGTTCGTATTCATTGGATTTATTGGTGTTTTTGTTGATGTTTTTGTCGTTCGTTTGCGTTGTATTGTGTTGTTCTTCGTAGGAGGAAGACACGACTTTGTACGGCCCTATCGATGATTCGGTGTTGACGATGCAGTCGAATCATCGATCTCGTGATGTCCTGCTGGATGCGGACGTGATCGATAAAACGATCAAGATTAGATCGTTAGAAAATGTTGTATGGGGTACGAAAGAGCAGCCTAATTCTAACACGGTCGTTTGCTGAAGAAGTTGGATGACATGGGATTGTACGGCGTATATAGCTGCATGTCGCATAAAGTAGACCCCCACTTGATTACTGCGTTAGTAGAGCGATGGAGGAAGAGACGCATACGTTTCACTTTTTTGTTGGGGAGGCGACTGAGGCGACTTTACGCTAGCGGACGTCGGTATACTATGGAGGTTGCCGATAGATGGTGAGTCCGTTTCGGGTGTGATCGAGTCGAGGACGACGTCGCAGTGGCAGGATGAGTGTGAGCGGTTGCTAGGATACGACCACCACAAGACAACTTAAGGGGACGGCGTTAGCGATGAGAGCTCTAGCGGATTGGTATATAGCCAATCCAGTCACAGATGACAGTGAGGAAGTAGAAGTCGAGCAAGCTGCACGTGGATATGCGATGCTGTTATTTGGTGCAGTTTTGTTTCCCGATTGTAGCGCCTGCACCGTCTCGCTCACATTCCTCCAGTTATTGGAGGACATCGACGGGGTGCACACTTATAGTTGGGGCAGTGCAGTACTCGCCTTTTTGTATAGAGAGCTTTGTTCGGCATGTCAGCCGAAAAAGCTTAATATAGGCGGACCTCTACGGCTGTTGCAGGTAATAATTTATAAAATTCAAAATTTGAATTTTATATTTTCGTAATCATAGATTTAATGTAATATTTTTTTGTAGGTGTGGGCGTGGATGAGAATCCTGCCTTTACAGCCCGTTCGTGTAGTGGAGCGCATCCATATGGCGCCCCAAGTAATTAATGGGTTTGAGCTGCCGATGCCACCAAATGCTGCAAGGTATTATAATTAATTTATTATATATACTTATTATTATTTATATGTAGTAAATTATTTATTTAGTCGAATATTATTAAATGTTTATTGTTTCGTAGGTGGAACGCTCGATTGGATCATACCAGTTCGACGCGTTCGAATATACGCACTATGCGCGAGGTGCTCGATATGATGCAGATGTCGCAATTTGTGTGGGCGCCCTACGACATTTCTTTACCGGAGATTGAGTCGTTACCTCCCGAGTGCCTGCCATTAGCTAGTCGTTCGATGTGCCCTTTGATCTTCTTCAATATCGTCGAGCTACATTATCCAGAATCACTGACATCGTCTTCTGGCTCGACTTCTTGCTCGCCTTCTGGCTCATCTTCCTGCTCGGCTTCCGGCACGTCTAATATAGGAACATCAATTAACACATTTTCGAACCCTCTTGTAACTGTGACTATATCAGGCATCTCTGGACACGCATGACTCGATGAACCAAATTCAAATTGCTGAAACCCACTTCTGTCTTCAAAATTTGGATGAGAATCTTCATTGAGATCAAAATTGCCGTATTCATTTTTTTCAACAAAAACCTCAAGATGGTTGAATTCGGAATCAGGGTGTATGAAGAATGATAAGTCGCTGTCGTTGGAAATCTGTAGTAGTTGATGAAATATGCGAGAGTGTTGAAAGTATTCATTCTTGCCATAAACAATCAACGAACAAGAACTGCTATCAGCACCCGTAATTTCAAACAAGAATGACAGAAATTCGGAAAAATTGGTAGAACGACGAATTCGCCGGTACCCTATAGGATCAATACTGTATTTGATGGTTGAATTAGATGTGTGAATAATTTCACCACCGAAATAAACTAACACTTGTATATTATTGGACACCATTTCTGTATGTGATGTGAGTGATCGGTGATGTGTTTGATATAATATTTCGTTCCGAATGTATGAATTTATAGAGATATAACTCGTATGTGTGAGATACGAGTTATGTTAACTCGTACTTTTAACATACGAGAAAACGTAACTCGTATGTCAGAGTTACGAGTTAGCAGAGGCTTCGTCAGAGTTTGTTGGTTGCAGAGTTTGTCGGTGTCGGTAGATCTAACTCGTAACTTAGAGATACGAGTTATATAACTCGTATGTCAGAGTTACGAGTTATAACTCGTATTTCCAACATACGAGTTATAACTCGTAACTCTGACATACGAGTTATAACTCGTATCTCTAACTTACGAAAATACTTATTTTATTAATAAGTATTTTTTTTAACTTATTTTATAAATAAAAATTAAAAAACTATTTATTTAATTAAAAAAGCCGTTAACCTGCCAACAACCGTTTCTTGCTCCCTCCGCCGCCGCCGTTTCAACGACGGTTCTTTTTCTTTCCCCCCTTCCCTGACAGAAAGAAAGAAAGAAAAAGAAAGTAAATTTGGCCGGAAGAGAAATTAATTCCCTGCTGCGAATAGGAACTATATTCTCAAAGGAACTATATGCTTTAGAAAAACGTCGTTTAAATATCCTAGTAAAATATTTTTTTGATTTGATAAAAATATAAAATAACGATAAACGATAAACACAAAAATAAAAGTTTGACAAAATAACGAGGTTGGGACGACTTTATGAAAGCAAAGTCTTTGAAACTTCGAATCCCCCTAGTTCGACCAAAATGAGTGACAAATGTAATGAGATTTTAGCTATTTATTAGACCGTGGAGATTCCTACAACATGCGTACGAGTTTATATAGCTGACGAAACTGCGCCTTACCATATAATAATCGTAAACAACTAATCAACGAATTAAGTAACTGGGCAAGCTTCCCTAACTACTTAACCGAAGACTGCATTAAGGTACGGTGAATCCCGCTATTAGATTTGACTCTAATCCGGCGGGGTAGTTCAACCTATCTCTAGCGATGAGTTTATTCCGCTCGTTTACGAGTGGTTTAATCGTCCGCCCCTCTCTCGAGCGTAGCGTACGATTTTCCGGACTAAATCAACTTAACCACATAGACATGATCAAGTTAATTAGGCAATTTTAATCACATAGACATAACCAAAATCATATGCTTCATAAACGAGTCATAACAATAGCAAAGCATCAAATACACTTAACATACGATCGATCTCGCTAGGGTTCATCTAATCTCAAATACCACGAAATTTAGCTACTCATATGAAGTATTAACACAACGAGGATCGTAAATAACAAATAGGAAAACATATTTCCTTCCCTGCAAATCGACTCCGAATTAATCCTTCGTTGAGTATTTTTATCGAGCAGGTGGTGGGCGAGTTGGGAGTGTGAGCCTCGTTCCACCTTATCTGCTGCTACGCTCGCTGCAACCCCCACAGATCAGACCCCGCCGCTTCTACCTTTACTGACTCGCAGCCCCTTTGCTCACAGCACAGCAGCAGCTCGCTGCTCCTCCGCTGGTGCTTTCGATGATGCTCAGCCGAGCGTATATAGCATGTAAGGGTAATTGTATGTGAGGTGTCTATTTGGCAATCTCCTCCTGGAACCCCTTCTCAACGCTCCTCATTTATAGATGATGAAGAATGAGACAAACCCACACGCAGCCCAAAAGATAAGATCAGAGCATCTTTTCTTCTTCCTTGAGTGTGCGCCGTCTAATTCTCCAATTCGTCTTGTGTATGTCAAAGCCGGCTTGTTGTCGTGCGTGCTCGTAGGTCCATGTGTATGCCCCTTTACTCATCATTTCTTTTTCTTCTTGTAGCTTAGCTCGTGTGTGTGGCTGTGTAAATATTATGTTTATAATAATGATATGCTTAATGGGCCAATTATGGGCTTAACAATATCATGGACCGATTTTTAACTCTTGGGCCTAATGATTATCGGGCTGGCTTAACGATCCTCGATTCTTTCCAAGTCCGAATATTTTCGGTTGTAGTTCGTTTTCTCCAATAGCTGTCGAATATGCAATATAAACGTAAAAGCATAGTATTCGAAGAAATTTATCTTAATATCAACCGATAATGTGCTTAAACGGAGTATAAATTATATCGTAAAATCCATTTATCAAATCTCCCCACACTTAAGCGTTTGCTTGCCCTCAAGCAAATAAAGTTAAAAGGCATAGAAACAAATTTAAACCATGCGTCCTATCCCTCAAGAATGAAAACATGTAACGAAATAATGCAAGTAAACTCGGAAAACATATTCGAGGCCAACGTCTAACTGCACGATTTTCTTAGTAATACCAATCAAGATTCGTATCTCACAAGGATTCACTCGGATCACTCAGTGTAAAGGCCAAAATGTCTGTGAATTCTCTCGGTTCATGCACTAATCTAATCTCTACCATAAGCTTGCAAGTGATTCGTAAATCTACTACCCTCAGTGATAAAGCATGAATCGGAATGTCTGTACCGAATCATAGCAGGGCTAAAATATTTAAAGTATGGAAGGAATAAGCGTAAAGGATATGAGTTGTAGTCGTATTGGAATCATGACTTCGTCTCTGAATTCCACCATTTTCCTTCTTTTGCATCGTTTTTTTTTTTTTTCCATACTAAGCCTTTCTTCTTTCAACATCTCGATTTAGGATATAAACAATGTGCTCCTGAGAGTGAAAGATTATCGGAGGAAAGGTTCTTAGCTGCCTCTCAAATTATTTTATTTTATTTTTTTTTTTCGACGCTCTACTTTCGGTGTTTGTCAGAAATTTGATCGCGCTCCGTGACTCCATCATTCATCCTCCACTTCTACTCTCGCTCCGATGGGTTTAATTCTGAAGGCTTATTCTAGTCGGTAGCTATGAATTTCGGGTTTTCACAAATAACAGGCTCATGCTCAAAGTGGCTAACTACGGTGATCAAGCGTTGTCAGAAAAGAAAACTTTGGTAATGGACTTAATCAGCACGTAATACACAAGCAAGTTCTAGAGAGAAGTAAATTAGGCATGATTCGCACAACCAAAGAAATGAGCAAAAAGCTCGTCAGCTCAAAAATCTCACAAAAATCAGGTTATGCATACGAATCTCTCAAGAACCGCTAAGTTCATCATGCAAGAAAGTAATCGACTACGCATATGTATCCTAATTACTCACACAATTTCTAACATGAAATCATACTTTGATTTATAAGAAACATGAATTTCGAAAAAAATTATGCCAAATTTCGAAAATAATCACACCATGCACATATTAATTTGTTTGTATCAGAAATACCGCAGAAATTCCCCTCCCCACACTTAAGATTTACGTTGTCCTCAACGTAACAAATATGTAACACAAGGAAGAGGAACAAAATTAGACAAGCGAACTTCACTGAATAGTTCGATGTGCATGCTTTGTACGGGCCTTCCCACACTTGAGATTTTGGACTCCCTGCGATCATCGAAAAACAGAAACATAAAAACTAAACATGCGAATAGAAAAATAAAGGAAAAACATAGGATATGCTTGGGTTGCCTTCCAAGTAGCGCTTTCTTTAATGTCTTTTAGCTAGACATAGCTCGGTGGTTTAGCTCTGGTTGGTGTTGAGGAGGTGAATCGTTTCCTTTCCGAGTGCCTCGATGTCACCGCCATAGTAGTGCTTGAGACGCTGCCCGTTCACCTTGAAGGTTCCTTTTTCCGGATGTGTTAAGTCGACGGTCCCATAGGGAAACACTCGGGTCACCGTGAATGGGCCAGACCATCTCGATTTCAGCTTTCCCGGGAATAGTCGCAGCCGCGAATTGTACAACAAGACTTGGTCGCGTTCTTGGAATTCTCGCTTCATAATTTTTCGATCATGATATAGTTCCGTACGCTCCTTGTAGAGGCGAGTATTCTCATAAGCCATCTGCCGCCATTCATCGAGCTCGTTGATCTGTAAGTTTCGCTTTTCACCTTTGGGCGTCTTTGAAGATCGTAGGCCAATAAAATCCACATTCAAGTACCTTTTGTGCTGTTCGATTACCTCCATAATGGCCGCCACATGGTCCCGTATGACAATGTTCCAAGATCTTGATTGTTTCGGGAAAGTATACGCATCGCCGGATTATATTATCTGCACAAGTCCTAAACAAGTAGGAGTCATCCCAAGAGTAATACTTTAAGTCCGAGAAGAATTTCTTCTTCTGGTGACTTGTGTATCCCCTTGGTAAAATCCTAGACACAAGATAGTTAGCGATATCGGCATACCACACGGAAGTTCCTCAGATACCTCACATATGGCATAGAAGTGTTCGTCGGGAAAATGGTCTCGGATGGCTCCCTTGTTAGTAACCTCGTGGGTCGCTTCTTCAAGCCTCGACAAGTGATCAGCTGCGCAATTCTCGGTGCCTTTTTGGTCAGGAAATTCCACATCGAACTCTTGGAGTAGCAGAATCCATCGGATATGTACGCAAATCAAGAAAAAGAGTGTTCGCTACAGTAAATCTCGCTCTATCCTATCCTACGCTTCGATTGGAGGTGGAGGCAGTAGTAGTTCGTGAGTTTGCTTTGTGGTTCAGTTCTCTATAAGAAGACTCGATCAACGTCGGCGGTGGAGAGATATCTCAATGGATGGCGCGTATTTGGTACGCGCTGCCTGGATGGATCTAAATTTATTATTTCAATGTGATTGGCTTAAACAATTCAAAATGTAAAAAGGCCCAATATAATTTGGGCCGTAGCCAGCCCATTCCACACGGTAACTTCAGTGCACCCTCACACACACGATCCTTCCACCGCAACGTATATAAGAGAGCTCCTCCTCTTCGCGCTCAGTATGGAGTGTTAACCTGCCAACAACCGTTTCTTGCTCCCTCCGCCGCCGCCGTTTCAACGACGGTTCTTTTTCTTTCCCCCCTTCCCTGACAGAAAGAAAGAAAGAAAAAGAAAGTAAATTTGGCCGGAAGAGAAATTAATTCCCTGCTGCGAATAGGAGACTCACATTTGCTGCAACTGCAAGCAACGAGATGGAAGAGGAAGCGGCGGCGGAGACTGTCCGCCCCCTCCCCGCTACATCTCCACCGCCACCATCACCAGCCATCGCTTCTCCCCAAGTAATAATTTTATTTTTGTAATTCTCTCATGATCTATGATCTAATTACTATACTGGCCGCGGACTGTCCTCCTAACTTATTGTGTAATGCTTGTTGTTATACGTATCTCACGGTTAGGTGCGGCCACAGCAAGAACATCATCATCAAGGTCCTCCAAGCTACCAATTACCTGCAAGTATGTTCCTACCCGCCGCACCCCAGCAAGGGTTTCATCAAGGTCGTCCAAGCTATCATGGGCCATGGCCTGGAATTGTGTTCATATCCGCCGCACCACAACAAGGGTTTCATCAAGGTCGCCGTCCAAGCTATTTTGGGCCATGGGCTGGAAATGTGTTCATACCCGCCACGCCACGGCAAGGGTATCATCAAGGTCGTCCAAGCTATTATGGGCCATGGCCTGGAAATGTGTTCATACCCGCCGAATTACCTCAGCAAGGGTTTCATCAAGGTCGTGGTCCAAGCTATTATGGTCGTCGTCATGGAACTGGGATGTTCATACCCAGCGATTCACCACAGCAAGAACATCATCAAGGTCGTCGTCCAAGCTATCATCTTGGGCCTGAAAATATCTTCATATTACCCTCAGCACCACATATTTCACCTCCCCAAAATTGGCAAGTAAGTTTTTTTTGAGGATTGTGAGGTGTACTCTTGACGAATTCAATTCATCTGTGTTTCGGTGTGTACTATATATATATAGCTGCAGTTGGGTGACAACTTGTCCAAGCGCGTGGAAGAATTGGTGGAGGATGGAATGGCGCCTAAAGTGACGGAGGTGATTCTTGAATACGGCGAGGCTAAAGTTCGCCGACTGTTGGAATCGAAGGAAGAACTTCAAGCTTTGGTTAGAGAGACGATGGAGTTATTGCAGAACGGCCATATTTCTGAGCAAATGGCATCTTCCGTATTGGAAGACGACTGAATATCTTTTATCCTAACAGAAAAAAAAAAAAACATATCTTTTACCCTTCTTTGGAAGGTTTTCTTGGATCATCATCTGTCGCAGTCTCTCAATTCTCGGCCGAATAAAAGGGCATTAAGGTTTTGTCTGGGTGGTATATAGCTGTGGGCTGGGCCTTTTACAGATCGATTAATATTGAAAAGTTTGCTCATTCTTGAAATATATCGTTTAGCCTTTAGAGTAAAGATTTTATTACGCCACCTTCGAGTGATAAAATGGGAGAGGCAACTGATAAATTATTATTATTATTATTATTATTTATATATTTATGCATATGCATGCAAAATATATAGGTGTGGCACGTAGTGCGAGGAACTGAAGGAGGTGGTGGGGTAATAAAAACAAATTAAAAAATTAAAAAGGCAGAAATAGACAGAATACCATGATTATTATTCAAACGTAATCACAACCCATAAAACCCTCAAAAAAGAAACCTTTTTGCAGAGGAGAGAAGGAGATTCCTCAAAACTGCATTCGTGAAAAACAAGAAGTGATTTAATGCAGTTTTGGATCCTCTTCACTTACCTCTTAATAATAATTAAAAGAAAATTCAGTTTGAAATATTTGAACTTTTATGTATATCTTCCAAGTCAGTTTGGGTCGATAGTGATAAAGGTTATATATGTTTTGGTAAATTATCAAACTAATTAATTACAAAAAAATTATTATTACCACGGAAATTTGTTAATGTAATTCGATATAAATTGATGCATTCTAAGTACGTCATTTCCACCGACTGACGACGTAAGATGAGTCCTTAAGGTGTCATCAACAAGCTTCTTCTTGAGCATATCCAAGAAACTCAAAATCGAAACTTTCTTCCTTTCACCGATTATACACACACACACACACACATATATATATATTTATATATTAAGTGTGCATACAACCATATATAATATATATGTATAGCCTGATTTATTATTATTATTTTCAATAAAGATTAAAAAGTTATTTTGACCAAGCTGTAATAAAATGCTTGCAAGCACTTTGTAACCCTTGTGACTATAACAATTCCTACCTAATAGAAAAACGTTGAGGAAGGTGATTTTATGCATATACTTACTTCTTGGTAAAAAGTTAATTAAATAACATAAAGATCACTAATTTCATGTAAAACGGTAAAAAAGTAATCACATTTCATGTGATTGGAATGCTTTGGAATGTGATTATATTTAGCTTTTTCGAATCATTAGTGATATGCCATTTAGAGAGATTATTCACTGCTAGAATGACCTTTTCCAAGCGCCAATCGTCGTTCGTATACTTCTTTTCGAAAGATCGAATGCGAATTATTTACGTGTCCTTCGGAAATTCGACCGTAACGATATGATTCGATCGATCCGTAACGAATTTAACGGTGGCAGAGAGAATTTTAGTTCGTTAAGAATTTATGAATTTTCTAACAAATTTAAGGTTCAATTATTGCATAGATGAAACGTTAATTATAATTTTTGGAGAGAGCGAGAGAGAGAGAGAAAGAGACAAAGTCGAGATAACTTCAGTGCTGCTTTAGTTTTGAAAGGTAGTAACGGCCTTTTTGCCTAATGATGATTTTTGTTTTGGCTGCTTCTTACTAAACCCTCCATTGAATCGTGCTTTTGCAACAACACACCTTCCTTCTTACAGCTTTATAAATGAACCTCTTTCTTTCACATACACACACACATCCCTAGCAACAAAAAAAACCTCTTCTAAAACTCTTTGTTCAAAGTTAGCCATGGCGGATGGGGAAGATAACTCGATTTGGGACGATCAAATGTGGATAGACTTTACCAACCTGGGAATCGACGAAGTGTGCGGAGACAAAGGTGAAAAGGGAAAGGAGAAGGTGGGAGAAATGAGCATGTTAGATGCTGGTAATAAGATGAACAGTGCTGAGGTGGAGAAAGTTAATGCAGCAGTGGCCGTTCAGGTGCAGCCACCACCACCACTGCCACCACGTCCACCACTACCACCACGGCCACCAGTCAGAGGAAAGGGGAAGAGGGCTGCCGCCGCCGGAACAAGTGGAGGAGGTGCCGGTGGGTCTGGTGAACCTCAGCATATATTGACTGAGAGAGATAGGAGGAAGAAGATGCGGGAAATGTTTGTCAATCTCCATGCTATGCTCACTCATCTCCCCGCAAAGGTATGTATGATCTCTTACTAATCATACACCCAAAACAAATCTTAGGTGATCATAACAAAAATTGAACTAAAAAAAAAAAGTAAGAATCTTGGAGAAAACAGCACAGATATGTCAATCCATTGTTCAACCCTAGGTAGGGCATGCATCTCAGTTTTTAATTTCTTATCTGTTTCTCCCTTATTATCTTCTCTTCTTTTTCTCTTCTCCTTTTCTTATTTTGGTAATAATTTCTTTTTTTTAATCCTTTATGGTTGCAAGTTTGCCTTTTTTGTTTCATAGAAAAGCCCCTTTTCTTATTATTTTGCTTTTGAGGGTTTTCTTGAAGAGAATCTTCCGACCCATGACAGTAATAGCTTGTCAGATCTCACTTACAGCATAATATATATATATATATATATATATATCTGTGTGTGTGTGTGTGTGTGTTTCTGTGTGTGTGCAGGCGGACAAAACCACCGTAGTCGATGAAGCAGTAACCTACATCAAGCTACTCCAAGAAACCCTCCAAAATCTGCAAGCCCAAAAGCTGGCAAGGTTCTATCAAATCGCTGCTGCTAACAACAATTTCAACCCCAACCCTTTCATCAACTATGATCCTTTCACCTTCATCACTCAGCAAAACCTCCCAGTCACTCAGTCTAGGGAGGCTTTTCTTGCCCATCTGGTGGGCTCATCCTCCGCCAATAACAACAATGCTGCTGCTTTTATTACCAACCTGCCAAACCAAGGCATCATCGAATCTCCGACCCTTTTCAAGACATGGAGTTCTCCGAATGTCACCCTCAATATCTTCGGGAAAGATGCTCATATCAACGTGTGCGGCGTGAAGAAGCCCGGCCTGCTGGTCGCTGTTTGCTGTGTGATGGTGAAGTACAATATCGAGGTGATCACTGCCCAGGTCTCTTCTTCGGAGAACAATCGATACATGTATATGCTTCATGCTCAAGTAAGTCATCACTTTCTTTTCATTTTGCTGGATATAATATAAACATATGTATAGTTGTTAGGGTTCCATCCAATGATAATACTTCATTAAAAATAATTTTGTAATTAATTGGCAGATGGATGGTGGTGGCAGCTCAGGCCAGATTGCAGTGGAAGAGATATTCAAGCAGGCGGCAGAAGAGATTATGACGTTGGTTAATAATGCTTAATTACTATGTAGTAGTATGTGTTGCTTTCTTTCGGACAATTTGGTGTTTTCTTAATTAATACTTAGTATGTTGCTTTGGTTTGGACATTTGATGCTTCTTAATTATCGCTATGTAGTATGTTGCTTTCGTTCGGACATTTGATGGTTTCTTAATTACTATGTAGTATTGTGCTTTTGTTCGAACATTTGATGTTTCTTAACTATTATGTAGTATTTTGCTTTTGTTATAAAAATATTAATTGTGATTAATATTATTTTATTATAATTATACTTATATTAAAATTATAATGATAATATAGCTTATAATAATAAAGGAAGAGAGATTAAAGAGAGATTAAGTATTTCAATACTTGGTGTGTTTTACAATGATCTCTAATCACCTATTTATACTACTAATAATTCACTATTACAACTAATCACATTAATTACAATTATACACCTCACACTAAAATACAAACTTTTCAATTAAACACCTCATCTTATCATCTTATCATCTCATCAACATTTAATACAATACTTCCAAATCATCAATCATTTAACTAATATTATTATTTAAAACATCCACATTATTAATTATTTCATAATACTCCCCTTGGATGTTTTCAAAGAATATGCCTCGTTAAAACCTTATTAAGAAAAACTCAATGGGATAAAAACCTAATGAAGGAAAAAGAGTACATGATTCTTTTAGATACGCTTTCGATTATTGCCTCATTAAAAACCTTACTAGGAAAACCACATGGGAAAAACCTCAGTGAAGGAAAAAAGAGTGCAACGCGTATTTACTCCCCCTGATGATAACATCATTCCAAATCTCGAAGTCTTCGAACTCCAATTGAATATACCAATCTTTTGAAAATTATTGGGGGAAGTGCTTTCGTGAATAAATCTGCAAGATTTTCACTTGATCGCACTTGTTGTACGTCAATATCACCATTTTTCTCTAAATCATGTGTAAAGAAAATTTTTGGTGAAATATGCTTTGTTCTATCTCCCTTAATATATCCTTCCTTTAATTGGGCAATGCATGCAGCATTATCTTCATATAAAATCGTCGGAAGTAACTTTTCCGATAATAACCCACAAGTTTGTTTTATATGCTCAAATATCGATCGCAACCAAACACATTCTCTACTAGCTTCATGAATAGCTAAAATTTCTGCATGATTAGATGAAGTAGCCGTTAAATTTTGTTTAACTGACCGCCATGAAATAGCGGTTCCGCCATGCGTAAATAAATAGCCCGTTTGCGATCGAGCATTATGTGGGTCGGATAGAAAACCAGCATCTGCATATCCAATCAAATCTGCTTTTGATTCATTTGGATAGAACAATCTCATATCAGTTGTTCCTTGAAGGTATCGAAATATCTGTTTAACTCCATTCCAATGTCTACGAGTCGGTGACGAACTATATCTTGCCAATAGATTTACAGCGAACGCTATATCAGGTCGCGTATGATTCGTCAAATACATTAGGGCTCCAATAGCACTGAGATATGGTACTTCAGGACCAAGTAGTTCTTCACCATTTTCGCAAGGTCTAAACGGATCTTTATTCACATCTAAAGATCGAACAATCATTGGAGTATCCAATGGATGAGCTTTATCCATATAAAATCTTTTCAATACATTTTTCGTATAAGTCTCCTAATATACGAATATCCCATTCTTTAAATATTCAATTTGCAGTCCAAGATAAAATTTCGTTTTACCTGTTGGGAATCCCCGTAGGGGCCCGAGGCCCTCGTTCCTTGAACGGCGGAATTTTAAAACTTTTGAGATTTCCGCCTTCCCTTGGACCGCTCGGTAAAACACGAGAACGTATAAAACACGAAAGAAAGGTTTCAGTCATTATACCTTGACGAAATACCAAGAAGATGGCTAGCTTCGAACCCTTCTATTCCCCGGGATGTCGTATCCCTCTCCTAGCACCAAATGCGCACGAACGGGGCAAGAGCGTCACGTCGGCACCTTTACGACGTCACGATCGAACCTTGCTTGAGACGGCTAGGCCAAGGCTCGGGCAGCACCTTCTTCACGCGCACGGGCAGAGAGCGAGAGAGATGGCGAGAGAGAGAGAGATATGCGAGAGAGAGGGTAGAGAGGAAAGCTAGGGTTTTCTCTCTTTTTCTTCCAAAATGAATTAGGATTTATTTTTCAAAAATCAAACCCTATTTATACTAGGGTGAAGTGGCCGAAAATTCAAGTAGAGTGGGGAGAAAAATTCTCACCCACTTGAGCATACCAAGTCACTTGTTGACTTGGTCTTTCTCTTTTGAATTTAAGTTCAAAATTCAAATTCAAATTAAATATTAAATAAATTAATATTTATTCTATATTTAGTATATTTAAATATAATATCTAATATATATATTTAATTATAATTTTCGAAATTAATACTTTATTAAAATCGAAATTCATATATATATCTAATATATATATTCTATTTAATTCCAAATTAAATATTATTATTTTTCTAAAATAATAATAAAGATTTAAATCACATTTAAATCATATACTAAATATAAAATATCCAATATAATATTTCCAAAATATTTCGTGAGGTGAAAATATCATTTTGCCCCTCACGCGATTTTACTATATTTTCGGCCATTTAGGGTTTCGGCCAAGCCCTAAACCCTAATCTCTCAATCCAGGCTCCATCCTGCTTTATTCTCATATTGACGTTGTGTCGGTTGCCCTTTTTAAGCCCGACTCTCTTGGTTCGTCTCAACCGGCTCTGGGAGGAATCCAGGAGTTCGGTATTCACCTAGCCAGCCGCGTGGTACCGAACCGATCCCGAGTTGAGTACGAATAGGTATTATTCACGAACCGACTATAGATTATCGTACTACGTATAAACCCTTTACGTTTGTCCCGGTCGAGTGAAAGTCACGCGTAGTCGAACTTACAGGACTCGACGCTATGATGTTCGTGTCGGTGACATTTACCAAAACTGCCCTCCACGACACTCGTGAGTCAGTTATATGCTCTGACCAGAGGCTTAGGTAAATTCCCGCACATCGAAACTGCATAGGACGTTAACCTTGAATTTAATCAAGGCCGTAAATCCCGCTCAGCGGTATAACCGGCAATCACGTCGAAAAGTCAAGACCACATTTCGTCGCTGACCCTTGCTTCATGCAATTTGGCCTAGCAAACTAGTGACAAATCAAGACCTTAAGACCAACCCCGAGTTAAATCCTTTCGGTCTAAGGTTCACATAGACTACTATAGTCAATCGATCGATCAGCGACTTTACCAGCGTGTGATCGTTCGATTACGAGTCAGTGTCCAAATACAGACAATCCCCTGATTCGTCTTGTATCAATGTCACGAGCTCTCACTTCCCAAGTGAATGGTTGGCACAACCACTTTGGACCCGTCGACAAACAAGTCGTACTCGTCAATCCAGTCACCTTACTGGAGACTAAGACTTGTGGACTTAATTTAATATTACAGTATGTCAGCTTACTGGTGCCCCCTCTCTGTCCCCACAGAATCAGTAACTGAACTGTAAATATTGGGGTTTTATTAATTCGTCTTATTACCCGACTGCAAGGTTAATAACCAACGATAATATATAATAATCTTTATATTGCTCAATACATCTTTCTCAATCATATACTAGTTGTCCACTTCGGGGGAAATATTAATAATAACCACAATAAATATAATGTTCACGACCACTTTTATTGTATGCGCATACATTCACTTCAGGGAATGCAACATAATCATTTAGTCGGACTTATGCTTTTCATTCATCCATCATAATATTTTCTGATCATTTTCTCACGATATTTATTCGTATTATATCCGATGGACTGAACGTGGTGAATGCTTTATAATACACCGAAGTAACTGTGTAAATCAGTAGCAAGTATAAAATCTAGATTGATAAATCAAAGTTTTGCAAGATTCAATTTATTGATATCATGAAAATAAAATCATCATTAAAATATTAAAAGGAAAAATTATAATTAATCTTCTTTTATATCTTCTTTTGTAAAAGTTCTAATGAAAAACGATATCCACATCCAAATAACTGTCGCCGTAATAATAATCATAAGTAATAGATCAAACATCGGACAAAGCGTCATCCTTCAAAATAAAATATATTTCAGTAATTATAATATTAAAGAAAAACTATAATTAATAATTATATTTTAAAAACATTGGTAAAAACATTATCCACATAGCCGTAAGGATCACCGTAAATAAAGTAAGCAACAGAAGATCCATCTTTGTATAAAACGACATGATTCTATAACATGAAAAAGAACATAATAATCAGATAACATATAAATCAATGATAAAATATATGAATTGTTTTATGAAACTCGTTCTTTATTATTTCATAATTATTGTCTAAGCTCCGATAAGGTTGCGGTAATAAAATTTGTCCAGTGTCCAAAACTATTCGGTCCAATAATTACTTCAAGATTGTTCAATCAAAAAATCAATAATATGCCGCTACTGAGGTGGGGATAACCACAAGACCTCGTGAGCTTTTAGTGTTGTGTACGTGAATATATAAAAAAATAAAATCGTAAATAAAAATTCCACACACCACCACGGGGTATGGAAATCTGGACCTCTCGTCACTTATAGTGAACGATATTCACACTAAAATACAAACTTTTCAATTAAACACATCATCTTATCATCTTATCATCTCATCAACATTTAATACAATACTTCCAAATCATCAATCATTTAACTAATATTATTATTTAAAACATCCACATTATTAATTATTTCATAATAGCTTTCAACATTTTATGTTTCTTCAGAACTTTATATATATATATATATATATATATATATATATATATTACCTGCCGAGTAAAGTTGATAATAGACTTGCTGCGATCTCTTATTAGCAAGTAAAATACATTGCCTTATTATTTAAAAAAACTTATATATCTGAAATATTATGATCCATGTCATTCACAGTTCTATAAGTATGCATCCCACCTTTTCTAGTATTTAGAATATAAATCAAATTCTATCAAAAATCATATATAATATTTAGGTGAATGGTCAATGCTACAATTCTTTTTTAAATACAATATATAATATAAATAATATAACTAGATAGCTAAATGCTATGTCAATTATTTGCTTTACATTGTTTGACGATAATTTTTTTTTTTTCATTATTAGTAAATTTCATATACCTTCCTCAGCCCAATTAAAGTTTGTATGATTCGATTTGGATTCTATTATAAAAAAATGCATGAATCAAGTTGGGCTCAAATGTAATCAAAACAAGCATTATGCTTTGGAGAATCTTGGATATATTTATAATGCATGGGTCTCATAGGCCTTGAAGAACTTATTATTAAATGATAAATAATACTTTTGAATATTTATTATTATTAATATTGTTATAGTTCATGTTATTGCGAGAAAAAAAAAAGGAAAAAAGAAATCTATTGCTTAGGGACACAAATTATATGATGGAATAGATTTGACCAAAGAGACATAAGTTGTAATAACTTTTTTTTTTCAAAAAGATAATAAAAGGTGTTTTCTAACATGCAATAATTAATCATAAATGGACCATATTGTTTGTTTTGCGTGCATGCGTCGTCTCTATTATTTCAGACCAGTCAACGGTCAAAGGAAGTTGAGCCATCAATTCTAATTTTTATTGTTTTTACCTATATACATACATACATACATGATTTCGATGTAACGCTACCCATTAATCGTTTTATCTCAATTGTCTTTCTCAAAATAACATGGACCACCACATCAAATCGCAATATGTATTTTTGCATCATTGAAAATTCAATTCACAGACAGCTAATTTTCCGACGATTATATCTTTAAAATTTATCTAAATAATATATAAAAAAAAAAACATATCTTCCCAATCTCAAATCCTTCTTACAACACAATTAATTATGTACCCACGAAACCTAATTCTCACGCCAAATAAAAAAAAAAAGGAAAATCGAGAAAATTCATTTTTTTTTTTATTCTTTTTGTTTCTCATAAAATGAGAAAATAGGACAAAACTAAAACGGAACGACGTCGCTTCCACCAAAGTCATCGGAGTTGCCGGCGTAGGCCTCGTGCGGCCAAGAGTCTCTCAGCAGCTTCAGTAGCATCTGAGCTTTCCTCTTCGCCCTGTCCGTACAATCGCTTTGGACGAGCAGAAGCAGCTGCGTCATCACTCCGGCGGCTACGGCCTCCCTCTGCGTCTCCTCCGACGCAGAGCACAACGACAGTAATGCCCCCGCCGCGTACTCCGTCGCACGCTCGGAGACCTTCAGTATGATCTTCACCAGGACGGGGATCGTCAGCGCGTGTGCTCCAAACGCCGCGCACCCCGACGGTACCCTACAATCACAATATCGATAGTGATTCTCCGATGATACGATGAATGAAAGCCCCATGACGGCGGTGTAATGATATATAATTCTCTTACCTACAAAGCAGTTCCACGGTGGCGAGGGCCCTCTCGGCGTCGCACCGCTCGAAATCCGACATCCTATCCACTAGGGCCACCGCAGCTCCGGCGGCCACCGCTTTGTTTCGGTGCTGCTTCGTCAGACAGAGGGCAAACAACGCCTTTGTCCCAACCTTCATCCCGCGGGGATACCTCCCCGGGTAATTCAGTATCCCGACGACACCCTCGAAAATGCCGGGAACATTCCCGACCATCGACCTCAGCTCCGGCAACCTCAGCCCCGCAACCACCGCCTCGATCACCGCCGCCGAATTAGTCCTCACGTCGATCGAGGGATGAAACAAGAGCAGATTCACCAGGTATCCCATCCTCCCCACATCGGACGCCACGTAGGCACACTCCGCCTCGGCGAAGCCGAACATCGACAGAACGGCTAGAGACTCCAGGTTCAGATCGGACGGCTGCTCCGAGCCGACGCCGGCGAACAGAATCCCCAGCAGGACGTGACGCGCGTTGTTAGAAGCCATGACCGACCTGTTCTTGTCCGAATCACGCGCCAGGCCGCGCAGCCTCTTCAGCGCCGCCACGCGGACGGCGAAGGGGCTCGATTCCGACGAGGCTTGTGTCAGCAGATTCCGAACCAGGACAGGTTCGGCGGGCTGCTTCGGAGTGGGTATCCGCTCGACGCCGAAGCTACGGTTCTCGACGCACCACTCCTGAATGAGCCGCCGAAGGGTGTGGTTCGGAATGAGCGTGAAGTCGGTGAGCGGCGACCGAGTGACCGGACACGTGGTATTCCCGGTGGCCACCCACGACTCGATGCTCGCGCGGTCGTAAGTTTGACCGGTAGAAACGGTCACTGGGTCTCTCATGAGCTCCAAAGAGATTGGGCAGCGGAAGTAGTAAGGGATCTGAACATTGTTCACTTCCAATGGTTCCAAACTGCTACTACGCATATTATTATTATTATTATTATTATTTTTGTATGAATGAATATACTCAAATAATAAATATATAATATCTATCTAAATGAGAGGAGAATGTAAATTCTGTTTTTCTCAGTAGTGAGATGAGAGTTTTTATATATATATACGAAGAAGGAGATGGGAACAGAGAGACATATATCTCTGGCGAGTTCGTAAGTTTTGTACTATGGTTGGTTCAATTCCAATTAGTCGCACGTGTGGTTTGTTGACTGTGGTTAGAACCATTTTAACTACGGTTAGGTTAGGTTAGGTAGTGGTGGGCCTAGTTGAGTTGGGAGGATGGTCAAAGTGACTGGGATTGTATGTAGGATTAGGACCGCCATTATTTAATTAATATTATATATCCTAATTAATTAATTATCTTTTATTACAATGCCATGAAAGGTGGTCAAATTCTTATCCTGAGCTGCTGATTCTTGGGTTCAAATTCAGTATCTGTGCACATTCACGAATTTAGAAACTGCGTTTATTTGGGAAAAGCTGAGGATTCCTTTTTCAATGGAAAAATAAAATAAAATAAATGATATATAGTGTGATAACTATTTTTATGATAAATTTATTTGGAGAAAAGACAACACCACCATTAACAACGCCGTCTATGCTTTTCTAATACTGCAGTGCAGTGCTAACACAGTAACTGAGTTACTAGTTATTACAGAAGGGAAGGGAAGGGCTCTCAATTAATGAGTATTATAGCTTAGCTGTATTTTATGGTCAACGCTTTAATGGCCATCCTTGACCAAAGGGGGTTGGGATCCATTGCATCAATTATTACACTTATTGTTTGTAATTAAATTTACTTATTACAAGGAGAAGATATATGTTGGAATCAGAACAGTCAAAGTAGGAGTATGGAAATGGTAATAACTATAATTTAATGGTCCAAATTGTTGTAGTAATCTCAAAATCAAGGTGGGGTCGGTGGGTATACATACGAATGGTCAAGAGTCAAAGATGAACAGAGGAATGTGAAGGGGAACAGCTAAGCTCTCTCTCTCTCTCGCTATTGGATAACAAATATTTATTTATTTATTTAATTTTTTTTATATAAAAAAAAATTAGTTCCCCAAAACAAGAGTGGGACCCACAGTTTAGGTTCGACCACCACCAAAGGGGCTATTTACGATGTTGATTAAGTAGTCCCTACTACAACATTCCAAGGACCACACCAATTTCCAATTGGAGCAGAGAGAATCTATTTTTATCCTTCGCACGTCCCCTCTCCCCCCCTTTTCTTTTTTTTTTTTAAATTATTATTACATAAATTCGATTTGTGGTTTTATTTTATTTTATTTTATGTGTTATGTCCCCTCATTATTTTCTTGTTCAAAACCGACAAGGTGGGCTGGCCTTTTTTTTAAAATAATCCATGCGACAAAAGAAAATTGATTTTTTTTTTTTTTTTTTTTTGGAGGATGGATGGATGGATGGATTCCCTAAGCGATAGGCTATTTTATTTAGTAACAAATTTCGATTTTTTTTTATTTAGTGTATATCAGCTATATAGATCTTTGTACTAGTCAAACATTTCGAGTCATCAAATTCCGAGATTTATTTTTTATATAAATATATATTATATTTAATAGAAGAGATTGAACTTGAGAATCATCAATTTTCTCAAAAAAAAAAAAGTTTTTTAAGTCTGAAAAAAAGGGTCCGAAGTTGTGAAGCGTTATGTCTGTGGTCAACCAGACAGCATTGCCCGATTCAGAGTTCAGATTAGTAAAAATAAATAAAAATTACTAAATTACTTTACTTACACTCGATGCACGTGAATGGCACGTGTCATCCAGCTAAGTACCAGCCAGCCTTAACAGCCCAAAACTCAAACCAATGATCTGTTTATTCAAATGTACTATTCTGTTGTTGTTTTAATCTATTATTATAATTAGATTCATACATGATGATTTTCGTGATTTTTTGTGAGACACGTGTGAGATTTTTGTTAAAATTGACGTTTATTGTGAAGGGCCAAATTGATCTAAAATCGATAATATTAAGGACTAAATCGGGTCAGACGAAACATCGGGGACTAAATTGGTTCATAGGATAAACATTGACGGCAATATTGGGTTTTATCCCAATTATTATATATGGGATGTTCCTTGTTTGCTAGTGCCTTATCATTCGACCTATTTATTCGTAATGCATTAAGATTTTTTTTTTTTAATTTTGGTCAATACCATTTTTCTATATTTTGGATGCCTATATTTGATAATTCAAAAAATAAGTCATAAATTCATATATCGGAATAAATTTAGATATTCAATCATTTCTCTCGGGCAAAACAAGTCTGGCTACTCGACATTATTCGTAATGATTGGAGGCTCACATTTGTTTCGCCATATGAAGTTAGCAGTCTATTTTTGCAATCATCAAAATCGAATAATTGACATACTTAGTAACCAAATTTATATTTAGGTATTGTTTGGTTCATGGGTTTAGATATTTTAAAGGTTAGTTTAAAGAATATTGAGGTGTTTGGTTCATAGGTTTATATAAAGTATGGATTTACATATATCAAGTTTAAACCCATGAATAAGGGTTTAAATAAACACACCTTTCAGATGGATTTATTTAAACACGTTAACCAAACATACATTTTCTTTTATACCCACTAATTAGTTTTATATAAACCTTACTAATTTAAATCCTTCTAAATATAAACACACGAACCAAACGAGCTCTTATGGTTTATAATTATAAATATAAAATGACAATGAACCATCACCAATGATTTCTCTCATAATAAACTTATGCATTTTAGTATATAAACATCTAACTTTCCAACTTTCTATCACGTGAAATTTTCATTAATTGGCGTTTTATGTGAAACTTAGAACAACGAAAATCAAAACCAAGATTTACATGTCTTGTTATGTCGGAAAATACAGACATAAAATGATGCCAAAGTAAAAGATGATTATCTCGTGACATTTTATTAAATGAAACTTATTTAAATGACTTATATTTGATATATATTTTTTATTTTTTATTTTTTACTTCGGATGGCCTCGTTGTGTTCGAACTTTAGGTTGCAATCTCTTAGTTGTAAATTAGAGGTGTGGTTTGATTATTACGTCTAATTATATATTCCTTAAAGATAGATGCATAATTAATTAATACGATGGTCATAAAGCCGACCATCCTAGTTGTCTCGTGGCCTCACTCTACTATATTCTTAACAAGTATATGATAAATAAATAAATAAATATTATAATCGTAGTAAATCTTTTGTATTTTTTTCAAGGGACAATTTTATGTCAGCCCTTCTAAAGATTTTAATTATTGTTCAGGCCCTGTCAGAAAAGATATTAGTTTAAAGGACCTAGTTTCTATAAAAGTTAGAGTAAAGGACCAAAAAATATGATTTGACGAAAATACCCTTACTTAAATGCTTTTTTTTCTCTTTCCAACGAAAGTCTATATACAGAGATAGAGAACGTGTTGTTTATGGGTCATATATGAAGAGGTACTTTTACTTCAGTTTTCTGTTACTCACTTACATTATATTGTTACTTTAGAAAACATACACGTTATTTTTCAATGATATTGTGTTACTTCGATATTATAAAATATTATCAACATAAATTTTTTTTATGATCGAACTCTTTTTTTTTTTACAATGAATCGAGCACAAAAAATTCGACTGCCCCATCAACCAATCGATTTCGACGTGTCATGTTGGATTTATTATGATATTGACGACGCACGATGTAGGATTTGCTTGCCTAATTAGGGTGCAAATTGGAGAATATAGTGATAAATTAAAGCTATATTTCGACATAAATTGCAGCTAATCGGTATAAATTTAAGGCACCCATGGTTTGAACGTTTACCAGTTGCTACTAACGTCGAGATTTGAACGATTTTCAGTATTTTTTGTTGTCATTCGCGATTTTCCATAAAATATCCGTCATCTCTTGCTTGTGTGCAGGATGTGGTATTGATAAGAAATGAATCGTTACTCTTTTGTGTTGATTTGTTATATTTTATAAGACATGCGTGGTATTTTCAGCAGAAAGTGTTACCCTACAAGCATATTAATTCACAAAACAATTCAATCTTATGCCGTATTAAAATTCGAGGTACACATACTCTGGATGTTTCGCCACGCCCTCAATGTTAGATGACTTAAAGATACAAGCGACTTTAAAATTTGGGGTATATTTTTGCTACGTAATTAGATTCAAAACAATATGGTATGAATTTTGAAGTATTTGTCATCTAGAAACACACAAGGGGTATTTCTATATGACGCATGATTCTACATTTTTAAAGAAGATGTATTGTAAAGGATTCAACTGATAATAGTTGACGTATAACACATGTAGTTATGACAATAACACATCATTTAAAGAAAATAACGCTTTATACAACAATTGTAACAAATATCATGTAGTATTTGTAGTACGTGGGGTATATGAATTGGTATAAATATAGTACGAAACGTTGCTACATAAACCTTAACATGTATTTTTCGTCTATCATGTGTTGCTCCATCATTCGTCGTTCAAAGTTAAAAGACCTAAAAATTCAAATCGCCAAGGATATACTACTGTTCTATAATGTGGTATGAATTTTGAAGCATTTGTCATTCACATAATTACTAAAAGGTATTTTGAGTCGAGCATGTGGTATAATAATCTTATATGTGGTATCAATTGTCTTTTATTTGGTATTGTGTTGCATTTATTAAATTATGTGATATTGCTCTGTCAATATTTGTTATAAGTTACATAACATGTGTTATATGTGTTGCATAAAGTGTTACTCAGCTAGCGTGTTGACCCACAAATATTTCAATCTTGTGTCGCGTCGAAATTATTTCATGATTAACATCAATATTTCCCGTTGATTATTAAGACACGTGATTGAATTGAGTCGATTTTACCTTATTCGACCATTAAAGTCGAGATTTCACCAGTTTTATAATGAGATTTTTAATTGGGTTTAACATGTTATTCTATTACAAACTTCAATAACTTTCGATGATTTTTAAGACCCATGAGAAATTGAGGTCAATTTAACCATATTCGGTCATTAAAGTCGTGATTTCAGCCGTTTTCAGCAATTTTTGGGTGTCATCCGCGGTTTTCGATCTATTCCTCGCGGCCCTTTGTTTGTGTACAGAATACGTTATTGAACGTAAAAGAATTGTTATGTTTTCTGAATTATGTGTTATTGTTCTGGAAACATTTGTTATAATTTACATGACATGTGTTATATTCGTTGCAGAAAGTGTTACCTAGTGTATTAATTAGCAATCGTTTTAATCTTGTATCGCGCTAAAATTCTTCATTATTACATAATTAATATCAACGATTCTTATTGATTACTAAGACCCATGATCAAATTGAGTCAATTTCACCTTATTGAGTCATTAATTATCGCAATATCGTTGATATTAATTATGTAATAATGAAGAATTTTAGCGCGATACAAGATTAAAACGATTGCTAATTAATACACTAGGTAACACTTTCTGCAACGAATATAACACATGTCATGTAAATTATAACAAATGTTTCCAGAACAATAACACATAATTCAGAAAACATAGCAATTCTTTTACGTTCAATAACGTATTCTGTACACAAACAAAGGGCCGCGAGGAATAGATCGAAAACCGCGGATGACACCCAAAAATTGCTGAAAACGGCTGAAATCACGACTTTAATGACCGAATATGGTTAAATTGACCTCAATTTCTCATGGGTCTTAAAAATCATCGAAAGTTATTGAAGTTTGTAATAGAATAACATGTTAAACCCAATTAAAAATCTCATTATAAAAACTGGTGAAATCTCGACTTTAATGGTCGAATAAGGTAAAATCGACTCAATTCAATCACGTGTCTTAATAATCAACGGGAAATATTGATGTTAATCATGAAATAATTTCGACGCGACACAAGATTGAAATATTTGTGGGTCAACGCTAGCTGAGTAACACTTTATGCAACACATATAACACATGTTATGTAACTTATAACAAATATGACAAGCAATATCACATAATTAAAATGCAACACAATACCAAATAAAAGACAATTGATACCACATATAAGATTATTACCACATGCTCGACTCAAATACCTTTTAGTAATTATGTGAATGACAAATGCTTCAAATTCATACCACATTATAGAACAGTAGTATATCCTTGGCGATTTGAATTTTTAGGTCTTTTAACTTTGAACGACGAATGATGGAGCAACACATGATAGACGAAAAATACATGTTAAGGTTTATGTAGCAACGTTTCGTACTATATTTATACCAATTCATATACCCCAGTACTACAAATACTACATGATATTGTTACAATTGTTGTATAAAGCGTTATTTTCTTTAAATGATGTTATTGTCATAACTACATGTGTTATACGTCAACTATTATCAGTTGAATCCTTTACAATACATTTTCTTTAAAAATGTAGAATCATGCGTCATATAGAAATACCCTTGTGTGTCTAGATGACAAATACTTCAAAATTCATACCATTGTTTTGAATCTAATTACGTAGCAAAATATACCCCAAATTTTAAAGTCGCTTGTATCTTTAAGTCATCTAACATTGAGGGCGTGGCGAAACGTCCAGAGTATGTGTACCTCAAATTTTAACACGGCATAAGATTGAATTGTTTTGTGAATTAATATGCTTGTAGGGTAACACTTTCTGCTGAAAATACCACGCATGTCTTATAAAATATAACAAATCAACACAAAAGAGTAACGATTCATTTCTTATCAATACCACATCCTGCACACAAGCAAGAGATGACGGATATTTTATGGAAAACCGCGAATGACAACAAAAACTACTGAAAATCGTTCAAATCTCGACGTTAGTAGCAACTGGTAAACGTTCAAACCATGGGTGCCTTAAATTTATACCGATTAGCTGCAATTTATGTCGAAATATAGCTTTAATTTATCACTATATTCTCCAATTTGCACCCTAATTAGGCAAGCAAATCCTACATCGTGCGTCGTCAATATCATAATAAATCCAACATGACACGTCGAAATCGATTGGTTGATGGGGCAGTCGAATTTTTTGTGCTCGATTCATTGTAAAAAAAAAAGAGTTCGATCATAAAAAAAATTTATGTTGATAACATTTTATAATATCGAAGTAACACAATATCATTGAAAAATAACGTGTATGTTTTCTAAAGTAACAATATAATGTAAGTGAGTAACAGAAAACTGAAGTAAAAGTACATCTTCATATATGACCCATAAACAACACGTTCTCTATCTCTGTATATAGACTTTCGTTGGAAAGAGAGAAAAAAAAGCATTTAAGTAAGGGTATTTTCGTCAAATCATATTTTTTGGTCCTTTACTCTAACTTTTATAGAAATTAGGTCCTTTAAACTAATATCTTTTCTGACAGGGCCTGAACAATAATTAAAACCTTTAGAAGGGCTGACATAAAATTGTCCCTTATATATGTCGCCGATTCTCCTACCAAAATGGGGTGGAATAATTAAATATTTTGATGCGATATAATCCAATATGTTTCAATTATTATAAATTATAATGTGAACGCCTTCTGATAAAAGCTTACCGCAGGTTTGGCTTGTTATATCTACAGTCTTATCTTGAGCCCTGTGCGTTACAATTATTTAAAAAAAAATTGTTACATTTTCTTAATCACTCTATTTAATAATTGCTAATCCCTGACATTAGTTTAGATTGGAAGTTGTATATATTATAAATAATTTAAATTACTTATAATTTAAGTTTAAACTAATACAATAGAAAAGAAGTGAAACAAGTCCAGACTGAAGGCCTAACAGTCAACCCAGTACTTAATAAGCCCATATGTAAGATAATGGGCCTCTTGGATTAGTTATTGGGCCCAATAAAGAAGTAGAAAATAACTAAATGGATAAGAACAAAAAATAGAAAGAAAAAAAAAAGGTGAAAAAGTGAAAAAGAATAAAACAATTAGAATCTTTTGTTTGTTGTATTGTATGGTGATTTTTGTTCACGAGCTCCCTTCACGGGCACTTAAATATTATTTAATTATTTTTTGTAAAATAGATGAGAATCTCTTTTGGTTAAGGCCCATTTATATCAATTTGTCATGAATATTGTTTAGGGAAAGAAAAAAATGTAACAGTTGCATGTCTGAAAATTTTCTTGGGAAGACAGCATCTGTCATATATGGGATAAAGATTGGTAAAAAGAACAACTTCTGCTCTGCCCATGGAAAGAAAAAAATGTAACAGTTGCATGTCTGAAAATTTTCTTGGGAAGACAGCATCTGTCATATATGGGATAAAGATTGGTAAAAAGAACAACTTCTGCTCTGCCCATACTCAAACTAAGTGTTTACACTTCATCGAATATGGTTTCGTCGAGGCAATGTCGGGCAGTTCTTTTTCTTTTTTTCGTTTTAATTCTTAATTTATTACAATATTTTTTTTTGTGGGTCCACCAAAAGAAATGAAAGTGAGAGATAAAATTGGGAATATATACATCATCAGGTGCTTCAAGAAGAAGCAAAAGCATCTAAGTCAAGAAGTTAATGAGTTTCTGCAAGTACAAGTCAGAAGCCAACCACTACACTACCTCGAAACTGTTAAGCCGTACAGTATCTTAAGAGTGAAGCTGCTGAGTGTGAATTTGAAGATTTAGGCAGCTCCACTCTCATTACCGAAGATTTAGGCAGCTCCACTCTCATTACCCTATGAAACTTGCAAGGAAACAGAGATGGATGCTTCTGCTAGCCGCAGCTGTAGTGTTTGTTGAAATGCGGACGATGGCTGCGCCTGGTGAGTGTAAACTTTCTTGCCCTTTTCAGTTCTTGCTGTAATAACCTCAGATGAATTCTAAATGCTGCATTTTTGTTTTTGTAAGAGTTCATGGTCTTGCTTTTGTGAATCAATGGAGTTTTGGGCATTTGTGTCTGAATCATTAATGGTTGTGATTAGGGTTTATATGATTTACACCTTTTGAGCTCCCAAAAATCTGCAGATTGTCCCTTAGACTTGAGCCATTCGAATTTCACCATAGCCTCCTCTCTGTGCTCCAAGCAAGAAACTAGAGCAAAGTGCTGTCGTTACATCAATGCCGTCATCGCAATTTCCATTACACGTCTCACAAACGTGACTGGCAACCTCGGAGTTACGTCCGATCTGTCGGACGTCTGCTTCGGCACTATATCGAAGACCCTAGAACGATATGGAGTCACTAGTAGCGCGTCGATCTTTTGTGGATTCGGGTCGAAGATACCCTTAAACTACGAATGCCGGGGTAGGTCCACCGTTACGCAGATGCTCGAGTCGCCGAACTTTCGCGACGTTAGTGATAATTGCAGGTTGCCCTTGTCTGAGGATAGTTCTTGTAAGAAGTGTTTGAATGCTGGGATTCTTTATCTTCGCGATCTTTTGGGACAGCCGCTGGACAATGTGACGTTGAGCACTTGTAGAGATGCTACTTTCGCTGCGATTGCCAGCCCAGTTGACAACGCCTCGACTCTTCAGATCGCTAGCTGTTTCTTCGGGGTTCAAGATCTTATTACAGTAAAGCCAGGTTTGTGCCCTTATGAAGCAAGAATAAAATGGACCCTTTTTTTGGTGGTTTTCTTTCTTACATGGTCTTGTAGTAAGTGTCTAAAATGGATATATATATTTTTTTTTAAATTTAGAGTTGTCGCCCTCATTGATTCCACCATCGGCTTCTGCGAGTTCACCGACTGCTGCTGACGTGCCAAGCCTTTCCTTAACGACGCCTGTGAAGGATCAAAGACACCGTTCCCACCTCAAATTGTTTCTGGGCATTGGTATCGCCATTACGTCCTTCTCTACGATGATGTTCTTCGTCTTGATCGTCCTCATCTGTAAGAAAAAGAGAGAGCTCGATGATACCGATGACGTGGACGATAATAAGACCTCCCCAAACACCACTACCGTTTCATCTGCAAGAAAACTCCAAGATGGTACGTTCTGGGATATTTGTTTCTTCTCATTATTATTGTCATAAGTTCGTCCTAATCCCATTTCTTGGATTATAACGGACGTGAAGGCCCTTCGCCCACGTTCAGAAAATTCAGCTACAAGGAGATAAAGAAGGCCACGAATGACTTTGGCACTGTTATAGGACAGGGAGGATTTGGAGTTGTGTACAAGGCTGTTTTTCGAGACGGGTTAGTTGCAGCCGTAAAACGTATGAGCAGAGTTTCCGAGCAGGCTGATGATGACTTTTGCAGAGAGTTAGAGCTCTTAGCTAGGCTTCACCATCGCCACCTCGTTTCTCTTCGAGGCTACTGTATAGAAAGGCAGGAGAGGTAAATGTTGTCTATCCCTTGCATACTATTACCTCCTTAACTTTCTTGTCAGAAAGATTTTCATTCGACTCTACGAAGCAATGCCATCCTTGTTTCTCTAACAGGTTTTTGATCTATGAATACATGGAAAATGGCAGCTTAAAGAGCCACATCGTTCACAGTATGTTCCATGATCGTTCGTAGTTTTCAAAGTTTGTCTGAATTGTACGAAACTTTTGATAGTTCTTTTACTAACAGCACGGGGCAACACTCCGCTGAGCTGGCCCACGAGAGTGCAGATCGCCATTGACGTGGCGAATGCATTGGTAATATTTCGAGATTGGGTTATTACATACGAAACTCTCTGAACTGCTAACGGTTCGAAATTAAATCGCTGTCGAACCACATTTTATTGTGCAGGAGTATCTCCATTATTACTGCAACCCTCCTTTGTGTCACAGAGATATCAAGTCAAGCAACATTTTGTTAGACGAGAACTACTCCGCAAAGGCGACATTTCGAAAACTTTCACAGTATAGTTTCTCATCCTATTGTTATCTGAGCCCTTTAATCAGTATTTTTCTTACCCTTTTTTTCAGGTTGCTGACTTTGGCCTTGCACATGCTTCGAAAGACGGTTCGATCAGCTTCGAGCCAGTGAATACAGACATACGAGGAACCCCAGGTTGTAATAATTTTCCCTGTTTTACAGCGCCATAAAAACCCGATTTTTCCATGATTTTTGTTCTTGCGACGTGCTAAAGATTCGATTTTTTTCCCAGGTTACTTGGATCCCGAGTACATGATTACACAGCAGCTGACAGAAAAGAGCGACATTTACAGCTACGGCGTCGTACTGCTCGAGCTCATCACGGGGAGAAGAGCAGTACAAGACAACAAAAACCTAGTCGAATGGTCCCAACCTTACCTAACCTCAGACTGCGCAATAACCGAGCTGGTCGATCCTTACCTCGGAGAAGCCTTTGATTTTGACCAGCTTCAGACGATCGTTGCGATAGTGAGATGGTGCACTCACAGAGAAGGCAGGTCGAGGCCTTCCATCAAACAGGTATTACGGCTGTGATGCAAGGTGCTTGGCTTCTTCGTCGAGTACCACGAGGTCGAACTGTAGTAGGAGCTTTCTTTTAGAGGCGGGATCGCCTCATTCGCCCAATAATAACCCGTCTCTTTAAATTAGGCAATGATTTTGAGGGATTTTGATTCGTCGGACAGATTTGATTCATACCAGACATTAGAAATTTGCCACGACATGTTTGGTCTGTAATTTTTGATCTCGTATATTCTTCAGACACGTATATATAATGCATAAATACAAGTAGAACTACCTAGTCAAAGGATGGAAAGCTTGATTCCATTACATGAGCAGAAAAAAAAAAAAAAAAAAAAAAAAACAGAGACAAGAAAATACAAGTGGAAGTGATGAGAATACCTCAGCCAAAGGTTAACATTCAGACACCAACAGCAACCATATATTTCATCTTAGTTACGTTGTCTTCTTGCAGGACGACGACGTCTTTGAATTTTTCTAACAGATCTTGGAGACGATTCACGCCAAGGCCAGGATAGTCCAGTTTCCTTTTGTACCTTTGCTGGTATATATCCTCGAAATGGCCCATAAAAACCCGACAGGAGTAGCTCACCAGAATCTCCTGAAGCTCGTACCTGAACTTGATGAGGTTTTGTTCTACGATTTGTGAGCAAGATTTAGTTTTTCTCAAATTTTGCTTCCCCAAAGCCTTGACATTGTTCTCGTTCTTACCAAGAACGATCTTATCTTCATCTGAGAACTCGTCTGGAGATGTGGGTCCCGCCGTTGCTTCGATCAGCTTGCCTGGAGACACTTTTTCCTTATTGTCCCTCCTAGCCAAAATGATAGGAGGACAGACTTGTATAGGTTTGGAATTACGGAGGGTAACCATTCTTCTCTGGCCTTTTCCCTCGACATTAATTGCATCAGCCATTTTGTTGAGGAGCTCCACGAGCTTCAAAGATCCATACTCCGAAACATAGAGAGGCCTTCCGTATAATTTCTGGTACTCGGATGGGAGACGAATAAAGGGCATGTTACCACCGGCCATTTCTAGTAATTTCACCAGTTGGCCCTTCAAACCGTTTAAATCGCCCGGCTGCACCCAAACCGAGCCATTCGGGTCAACATCGTTCAGACCACATGGGAAGCTGCACGAACTTGATGGGGTTAGGGTCTTCCCCACCCACATGGACCCGCTGCTGAGCTCAGTCAAAGACTGAGACACCATAGGCAGTTCTCTTCTTGTTCGGGAGTTTCCTCTGTAAACTATTGCCTCCTCTTCGTTCTGCCCTTCGCCGGCATTATCACTGTCCTTAACAAGCCCTGAAACTTCTGTAGGACTTGTACGAGGTGGTACTAAGGCCTTACTAGGAGGCAAAGAGCTTTCCCCGCGAGCAACTTGCTGCCAATCCCAAACGAAATTTCCCGCGTTACTCAAAGCCGACGACACTCCTACCGTCGAAGGAATCACCAGGACGATGGTGTATCCTCTTTGACCTAGAATATGAAGGGCAGGGGCGAAATCGACATCTCCCGAGATCAACATGATGGAGGACGGCGGACGATTGTCTAGGGCAAAAAGGAACATATCCACTAATATTGCTTTATCCGCCGCATCTTTTCTGCCGTTGGGTACATCAACTAGCTTCACCCCCGTTCTCTGACAGCCTTCTCTCACTCTTCTCGGGAAAGAATTGAAGTCACCGTAGGCAGCGAACATGGTGACTGCTCCGTTGATGACTGGGTTGACCCGTAAGGCCATCCGAATGTTACCAGCGACATCCTCGGGTCGGACATCGCTGGGGACGGGACAGTTCTCTATGTCCCATAGGATAGCGACGGGGCCTTGGACGGAGTTATGTGAGTTTGGACTTGGAGTGTTGACTGCTGTTTGATCTGAGGATTCTTGCGGTAGTGGCGACATGGGTGGTCTTGAAGTCGACATTATTGTCGAGTTTACGATCCAATTTTCTCCCCTAATTTCAACGAAAACAATGTCAAGAACATTACGCCACGAATCATTCACCCAGAAGTTGAAGCATCGCAGGTTTGATTCGATAAAATGAGATTAAAAACGGTAAGGACAGTGGAACAAGACAACATCGCAGCTTGCTGAACATAATCACAAACAGTTCATAAGCACTTCATAAAGATGGAAACGAATAAGTTCACAACCATGAACTAAAGAATTCATCAACAGAGACATCGAATCAAACCAACTAAATCAATCAATCAAGAAACGATATGACAAATATTATACTTTTATTGACTCGGCCCCTCAAGAATTAAGCCATCTCATCTATAATCGTTAAATCCACCACATATAGATATATATATATATATCCATCCCATCAATCAATCTTGAGAAAGACCTAACCTTGATAGAACGAAAGCTTTTTATCGAGCCCGTGTGGATGAACCCAAATCGCACAGTAGCTCGCAGGGACTGCTATATATCACTGCAAATCAAGATTTTTGAAAAATTAATTAATCCGAGAATTATCTTTTTTTTGTGGGTTGAGTTTCAATATATGAGATGTTTCTGTGTTTCTCAGTGTGTTGAGACTCTAATTTCTATGGCCCAAGAAAGTGTTGAAAAGCGTTTAGAGAAGGAAGGGAAGATAGTATAGAGAAGAGAAGTTTGTGAAAGTGAAGACCCAATTTTGATCTATCTTTATGCTTAAACCTAACGTTTTGTAGTTGTACTATTCTTACACAAGATTTTATAACAACTCCTTTATTTCTATTTTTCTTGGTACCTTTTTTCCTTAAACAATGGCTGCCTTATTAACTAACTCAAGTTTATACATTTCTCGCCATGAATTCCAACGATTCGATATAGTTCTAACTGCAACAAAACAGCAAAAAAAAAAATCTACGAAGAAAGAACTTTCATTTCTCGCCATGAATTCGAACGATTCGATATAGTTCTAACTGCAACAAAAACAGCAAAAAAAATCTACGAAGAAAGAACTCTCTCGATGGCCGCAACGTAGAACTCTTTAGGCATGGTTCCCACGATAGAATCCCTCTTTTCACCGTCCTTAAACAGAATGACCACGGGCACAGCCTTCACGCCATACTTATCGGCAACGGGCAAGTCACGGTCAGCGTCGAGGACGAAGCACTTCAGCTTTCCCGAGTACTCGGCTGCTATCTCGTCTATCACTCGATGAACCATGCGGCACGGTCCACACCAGTTGGTGTGGAACTCCACGAGCACGGGTGTTTCACTGCGTAGGACGAGCTTGTCCCATGATTTTCCAGTAATGGTTGAAGCTGCATGACAAAAGGGTTTCATGTTATGTATTAAGCTTAGAAACATATCATCATTCTGCAGAACATGGACTACACATGATGACCTTCATTGGTTTTCTGGCAGCAGATGAAAGCAAGAACTGATGTGATGCCATTATTACTAAACCTTCACCCCGATAGCTATTCCTCGCAAAAGAAAGAATCTCATTTTCGGACATTTTCCTTGATAGCTCTTTCACATGATTTTTCCGAACCCGACAGAGCCTCAACAACCCATTGTAAGACTCAAAGAGTGAGGCGTGCCATTGTGCATTCAAAATCAGTCACTCTTGCTGATTTGAAATCTCAAATTAGTATACTATTGTCTTAAGAACTCTAAGTGAGATAGAGACTTCATTGACATGTGCTATAAAATAGGACGAAGTTGGAGGAATGTTTTCATGAAGATTTTGGTAATGCAGCAAAGAAACTCAGCGACGACAATCTACCACTAATCACTGCATTTTCTTTCTTGAATGATAGAATACCAAACCAAACATTGCTGCACAAAAATGAAGGATTTACAATCTGAATCACAAGCAGAACGAATACAAATCAATATATAACATCGAAATCACATAAAGATTGGAGATGCCCAAAGCGATCGCCGATCACACAATCATCTTTCATCATATCTTGGCACAAAAAATATAAAGATACTTTTTATGGACCATAAATTCACTCACTGTTAGTGTCGCCAAGGCAAGTGACCCGCGTCAACCTCCTTGCCCCGATTCTTCTCTCCGCCCCAGATGGACGCCCAGATCGCAGAACCAGCTGACGATTACCCATCTTGTTCAACGAAAAGGCACAGTATATAGAGTCGGCGCGAGGAGGCGGGAAGAGAGCAGTAGAACAACAGTAAGCAGCCATTTTTTCGAACGAAATGAAGAAAAACACACTTCAAATTTCTGCGTTGAAATGCCGAATGATTTGCTCTGTCGATTAATTTCCTGCTTTATGATGCGCCGTCAACAATGAAATGAACCACAGAGAGAGAGAGAGAGAGAGATCTCACAAATTTCTGATATTATTTATTTATTTATTTGTTGATATTCATGAAAAAAAAAAAGCGAGCTAAAATTACTAGAAATAAATAAATATAACGAATCTCATATTGGGCCTCATGAGTCATGGGCTAGCTAACTAATTAGGGTCCGTTTGGTTATGAGCACAAGATAAAGCCCAAGATAAAAAATTTATCCAACAACCCAAGATAGTTTATCTCAGCTTTTTAATTCAGTTTACTTGTAACGGGCTTTTAGTTTAAAAACGGGCTGAAATATTAAATCCGGGCTGAAATTACTAAACCAAACACAATATTAAATCTGATTATTTATATTATATGGACTTTTCTGAGCTTTTTATCAAACCAAACACAGCCTTAGAGTTTAGATATGTATTAAATTTATGTTTCAAATTGGCCATCATGTCGAAACTTAAAATATTTACGATTTAATTATTGCGCAATATTATGGTTCTAATGTAATACTAATATTTTATTAATTATTGGTTTGAGCTCATACGCGCTACGAAATAATAATGTTTACGATTTATTTATTGCGCAATATTTTGGTTCTAATGTAATAATAATACTTTGTTAATTATTCGGTTGAGCTCATACGCGCTAGAAAATAATACGATCATTCGGTAAAATATAATTTATTTATATCAGTGAGAAACCGCAAAACCGCGCCGAAACTGCCCGAAACCGCTCAAACCGCTCGTATGGTTTTATTTTTCAAAACTGCAATATTAGTTTTTTTTTTTTTTTTTAAAAATACCTTTGGCAATTCAGTGTGAAATTGACTAAAAACCTCTTAAATAAAAAAAAAATGATATACAGAAAAAAAAATATATACTTATATATATACGCCTATTAATGCAATTATCCAAATTTCCGCTCATTAAATTTATATTCTACAATCCAATATTTACTTCAATGGTTTGTGTGGAGTTAATTTAATATTTATTAGAAATTGCAAGGTATTCAGAATCATGTGTGGTCAAAAGGATAATAAGGAAACATTTTGACTTTAACTCACGCAATTACCATTTATTCACAATAGTAATAAAAAATAAATAAATAAATTCGATTATTACATGAAATTTATTGAATTTAAATATCTATTAAAGATATGATGTAATAATAATATGTCGAACACGTGAAAGTACAACGTAGACACGAAAGTTGGCAAAAGGTAAGTGGGCCCTACTTCAAAACTGTGGACCCTATTTATATATATATACACACACTCTCTCGACGGCCTCTCCCACTAATTGCCGCTCGCCTAAAATCGAAAAGCCCGAAGGTATATAGCACGCCGCCATGTCCGAGCCAACCAAGCATCGCCACGTCGGAAACCTCCGCAAGCTGCAGTCGTGGTCGCCGGATCTCCACCGGGACCAGGCGTGGGCCGCTCGGAAGAGGAACAACAGGCGGAGGCGCCGCGGGGGCAGCGTGACGGACGACGACTTGGACGAGCTGCGCGCTTGCTTTGAGCTCGGATTCAGCGTCGACTCGCCGGACGTCGACCCTAAGCTGGCCACCACATTCCCGGCGCTGGAACTTTACCACACGGTGATCAATCGGAGAAGTCTGAGCGGCGGTGGGGTGTCGAGGTCGTCGTCGGCTTCGCTGTCTGGTAGTGGGACGACGCTGTCGAGGACTTTTTCTGACGTCGAAGGTAGTAATGGAGATGATAAGTGCTTCCTTGGTTTTGGTCCAGGTAATTCGATTATATAAATATATGTAGATATATATATATATATGTATGTATATATGGTTGATTTATTATTATTATTATTTTTTATTTATGGAATTTTGTAATATGTTTCAAGCAGGTGAAGATCCCGAGAAGGTGAAGACGAGGCTGAGGCAATGGGCGAAGGTGGTGGCGTGTTCTCTGCGCCGCCGGACGACCACTCCATAGTTATTGTATTTTGCGACTATATTAAAAAAAACAAATGATAAAAAATTGCTATGAATATTGTGTGTTTTTTTGTTTTTACAAAATTTGTATGATTTGGTTTACTATATAAATGGAAATTAGTTCTGGCTGATCAGCTGGTCAATTGGTCGGGCACATGCATGACAAGCTTTAAACGGAAGTCACACGTTATATTTCAATATTATTCCTACCAACGTGTAAAAACTTTTAACGATACGACAAATTAGGATGATTAGTCCCGCTAGACGCCAACAATTTGACGAGATTTAGATTCGATTCATACTGAACCTAGTTAGCGCGAATCCACAAGTCAGAATGATCAGTCTGAAAGCAAGAATTGAGTCCTTTCATAGCCGACCAATGATAATGTAAGATACAATTCAGGGTGAACTTAATTAGATTAGAGAAATAGAGAGAGTGAAGATTATGACATGTTATGTTATTTATGTTACTCTATTAATTAAACTAATTAAATGAAAGTTAATCTCAAATATTTTAAATAAAAGAAAGAAAGAGAGAGGTTTAAAAAATAAAAAATAAAAAATAAAACACACGACTTCTCCGCGCCTTCGAACGCAACGATTACTTCGTTGCCAAGTGATGCTCATGCCTGAAGATACACGCGGACGCTCCTTCCCTATATAAAAGCCAAGAAGTAGTCACAGATGGCACGTTATCCTCTCTCTCTCTATCCCTCTCGAAATCAGCGTCCACGGAAAAAGTCCATCTTGGGTCGTACTACAGGGCAAGATTTTGAAGCATTAGACGACGTTTAGTGTTTTTGTTATTTGTGGGCACACGAGCTAATTCTGTCATGGGTGGTTCGCACAGTCGGGAGGGGCTTGAGTTGTCCGATTCGTCGGAATATGCATCGGAGGAAGAAGAGAATGAGAATGAAAATGATTCGGAGAACTACGCCGATGCAGAGGATCGCATCCCAGGGGTGAGTGGCAGTACCCTTGACGACGTCGATTCTAGGCTGCGGGAATTGAAGCTGAAATACCCGCGGCGGGCGTCGTCCAGCACACCGCAGAAACCCAGTGCCAAAATGGTTAAGAACGCAGTTAAACTCTACCGTCACGTTGGTGGTAGTACGCCGCAGGCGAAGTGGGTTGTTTCTGAGAAGGTGACTAGCTATAAGTTTGTGAAGAAGTTGAGAATTGACGACGTGGGCGACGATGATGATGGGAGCGATGGCGATGAGTCGAGGAGTGGGTTTTGGGTTTTGAAGGTTGGGGAGAAGATTAGTGCTAGGGTTTCGACTGATTTGCAAATGAAATACATTGGGGAACAAAGGAGGATTGACTTTGTGGACGGTGGAGTTTGGGCTTTAAAGTTTTTAACTGATGAGGAGTATAGGGAATTTCTGACTAGGTTTCAAGATTGTCTGTTTGAGAATGTTTATGGGTTGAAAGCTACCGATGAGAATAAGGTGAAAATCTATGGGAAGGAGTTTATTGGGTGGTTAAAGCCCGAGGAATCAGACGACTCGATTTGGGAGAACGCTGATGATGGCGTTTGGAAGACCCCTGAGAAGAGGCCCGTGGAAGGAGGATTGGGCCGCGACTTACTCGAGGAGTTCGAGGAGGCTGCGGCGGGTGGTGGGATTCAAAGCGTTGCATTGGGGGCGTTGGACAATAGTTTCTTGGTAAACAATCTAGGAGTTCAGGTCGTTAAGAATTTTAATCATGGGATTCACGGAAAAGGCGTCTTTGTAAAGTTCGACGAGCAGAAATTTGGGAATCGTTCCACCGGCCGGACACCGACCAAACCTCTGTTGATGAGAGGAGAAACAAACATGATGCTCATGAGTCCATTGAAGGAAGGAAAGCCACATTCAACAGGGCTCCATCAATTGGACATTGAGTCAGGGAAGGTAGTAACGGAATGGAAGTTTGAAAAGGACGGAGCTGATATTACAATGAGGGACATAGCCAGCGATTCAAAGGGGTCGCAGTTAGACCCTTCGGAGTCGACCTTTCTCGGGTTGGACGACAATAGGTTGTGCCAATGGGATATGAGGGATAGGAAAGGCATGGTTCAGAAGATCGCTGGTGCAGATTCGCCAGTCTTGCATTGGGCTCAGGGGCATCAGTTTTCCAGGGGGACGAATTTTCAGTGCTTCGCAACTGCTGGGGACGGTTCGATAGTGGTTGGGTCGCTCGACGGGAAGATAAGACTGTATTCAAGGACTTCAATGAGGCAGGCGAAAACTGCCTTTCCCGGGCTTGGCTCCCCTATTACGTCGGTTGATGTTACGTATGATGGGAAGTGGGTGCTGGGTACAACAGATACCCATCTGATCTTGATATGCACTTTGTTCACTGATAAAGAAGGCAAGACCAAGACTGGCTTCTCGGGTCGTATGGGCAACAAAATTCCAGCCCCGAGGCTGCTCAAGCTCACTCCCGTCGATGCCCATCTCGCTGGATCTGATAATAAGTTCCGCGCTGGACATTTCTCATGGGTAAGTAGCTACTTATTACATTGCAATCTGCATAATGTTCTAAACTTGGTTTATGTTTATCATCCTAAATTTATTGTCTAACTTTTCTTGTTTTTTTCGTTTCTTCCGTCTAATAGGTTACGGAAAGTGGAAAGCAAGAGAAGCATCTAGTGGCAACCGTAGGAAAATTCAGCGTTATATGGAACTTCCAGCAGGTGAAGAACAGTGGACACCATTGTTATCAGAATCAGCAAGGGCTCAAGAGCTGCTACTGTTACAAGCTAGTGCTGAAGGACGAATCGATCGTCGAGAGTCGGTTCATGCACGACAGGTTTGCGTTTAGTAACTCTCCCGAGGCTCCGTTGGTCGTGGCTACTCCTAATAAAGTTACTTCCTTCAGCATGTCTAGCAAGAGATGAATGAAGATTCCATCATGTTGATATTATAGGTGGTTATGTATGTTTATTTCTTCGTTTATTAGTTTTAATTTCGTTTTCGGGCTTTCCATGTCGGGATTTGTTTTATGCTTTTGTAGTAAGATTCCCTGCAGATCTATCGCAGTTGCTTTCGGTTTTCGGTTTCTGTAATACGATTGTCGTGCTTGTAACCGCCGTTATAACGACCTGCGACTAGCAGTTACCATGTAATGAAAAATCCAAAGAAATTTACTTTTCCGAAATACCACTCAGTACAACAACTGCCCCCCAAAAGGCCCCTAAAAAGGGACTATAGATATCTTTATGCCAGCAAAAGATAGACCTAACAAACAATAAGTTCATCTATAACCTTACCAATAGTCATTACAAGAGCATTTCCCGTCCTTGAAATGGTGAAACCGTTTGTTATCCCTCACGATCAGCTCCCTCCCGACTATTCTGGACATGATTTTGATCGCATTGTGACAGTCGCCGCACACACGAAGGTTCTTGATAATCCTCAGTGGCGTCCGAGCAGGGGTGCTTATCAAGCCGTATGCAATAGCAAGGCGCTCGCTGTGGTAAAGAAGCGCCTGCTCTTTGGCTTCTTGATCGATGTCGTGTAGAACATACCTTGTATCAGGCACGTATACTTGCTCTTTCATAGCAGCCCTCAACTTCTCATCATCCTTGTAAAGAGTTGCGCTTCGAAACTCTGGTATTCTGTTTCTTCCCACCAGCATGTTAATCCCAGTTTGCTTCTTTGGTGGGGGAGTAGGGATCTTTTTGGGGTTGGCTTTAGACGGGTCGAGATTTACCATCAATTCTTCGGCGCGGTCTTCGAGGTCTATATCTCCGTGCATACGTGCGTAGCTCATCAATGCCTCCCAAACGATAGCTGTTGGTTCGAATGGAAGAGTTTTAATATACGCCTCTGCTTCAGCGAGATGTCCCGACTTGCCAAGAACACCTAGGATACCCAAATAATGTTCAATCCCAGGAGATATGCCAAAATCAGTCTTCATCGACTCAAAGTGAATGGAAGCTTCTTCGATAGCATCAGCGCTAGCACAAGCATCGAAAACGGAGAGAAAAGTCTGCCCATTGATTGGTAGGCCCAACTTCCTCATCTGCTCAAACAAGGCCAGTCCATCATCGCCCATCCCATTGAAAGCGTAACCGCTAATCATCAAGTGCCAAGAATCCATATCCCTGTCGGGCATGTGATCGAATACTCTCTTAGCATCAGTCATACTCCCACACTTTGAGTACATATCAAGAACCTTGTTGTTCAGCTTCAAGTCACTCCGAAATGTGGACCTCAGGAAATAATCGTGCACCTTCTTCGAATCTTCGAACTTCCTCGAATTCCCACACAACTGAAAAAGCAAGCCAAAGCACTCTGCATCTGCCTTCACTCCTTGGTCCATGTGCTGAATCACTTCCTTTACTTTACCCTCACGACACAAGCTCAACAGATCGACAACAACACTGGCCCCATTTGCACTGACCGCCTTATCGTTCCCAACATTCAGTCCAGGTGGGCCCCATTGAAGCTGGTTAGAACTATTCGGAAGATATCCCTGATTCTGAAAAGACCTGCCCATATTTGGGTTTGAATTCTGCGAATACCGTTGATCCGCCCTACTACCACCGACCTCTTCATTTCGAGCGGCATAATTGCCATTATGCCCAAAACCCTGATTAGGAAAATTGGGACTAGAATTCATCCTTCCACTCATATTCGAATTAAATCCACCATTATCGGCATAGCCCTGACTCATGCCTCTACCGCCGTAACTCTGGTTCTGGAAGCCGACAGTGTTCGGATTCATGAAATTGTGGTCTTGCGGAGTTTGGTTCCACTGATTTTCATTCAAACTATTGCTAGGGTTCTGATTGAAATGAGGGTTTGGAACAGCTGAAGCTGAGAAGCTCCTGATTGATAGGGTTTTGGGGGTTGAGTTAAACAAAAGAGAATGACGCATCTTCTGGAAAGAAGAAGCAGCCATCGCGATGGATGGCTTCAGAATCGAAGACAACTGAGAAACCATTGAGTTTCAGTATATCTGATGAAAATGGTTGGAAATTCGCGAAACCCTACTAATGAATGGCTACGCTAGGATATTACCCAGAAAAGAAAAAAAAAAACAAGACAAATATTGAAAAAAAATAAAAAAATTTGACCACGTAGATATCCCAACACTTGGACTAATTATATATGAATCGAATCTGAACCTCATCATCGGCTATGAGACGACCACAGTTTCCAGCGGGACTAATCCTCCCTGGCCCATGAGACCCACACCAAAATCCCACAAACAATGATAATCAATGTCCCTATATGATTCGAATCAATGACCTCCGCTTAGGTCAGGAACCGAATCGCTAGGTCAAGCTTTTGGAAGTACAAATATTGTAATATTGACGGACCAAACATGGACCATCAGCAAAAGCCCATGATAACAAAACGAGGCTTTGTGATCAAATTCTACAAAAACATTAAGCCCATGAATCTCATTCTCCATCATCAATAACATATATATGTTGACGATCCAGTACCATATCCAAACGGGTAATAACTCAACTCCACGAAGATTGTGGCACACAAACTAAAAAAATTTATTTTGTTTGTGTCACAATCTCTATGAAGTTGTGTTGGTATACCTCTATGGGGCAGGGTAGTGGTGATCTCTGCTGGCGAGCTTTTCAATTGTGTTAATACGACCACACTATGCGGCGAACTTCTTGCACGTGACCACAATTATTACGATCATGATGCGTCGCCTAGACCGGCAAAAGCAACGGGCAGGTGGAATTATAGACAGATTTTGGTCTAGAGAGATCAGTTCTTATGTCTTAAGAAATCGTGTGAAAAGATAAGTCATGCTTAAGGATTGAACTGATGTAGAGGAAGATATGGTTGTTAAGTTTGATCCTTGGATTTATTATGTAAGGCAACTACTTAGATGTATAAACTTGATGTAATAACTCTCTTGTTGCTTCTTAAGACTGGCTTGGCTTATCTACAACAAAGAAACCTTCTGCAAGAGAATGGTTTAAAATCAAAATATATACAATAAATATACATAAAAGGGAAAGAAAGAAGAGAAAAGAATACATGACAATGATGATTCCAAACTCAAGCCCACAATATCATCAAACATTTCACACTATCTACAAATTCTTTGTTCCAAACAACCTAAAAAACCAATGAAAGATTATGTATCTGCACACCTGTAAGAAATCGTATCTGCGGTTAGCTATCGTGTAAGTTAATGTACCTTATGATCATTATATATCAATGGTGAGTAAGAAGATGCTATGTAGAAGATTTTCAGCACTTTGCGCATCAATGGTTATATCCTAAACCCGAATATTTAAAAAAAGAAAAAAAAAAAACAGAAACTTTATAGATTTGTCTTTACCTGACAAACATAAGAAACCATTCACAATTTGCTCTCATATGCACTTATTGCGAGGATTCGTGTGGAGGACTGCCACCGGCGTATTTCTCGAGAGACTCTCTCTTATGTTCAGGGTTGAGGCTATATCATCGCATAAATTTCCAACATTAGGAGGGGGAAAATAAATGGAGATATAAGGGACGAATATCATATAAACATTGAAGGCACAGAGAGAGAAGACGAAGAGGAAAGATGGGAACCTATTCCTCAAGCCAAGAAAGGCACATTGCATTGCACGAGCAGTAGCGACAGCTGGAGCTATAGCAGCAGCTGGAGCATTTTGCACAGCTGATGCCAAAGCAGACCCTACGCCTTCGCCGCGCTGGTATTTTTTCAGAGGACTTTGTACCAACGCAGAGGCTGATTTGCCCAATCCATCACTGATGCTTTGGCAGGCCTGCGCTCGTACAGAAGAAGAAACCGTGGTGGTGGTGAATATTTCACAGTTCAAGAGGAGGAACTTCGTAAAAGCAATATGACGTTAATTTTTTTGTCAATTTTGGAAAGCATTACATGCATTATCCTTAACCAGTATTGACGGTTAAAAATAAGTGAAATTGAACTAAATACAACAAGCAAGAAGTTTAAAAAGATTTGGAATGTTAACCTGCTGAAGTCCTTGTTGAACGTCTATAGGCTGATTTGACTTGACATTCGTACCTCCTCTGCCATCTGCTGGCCATGGTATAGACGGCGGTATGCTGGTGAGAATATATTCGGCCTGGAGAAGAATTTCATGCGCCCCACCAGCTAAATGTACTCCTAGCCCAATGGCTTCAAGAGAAATGCTTCTGAGGAATGCAAAAGTACCTATATCAAGAGTGCAGCATTATGTTTTTGAAAGAAACAAAAACTGCAGGGCTTTGTACAACTTGTTACTGGATAAAAGAGAGATGTATGCAATTAACTACCCTAAGAAAAACAAGAGCTAATGCCAAATCTATGAAATATTATACCTCTTTGCACCCCTTTCAGTAATCTACGGTCCTTTTTGTAGCTCTTCACGGGTAAAGTAACCAACTTTGCAGCACCAGAACCAACAGCAACAAGCGATTTGATAGGAGGCAGGCCTTTGACAAGTTTATGAACCTATAAGACAGTTTTGTTAACATTCAGTGTGAACTGTGAACCAACAAGACAGTATCGTTAACATTCAGTGTGCTCATGGTAACAAAATTGCAAAAATAACCAAATAGAATCGAACCTGATTCCGAGAAATGTCTTCCAACCACTCCCCTAGTATGGTTTCACAAACACTACTCCAGCCGTAGAGACCAACTCCCTGAACATGCTTGAGTTTTAGCTCAATTCCCTGCATTGAAAGCCAACATAAGTAAACACCAAGATATGAAATATTACTCGAGTGAATAACAATTGCTATTGGGTAGTCCATATCCTGAAAAAAAGATGGAGTTTCTGCACTTTAATTAGTGCAAAAATGTGTTTAGTTAGAAGCATCGCATGTGAATCAGCAAGAATATCAGAACAGTCAAATAACGCCACAGAAGTCACTCAACCTAAGGAGACCAGGACTCCTGGACCCAATGATAATCTAATTATGCTTTAACTTTTTTGTTTGCTAAAAACGATGATGCTTGGAGCATGCTACATCCTCCATTAATATTTTTATATTTGAAATAGACTTGAAATTTCAAGTGATGTTCCTTGTCAGGGCAGGAACTGAAAAACCAATAACATATGCTACGTTTTACAATTATATATATACTTTTGCCAGTAAACAAAAACGTAAAATCAGTCATTACTACCTAAAGAGAGAAAGTTTGTTCTTATGAAACATAAATTCACTAGAGCATGCAGACGAACCCAGACACAATATACAGAAATTTAGAACTTGAAGCTATTTAGGAAAAAATGAAAAGAAAAATGGGAACAATACGACTATGAGCCACTTTAAGTTCATGGTAAAGTAAGTTCTCCTCAGTTTCTTTTTCAGTCAAGAGACCTCCCCGCATCGAATGGGATCAAAAGTACAAAAATCAAAATATTACCTTCCAAGGTACAAGGTTAACCAGTTCAACGTACTTCCCACCCCTTAATGCAGTTAAGTCAACACGGCAAGGACTGTAATCAACTCGAATCAGCATTGGTGATATATCGAATTTCTGCAAGACAAATGTAGAAGAGGAAAACTAATTCAGGTCCCATAAAATGGGAAGTATAACGGGTGCATGGTATACCAAATCTCTATAAGGAACATTAAGCAATACAAGCAGAAAACAAACTGCAAAGACGTTAACTGAACCCCTAAGATAATAACCACCACCTCTCTAACCAAAGAACTCGTAATTGAATATCCACAATTGAAGAGTTTCAAATCAAGCTCACAAGGTAAATTAAACTGATGAAAAAGGGTGCCTGTACACTGATGCCACAGCCTTTTCCAAGATGGAGAGATCATATATTCAAGTAATTTCTACCTACACATCACCTAGGTTTTATCACTAAATTAGACTGATACTTTCCTGGAAGTAAGTAAGAAAAGCCTCTTCATTGATGGCACAACCCTGTAGATTGTCATTCTTCTCAAGTGGCTCCATTGGTATGCTTGAACTGGTGGAGGGGTCAATCAATGAACTCTTTCCTCCAAAAAAGTTGATGAAAAAATCAAGTTGGTTCTGATGAAGGTGCAGAAGGAGAGGAAGGAATGACATGCGCAACCTGGAAAGGAAGACCAAAGAATTATTAAGAAAATCCCGGGGGGTGGGGAATGTTCACTCTAGTGGAAGCATCAAAATAGATTCTAGATATTAATAGATTTTCTTTTTGGCCTTTTCCATTTACCTTGCATATCATATGAATGATTCTAATAAAAACAAAAGCAAAACTGCATGACTAACAGTTAATCAAAGTATGATGAAGAAATTCGATTCGGTAAGAAAGAGAAGGTGGAAATGGAAAAAGATAGCAAACGAAAACTGGCTTCAAAATTAATGACATGCAATGCCTATTGAGGCAACGGATAAATGCAGAGATCAGAGTGCAGGAAACAAATATATACAGAAATACACATTTGTACCTATGCACTGACACCATCACGCAAACGATACAACTTCAATGTACACAATTGTAATGTTAAAGGGAAATAAGCATGTTGAGAAAGAGATATCGAAAGAGTTGAAAAGTTTTACGGGTTGAGAACCATACCTGTTTTCTTCTATGCCGATTGAAGGATCTGGTCTAACCGTTTCTACATTTAGCTTCAGTGAACTGGAAGAGGATTTCCGAGGGTATTTTTTGGATTGATAACAACCAAGAACCTTAAAATAGAATAAACAAAAATGTAAATCACAGAATAATGTGACAGAAGCTTCGTAAAGCAAGTGATAGATGACAAATGATTACCAGCTTCCATGGTGCATTGGCACTGCTGTCTTTCAGGCATAAATCCTGAACAGTCAGTGATATGGTAGAGGCACATACTTCACCATCAGGATAGACATCATAGTTAACACCTAACCCTGACAATGAAAGCTCCATACAAGTTGTTGAATCCCTCCCCCGCATCGTTTCGGAGGTTTGACTCTGAACATTACACCAGTCAGAACCGTCATACATTCTCCACAATACATTCATATTCTTAAGATGTACGCAGCCCTCAACCTTCGCAGCATTCCTATTTTCAGAATCACTAATCTCCTCAATATTGATTGGTTTCTGTTCGTTTGTCCACTCCAGTTTTGACAAATGATTGTCTAATATTCTCAAGGAGGTATCCATAAACCATCCATCATGTCGCATTTGAACCTCTTTAACAGCACCAGTTTTGCGATAAATAACGTCAGGCGACTGGCTTTTCACTGTGGGGCGTAGATCTGACAGAAAGTACTCATCTATAATGTCAGGGATTTTATCTTCTGATGAGGAGGCCGCACAAACAACATGTGATTCATTGTCCACTGTATGAAGATGAGAGCCAAAATGTTTATCTCCGCTATTGCCATTCCCATCCAGCATAAATATATCTTCAAGAACTTCATCCATCAAATTTCCAATCTGTGACCTCTTATCTAGACCTGAGGCTTCTGTCAAAGAAAGTGATGGAGACTCACAGTCTGAGGTCTCTCCATCGCTTCTTCCATGCACTTTCTGAATGTTGTTCCACCTATTTTCCAAGTGCACGACATAGTCTTGCATATCAGGTGCGAATAGCTTTTGGAGTTGACCAGCCAATGTAATTAACCCTAATGTTGTATCATGGCATGTGCTTAACATGATATGCGACTCTATACATTCTAGTTCCCACATGTGGCCATTCTCACAATTTGTCCTTAATATTATTTTGACGAGTGCCTCTTGAGCAACTTTCACATAACCAGCCTTGTTAATATGCTGCGCGCTGTAGGTACCACCAACTGACTTTTCTTGAGAAACTGGGCATAAAAGTAGACCGATATCTTGCAATCTGATTTTGTATTCCCCAGTTGGACAATCAACAGATGATGTATTACTAAGCTTCAGGTAAGAGGCAGCCAACAAACAGGCAACACTGTACTTATTTTCTGATTTCCTAAAATTTGAATTTAAATATATGAAGTCTGAATCTTGATTAGCCTCCAATTTCCTGAAGTAAGGCTCATAACTCAAACCTGCGTCAACCAAGTTGAGGATGAAAGAAATTCCAGATGTTTGCTCCCTTCCGTTACCGCTCACTTGATCAAATTCATCAGAAGGTAGAGTGAAAAATGATGAAAGTGAGCTAAACCAATCCAGGCGACCCCCATTCGCAATGATAGTGGCACCTCTGACAGTTATTGAAATGGAATTGTGATTGTTATTAGGATCCCAAAAGTGAATGAAGTCCGATCCTGCATACCCAGAACACAATGCATTGGATCCTACTCCATCACCACGACCTAGTGCAGAGTTACTGCATGATATCAGGAGGAACTTTTGATCCATGCATTCAGTAACAGAACCCCACAAACTTCCCTGATGATGTGACACCCACAGAAATGTGGCTTTCTTTATCCCACCAATATTAGATGCAGAAATTAACTCCAACTTGTCCACTTGTAGAGTTAGACTATGCCAAGAACCAGAAAGCTCTGAGAGTATTGAGGACTTGACGCCAGCTAAAGGTTCAACGGCAATTGCCACAGTTACAGAATCACATTCCAGAAAAACTGATGCTTGTGATGCACATGAATCTTCACTGGTACTCATTGAATCCGAAAAAACACTGGAAAGTTGATCAAACATCTGGAGGAGGTCATTTATGTTTCCATAATGAGATTTGTCCAGAGATATTGCAACTGGAGGTAATCGTGCATGCAAGAAACATGCGGAGCTAGAAAATATCTCCTGCCGATAATGAATATAGTAGTCGACAACATCCTTAGCTGTCGTTACAGATGCAAACTTAGAATTTTTAGTTACAATACTACCTTCTCTCCTTCCATTTTCTGAAGAGGCCAAATTCTTCGCTTTATGGGCTATCCAGGGACCAGTCTCGGAATCAGCATGCCAATGTATACTAAAAAGAGAGAAATGACCAGATTTATCCACAGCAGATACGATCTTTTCAACTATGTAGTTACCCTCCTCCTTGTGATGGGCTTCACTTCTAACAATCTTCTCTTTGCATCCTGAGCTAACAGAAAAGATGTGGAAATCACCAAAATGAACATTCAAGGAGCGAGAAGTCACAGGGTCTTTACTGTCAAAACTAGCAACAGGCAATGGCTTAGAAGATAGAACTTTTTCCATTCCAATTGAAGGTGAAATAACGTCTAAGGCAAAAACTTGGTTGCATGAGGAATAGATGCCACGATCCCCCTTCTCTTTGAGAGGGAAACACAGTAATATCCTAGCATTTAGAAGAAGTATATTTCCTTTGAACGAATTAAAGGTTGACGTCTTTTTACTTCGTATACGTGAAAGTTTCCCTTGGTCACCGAGAGTTGAAGGACCAGACATTTCAGTTTCTGACTTGAGCAATAATCCATTTCCAGTGCGAGTGGTCTCGAAACAATTTGCTATCTGTATCAGAAACTCCATTGTTATCAGACTAAAATCCAACCAGCAAACAAAAGGAGCCAACTCCAAGGAAAGAGATAATGGCTCCACTGACGAGCTACCCGAAGAAACCGAATTCATTCTGACATGGCACCGGGTAACTCCGGATGTTTTAAGAAGAGTCACACTACCACATATATTACTTCCATTTGTCATGCGAAAGCATTCTTCTGTGATCCGGATGTCCAGAGAAATATCAACCTTTTGATGGTTGACTCTAGGATCTTTGTTGGTCTCTGGGAAAGTAAAAAGAGCACCATGAACATCGTTTTGCAGCTTGTGGATCGAGGCAATCTCGTTTTTACAATTTCCACTACCATACATGTTACAGTTCATCACATTACTGTTGTGGCACAAGTGATCAACTAGTTGAATATGTTGCACAATCACGTCAAAGTTCGTTTCTTGCGGTCGTACCTGTGGACCTTGCAACATTATTATATTAATGGAATGAATTAACGATTAAATCAGCATATTTGTAGTGACCTACAAAAGAAAGGTAATGATTCAATCCTAAAAGATTAAGAGTATGTTGTACTGCTAAATCATTACCTGCAACACAAAAACTAAGTCCAAAAGTTCTGCACACATGCCATGATTATGAAAACCAGCGTAGGCCTTGTCATCCTTCGCTTCAGATTGTTTCTGATCTTCATCAACGAATGACAAAAGAAGACATACTTTTGCTATAGCTGCATTGAACTTAGTTTCAACATGCAGCTGTTCTGCAAAGTCAAGAGCCATTTAAGTTAGTTTCCAAATAAAGTGTATTGGTACCCGTATGCATTAACTTATTTCTATGACTCATACCCATCGACACCAATAGAACTATTTTGCAAGGAGCAGATAAGTGATACCAAAACTAGTGATCGGCAGCTCATATTGACCCACTTCAATATGGAAATTAGCACAGAACTCCATAAACAGAAAGGACATTACCAGAAGGGACATGTAGCGATCCTGAGGCAAGGTTGGATGCAGCTGTTATCGCACTAAATACAGAGCAAGTCCAGGTCCACATTCCACTATTCCCTAAAGCTGACTGTGAGCTTCTCACTTCATCAAAACACTCAAAAAATTGATCCACACTGCCACAGTAAAATGAAGAAAAATATAGCAAACAAGGCACAAGTTAGCAAGATCACAAGACATCCCGTTGCAGTTTTCATCTTCAGAAAAAATAATTGTCGGATAACCTAAAATACCTAGATATAAACCAACCTTGCCCCAAAATCTAGGTCTTCTTCACCCCCATCTCTGTGGCTTCTGGTCGCCCAATCTGATATGAACTGAGACTCTGATAGCAGAAAATTAACTGGTTTTTTATCATTTAAGCAGTTCTTGTAAACAGAGCCGTCCTTACCCAAAAACATCTTATCAGAAGGAACGACCCAAGAGCTCGTGGTCGGAATGTTCTCGGATGGTTCGAGATGACCTGACTCCTCCCCCCGCTCACATGCACCTTCAAATAGGCCCCACATAAAGGCGAAACACCTGATGGTGCTGGGTCGTAGTGTCACTTCAAGAGGCTCAATGTCAAGATCTGCATCAACTTTATGGATGTCTAATGAACCATTCTTCCAAGGTAAACTGAATTTCAGACTCCCTGCGAATCCTCCCTTTTCACCTGAAATAACTTTAGTAATACTTTCAGAAGAATAGCATCCTGTGAAAGAGTCACTCAGAGCAGATTCAGTTGTTGGCTGGGGATGAAGACCGTCCAGATGAAGTAATTCAAGTCTTGCACCGTGAAACCTCAGAAAGCTAGTCAATTGACTTGAACCAAGAAAATTAGGTGATCCAGAGTTACAACTTGCAGAATCATCCTCTGATATACGTGTCCCACATTCAATTTCACCAAGATGAAGCACCAAGATTCTGTCAAAACTAGTACTTTCTTCCTCCAGAAGTGGATCAAATGCAACAATCAGCTTTTTAATTTTCACGCGAAAGCTAGTTAGTAACAATTTCACCCAGTTGGCAATGGTTTTAACTCCGTCATGAACACCAACAAAACCTGCTCCCCCACTACTTATCGTCTCGCTGTCCACCTTTCCAGAATCAGGACTGGCAGTGTCTTTCTCGTTTCTACTTGGACTGCTGACCCCAAGTTCGTCTTCCGATACCTTTACCCTCCGAGGAGCAAGCACGATTTCCAGTTCGTCCACCTCTATCTGACATCCACTTTCCTTCCAAGGCATAGTCACCGTCAGCAACCCAACAGATCCCTCTTTCACTAAAATCGGAGCTGTCCCAAACTGAATATCAACAAAGAACAAAAGAGCCAAAATCCTTCAGACAAGACGTATTTTGCCTTCCTAGTAGAATTTACTCTATAGTTTTTCAATATAGTCCGAAAAACTACAACCGAACAAAGGAATACTGCAGAATCATCAAGGCGGAGAACATACTCTCCGCTACTACATTAAATCTTTGCTTACTCGAATAAACAACACAACACACAAAAGCAAAAGGTATATACCAGCTCGCACATACACGAACAAAAAAAACAAACAAATTCGCAGGAAACTAACAGCGCGTACCTTCTCGTTTATAAAATCAACATTGATGGCAAGATCAGATAGCTTAATCGTGCCAGCACCGAGCTGAACATCCAGCTGATTAAGATCAATATCTCCCAATATAAACTTCCCCAACTTCTTCTTCAACAGGAACTTACAAACACGTTTGACCGCCCAACGCGAGAACATCGCCTCCGCCTGCTTCGAGAAGCTCCAAGAGAACATCTCGCCGATATTCCACGCGCCTCCTTATCAATCCGTCTACTTCCTCAAAAATTAGGATTTCTGAAAGGCGAGTCCACCGTCAGCATATATTCCGCGGAGGCTGCCCAAACCTCCATCGATTGGGGGGTTGAGAGAACCAAGGAGAGATTCGATTTCTTGTAGCAATTCGTTTCTATCTTTAGGGAGAAAAAGATGGGAAACTCTCGGCTGGTTAATTCTTTGTTTATTCTTTCGTTGGAAAACAATAGGATAACGGTAATTATTATTTCGATTTAGGACTTTGCTTAATTATATAATTATTATGAAATCAATTCCCCATGTGAGGCGGCGATTAAAATATTTTTATATATTAAAATAATATATAGTGGAAAATTTAAAAAAAAAAATTACGTAAGATTATCTTCAATGCACAAATTCAATTACAAATTCAAAATTCTCCTCCAACCTGACTGGAAGCAAAAACCCAAAATGAATTTACTGCAAGCAAAAATGCAAAATGAATTTGCTGAAAGTACTCAAAATAAAAATAAAAATAAAATTAAAATTGCGGCGTGCGAGAAAATATTCCGTGGAATAACAACATATAAGTAGTCAAAATAAAAAGGGTAAATAACATACAACCCACTGGTTTGAATCCACCCTTGTCATTTTCACCTTATAATTGGGGGTACAGTGCTAAGTTTTAGACAAAAAAATGAGGATAAGATGCTAAATTTTAGACAATACAGGGGGTACGGTGCTAAGTTTAAATAACATCGGGGATACCGTGCTAAGTTTTAAACAATACGAGGGAGTTTTGTGCAATAAAAAAAATGGTAATTTTGTTCCTTTCAGTATAACTACGTGTGAGTATTGCATAATTTACCCAAATAAAAATACATCACAAACCATGAAAATTTAAAATTATGGTCTAATTTGTAAGTTGTAAAATATATAGATAGTATTAAAAATTTGTAAAAAATGCTGTGGAAGATAATATTTCAAAAACATGCCGAAAAAAAAATAATATTCCAAAAACATCCTCTTGAGTTTCAGAATGAATTTAATGGGTCAGAAGTTACTGCTTTGAGTATATATTTTTTTTTATTGGAGATGATCTAAATCGGTATTAGCAGTACGCCAATGGCGCAAAAATCGCACTTCTCAAGAAGGTAAAAGCGCAAAAGGAGGACTGCAGCAGCTTAGCATAGTAATACAAGTCATAAGTCAGAACAAGCCTGTAGGTATGTACTTATCTGACGCACTATTACAGCAACTTTCATTACATCCCCAGCGCAAAAACTTCCCAAGAAGTCATTACAAAAATGTCGGGCTATATCTATCAGCGCCCAACCCTTCCATCACCTTCTCTGTTTCTGCAACAAAACACATCTCTGTCCAACTACTACATACAAGTGACGCCTTCGCGAGAATGTCCGGGCAAGAACGAGGCGTCGGGCCGGCGAATGTCTATAGACTGAGGCTCGTCCGTCACTTCAGCACCTGCCGACGTCATTAATATATTATCAAAACCAACCCACAATCTCTTTCAGAGCGTACAAGCTTTTAAACGAAGAGAAAAAGGGTACGCATGAGTTCTTTTTTTTTCTTCGTCACCTTCAGAACTAAGGCCATCGTCGCTGTTGCTCGACGCGGGCTTGAGAGTCGAGGAAGGCGTGTCTTTCTCCTTGACGTCGCGCTTTGATGGCTTCGTCGGGGATTCGAGCACGACGGGCTCCACGTAGTACTTTCTCTTGCGCTTCCTCTTATCTTTCTTTTTGATGCTGTCTGAATCTGCCTCTCTTCTAGAAGGATCCAAGCTCATGAGGCTAAGCGCAGCGTTTACGACGTCTGGGCCGCTTACTCTAACTATCCTTACCTAGACGACGAAAAAAAGGAGAGCACGCCGACGAAATAAGCACAGCTTCTTCAACCAATAATAATCGCCTCGTCTACGTCTACTATACCTTGAATCTGCACGGTTCCACCAAATGGAATATAAGTACGTCTCCTTTGATCAGCCTGTGAGAAATCGAAAAGCCCCTCCACCCCGCGCTCAAGCCGTGCCTCTCCAAGAGGTAAGACGTTTTATACTCATTTCCCCACTCGTCTTCCAGCACGACCGAGGTGTCGTGTTCGGGCAAGTGCACGCTGCAGAATTTCTTCGGGAGGTGCTGCCCCACGAACGAGCGTTAGGACAAAGTGGGGAGCTCTTGGTAAGAAAGAAAAAAAAAAGACGTGATAAAAAGCGCTTACCAGCCAGAAGCCATGAGCGACATTCGACGGGAGCATGCATTTCAAGAAGTGGGGAAGGTCGTTCTCCAAGCATGAGAGCGCCCTATCTGCTCTCTCCAAGACGGAGAACTTGGATTCGATGTCGTCGTACATGTCTGAATACCTCGTCCTTCTGTTTCCCCTGATGTAATAAGTGGTAAGAACATCGTTCGAAGGCTGTGAAGAGCGTTAGTAGATGAGATTATCATACAATCTTTTACCTTGTCTTCTTCTTGGATTCATCAGATACAACCTGCCTCGGGATTCATAAGACTGATTTAGTAAAAATATCAACGGAAGTATAAGACGAAGCTCAAAAACATGTCAGAACGCACGGACGAAGCATAAGTCTAAAACGCAGATCTATTACGACGTTTACATGAAAATTTCTGAGTTTCAAGAAAGCATAGTACATCGCCCGGTTTCTTGGGATTTTGCCCCCAAATCCGTATTAGAAATCCCTAATTTGATCTTCGGTCGGTTTAATCGTTTAGACGTGCAAACGCTGATGTTCGAACCATACTTCAATCTGGGACGTTCCAGTTTTTAAACGCCCAAAACGATTGAAAACAATTAAAAGCTTACACGCCTAAATCGTTTCAGAACGAAGAACTAAATTCGGGATTTCTAACACGAAAACAGCTCAAAAATCACATGTTATAGAACTTAACAACTCGGAAGCTGTTAGATCTCACGAAAACGGAACGAAACCGCCGAAATCATGGACAAAATCATCAAGATTAAGGGAAGACATAGATCTATAAATCATTCAGGCAAAGAATCAAAGAAAATTAGAAAAAACAAACTTTTTTATTTTTAGATTTCTTCAGTCCCTTGGGCTTTTGGGAAACCATCTTTCTTTTGCTCTCTGATGGCATTATCTTCTTTTTCTTGCTTCTCTTTTCCTGCAAAATCCACAATAATATATTGAATTTAAAAAAAAAGAAAAAAAAAAAGAAGGTAAACCTATAGTCAACAAAGCATATGAACCTTCCCCCACGCAACAACTAGGTAATAAAATAGGGGGAAAAAATAATAAATAGAAAATAAATTAAGATACCTCAGCAAAAGAACCTATGCTGTCTTCTTTGGACATATCACTGTGGTCAGAGCTTTGTTTCTCAATCTGCTTCTTAGGTTTCATGAGTACGGCTATGTTGTCTCCTTCCTTTCCCTTCGCAAAAATTGAACTGTTTTTTCAGCTTGGCATAAATAAAAAGTTTTTTATATTATTCTTTATTTGTTGAAATATGAATAATATTTGCTTTTATATTTCTTTGTGTGGTGGGATAAAAAGAGGAGATGGGTAGGTTGAAGATGCCAGCTAAGCAAATAAAGAAGATTTTCCAAAGGTTGGTCATATTAACACTACTAAAAATTCAAAATTTTGAACTTGTATGTTGATATGTTGTAAAATAATTTTAAAATTTTGATGGGATGGTATATTTACGCTAGGCTTGTCATTGGGTCGGGTTGTCCATTCCCCGAGGAGATCTGCTCCGAATGGGGCGAACGGATGGAGTGAAATCCTGCTCCGTTGGCAAGAACATGGTCTATACTATCTCCGCTCTGTTCTTCAATCCTAATTATTTTACTGTGATTTCGTTCCCCGCACTGTTCATTGCATCGGCCCTTCATTCGCTGGAGTTGCAGCAGTCTGCACCACGAGGCTGGGGATTCGCACGGGGTCGGAGAAGGGGGCAATGTTGTCCTCGTTTGCCTGATGGGGATGGATGATTCCTCGAAAATGCAGGGCGGGCAATGAAAATTTGACCCCCGCCTTGCAGAACATGCCGGTTGACAAGCCTAATTTTGGCTCTATAAAAAGAAGATAAATTTTTGTTTTTGACACGTTACAAAAAATCAACTTTTGGGAGGTGTTATATCTTCTTAGTATATAAAAGTTTTTACATTTAATTTACACTACCCTACCTATATGAGAACACCAACCCAAATTGGTTTTCAACTGTAAAAAATTCAATGGAGTTGGCTGGCTATCTAAGTGGGTAGAAAAGAATAGACCATATATATAATACATTGGATGCTCCAATAAAATAAAAGCTCAAATATAAAGGTATGTGCTACCCTATCCACTTGGATATAACCCAAGTGATTGAGATTATGATATGCGTCTCATCTAAAAGATGGTGTTGAGATTAACACCCTAAATGGCCTAATTGGATGGGATAAAATAAACCATGTAGCGGCCACATTACACTTTACAATGAAACTTTCATTTTATGATCCATTCCATTGTACATATCACTCATCTAAAAACAGTAAATTCTCTATCCATTCCTTAATTTTTTTCCCCCTTTTTTGAATTTCCCATCTAAAATATTATTTATTAAGAACATAACGAAGAAGCTAAGAAGCCCATCATTCCGCGCTAAAGCCCAACAAATTCTTGAGCTAACGAAAAAAAAAAGGTGCACGACAAAAAACAATTCTCACTTATTTATTTTTTTTAAAAAAAAAAGAAGAATCAAAATTCTCAGGCCCACTAACGAAAAGGAAAGCCCAACAAATTCTTGACCTCATTATTACCAGATGCAGAGTATATAGTTTGGGTCATAAAAACTAAGTAATGCACTTGGACAAAACACAATGGTCTTAGCTTGCACTTCTCTATTTTCTATATAGCCTCCTTAGTATTACCTAATGCAAGAAGTTCATTACATAATTAAAGCTTGTGAATATTTCGAAGAATAAGGTAGGGAGGATTTTCCCTATTTATGCATTTGAGGGCACTTCGGCAAGTCCATCAGTAGCACGCTGAGTGACTTAATCTGACTAGCAGATTGACTTGGTCAGCGGCGGGCTAGGCTAGGTCATTTCCACGTTCCCGAAAAAATCTAAGTAATTAGGAGGAGGAAGAGAGAGAGAGAGGGAAGAGGTGGGTAAACTATGAAGCCCATCAAGAAAATTACAACATACACACACAAGCTGCATTACAATACAAACAACACGAGTGTAATAAGATTGGCTTGGTCCCCTTTTTTTTTTTTTTTTTTGTCTGCATAAGTAAATAAATGCTTTCCATCTATCTAATGAAGGGATGAATGAATGAGATTAAATGAGCCTCTTTGTCCTTTCTACAAGATAAGGACCCTTGTTTTGTGGGGGTGCTTATTGCTATTTGCAGCAGCCATCTCATTCCTTTTTTTATATATATCTTCCCCTAATTAGGAGAATCCAATGCTTTCTTAATCACCTCATTCCCCCTCCCCCCCCCCCCCCCCCCCCCCCCCCACTTTTTATTTAATGCTTACTTTGGAATTTTTTTTATAAAATATACGAGTTTAAATGATGATTATATAGAGAAGAATATTGGACATGTTTAGTATGTTTCTAACGGCCAAAAAATGCAACTATGGAATATACATAACTAACTTTCTTGCAGCCTTCGGATATAAATTTATGGTGGTTGAAAGTGGCATGTCTCCGACCATAAATAAATTGTATTGTTTTCAAATTTCTATATATATTGCATGGTAAGAAATAAAGAAACATGGAAGTATGAAGTGCGAAAATTGACCTATGATATAATATCTTTCATGTAACTATTATGATAAATCCATCTTTAATACTACTTAGTCACACCTATGTATATGTGTCCAAATATCACTTAATATATATATATATATATCTTTATTACCGTAATAACTAGTTTCGCATCAAGAAGATCCCCTATATATATTGTATTGATCGTCATATTCATTTCATTTTGTACGAGACCATAATTACGTTAGGTTTGAGTTTTAAATTAAATTATTTAAAGCCGACTTATGAACATCTGGCTAACCATAACGGAAGAAATTCATACGTTATTATTATTTGGGGTACAATTCATTAACCATGTGAATATTATATCAAAATAGTTTTTTTTTTTTTTAATAACTCCGCATTTATAATACTTCCCAACGGTAATCAATGGGGTATCCGTATAATTACAGTGGGCTGTAATCAATGGGGTATCCGTATATTCGTTATACACTTCGTTATTATTACAAATTTTCGCCAAGTCTTAGTAAAACCGAAGAAAAATAATACGATAAAATGTGGTCCTAATATTAATGATACTTTCTTTTGTAGATACAAAATAGTTGATAAGCATTATTATCACGGTCCCCAATCCGAAATAATATCACGTTATATATATATATATATATTATAAATTAAATATAAATATACATATGTACATATATATATATAGAGAGAGAGAGAGAGGGAGAGAGAATATGAATACACGTAGAAGTTGCATGTACTATGAAATCTGATATCAAATGTAATTATTTTGCCCCAGATAGATATGTATGATGAATAAGATTCAATAATTATGAAATTATATTATTTCACCAACTAAATTGATATCAGTAATTAGTGTGCATCGAACCATATTTATTTTTCAGACCAGAAAAAGGAATGACAACCCAGTCGTCTTCCGGACAGAAAATATGTACAATGAATTTAAACAATCAAATATTAATTACTACATAATTTAATTTCCCATATAACCCATTTTAAATAAAATTGAAGGAACTCATTTAAGTTCTCACCGCCGTTAGGTTACTATGTCTAAGTTTCTTCTTCCATACCATAATAATAATAATAATAATGGCATGGAAGAAAAAATGTTAGCTGTGTGATATTTTTCAGTCACATGCTGTTATAACAAATTCCTTCCCACTCAAGCCATTACAGCTGCAACTGGTCACGCAAACCGGCTGTAGCCGGTCACTCAGGTGCGACGTGGCGCATTCTGATTGGCCCACCGAAAATGCAATCATTCCTTCATGTATATTCACGATCTCTCCTAAACGGCATTGCCATGTGACTGTCACCGTTAACGGCGTCAGGGACCACATGTTACGGCAACGGCCTCAATCGATCTGCACCGTCCGATCAAATCGGCATCTTTCGTGAATTTCCGTATTTACCCCTACTCCTCCCCTTTTATCCCCATCCATATTTTTTTATTATTATTTTGTTTTTAAATAGCGTAGTAAAGAAATAGAGCTTTCACCTTTTTTAACAAGTCGCTTTTGATCGCCAGCGCAGACAATATACTTCGCGAATAAACACACACACACACACACACACAATCTCATCCTTTCATACAAAAGTACCCATACGTACATTCTGAGTGTTTGTTTATGCGTAGTAAGGAAGGAAGCTTTGGCATTATGAAAGCGAAGAGTAGTGGTACTGCGGAAGGGATGGAGCTGATGAAGGAAGATGCAAAGTTGGCGTCGCCGTCGTGTAAGAAAAGGAAGTTGTACTCTGAGCTTGCGGATGACAACTGCGATGATGTTGAAAGCTCGACGAACGGAGACGTGTTGAAGATCAGTACTAGTTCGAAATCGTCAGATCTGAAGGTGAAATTCTGAGATATTTTTCTTCTTTCTTTTTTTTTTTCACTTTTTTTTTTATGTTTAGCTCGCTTGGTTTTTATCTAACGTGCCGATTTTGTTCATATGATTGCTGTTCAGAAGGTCGATTTGGAGTCCGAGGGTTTGGGAACGGACGCTTCTACTACGTCGATTAATGCTGTTTTCAGGTGAGTTTTTTATAATTAAAGACGTTTTTTGCATTTGCTCCTTCGCTGTTTGATTTTCATCTTTTGATTTGTTTGCTATATCGATTTGGAACTCATTGTCGATTTCACTTCACTGTTTCATCTAGCTAGTTGAGGATTCAACACGAAATAGGCGCATCAATTTTTAATTTTTTATTATCTGCTCATCAGCCATTTTTGAGTTTCACAATGGCGATTTCTCTATCGTAAATTAAATCAGACCAGTTTTTCTCAAGATATGAAACCTAGGTTTTTCTAAAATTTGCGTTTACTTTTTCCTTCATACATTTTCAGCAGAGAAGCTACTCCAACTAGAGATCTCAGTGAAGATTCATCAGAAGTGCAGATGAAAAAACTCTACTCATCACTATCCACGCCGAGGAAAAAAACACCAGCTCCGGCGAATCACCGCCGGAAAATACCACCGGAGATGTCTCCGTCTGCGGCGGAGCTCGAGGAATTCTTCGCCGCAACTGAAAAGCTCGAGCATCAGCGCTTCGCTGAAAAGTAAGTCTTCCATATTTACATTAAACCTTGATTTGCTTCTATGACATGTGCGCACGATAAGACGGCTCACTTTAGCGCGTCCCTGAAAAAAAAAAAAAAAGAAGAAATATATTAAATAATAATTATTTTTTAGTAGAACGTAACTGTAAAAGGTAAAAAAATATGGGGAAGTTAGAATTTGATTGAATGTCGTTTGATTCATGTTCATCAGGTACAACTATGATATAGTGAAGGACGTTCCATTGGTGGGCAAGTACGAGTGGGTTCGTTTACAGCCTTAAATGAAACCATTGCCTCTTAAAGAAAAAAAAAAGGCATCTTTCTAATTCCCTTTTGATTCTCCTTTAACACTTCTGTTATAGCTAAAATGTTGGGTGCTTTGGTTGTATAGCAAGTTTTAACATTTACAAGTGTAGAGAATCTAATGTTCTTGTAATGGAAAACTAAGTACTAGAAATATTTGCAAATGCTGCTCTTGACATTACGAATGGTGGAGGAAGTTGTTTTAATAGCTATAGACATGTTTGGATGGACCCATTTGTCATAAGAATTTGGATTTGTCAATTTCCCTTTTTTTTTTCTTTCCTTTCTGAAATTGAAAAGGGTGTTTCTGTTTGGGTATGTCTTGTTTCGTTTATTTGTTTTTATTAATTTTTTTTTATGTGTGTTGAAATACAAGCTTGCATGGTTTGTGGGCACGAACATGAAACACTTGCATGTGTGGGCAATGGCCATTTCTTACATTTTTAATTTGTATGTATTATTTATGTATTGTTTTTTGCGGGCCATGTGATTTGATTGGAAACTTTGTCATATTGCAATTTGGAATATTAGTTGAAAAAAACGATGGGGAAGAAGAACTAAGAAGAATGTACTGTCCGGCGTTAGTTATTTATTTCGAGGTAGATCTGGCGATGAAATTATTTAATTACACGCCAGCGGCACAATGATATTACATAGTTGTAAGAAATTAAGTGTAGTTAAATAATTATTAAAGAAAATTGAGAGTACGATATAACATTCTTTTCTTTTTTATATATTTTAATTTTGTTGAAGTATGAATTATGATCAATAAAAAGCTGCAAAAAAAAAATGTCAGACACTTGTTGTAATGATTGTTAAAACGACAGTTGGGGCAAGAAGCAGAACTAGAATCATATTCTGCTACATAGTACTGGCCGATATATATATGTTCCATATATACTCTACATACAAATTTTCAGAATTGTATACTTGGACAAAAGCATGCATATATTTCATTTATATTGAATATAAATATATAAATGCCACATTTTATTTGAAAAATATAAGAGTGAAGTCACAATAATAAATAAAAATGCTGTTTGTCATGCATGGTAGGGCTCATGACTCGGTCCAATGGGCATGTGCATATCTCTCATATTATCTCATGTACAGTAAAAAACCGTATCTACAATTAAAATAAATATATAACAATCTTGAACAAATGTAAGTCGCAAATAAATGTCATGAGTACAGTTGGGTAAAAATATAAAGATATTGTAAAAATAATATATAGGAATAATACACACACATATATATATATATAATCCACGATCCAAGCATTGGAATCCAAAGCGCCACTTTGCTGTCTAAACTGAGATCAGAGTAACATTCCACTCAAACTAGCTTCGTTTTAAAAATTATGAGCTAATTATAATATTTTTTCTAATGTAAATATAATAAGATCAATTATTTACTAGACAATAAATGTACATGTGCACGTGCCGTGATGGAATGGTCATCAACTGACTTCCATGTGCTTTGGATCTGATGCACCACAATTTATATGTATATATATATAATATATATATTAATTTTTTCGATTTTTAATGTTTAAAATAATTATAAAGCAACAATTATCGATGTAAGTAAAGAATGTTGCAACCTAAGGAAGCCTATTCGTTAGTGCTAATAATAATAATAATAATAATAATAATAATAATAATAATAATAATAATAATAATAATAATAATAATAATCTTCGAAAAGGAAGGTTGGCCCTCCTTGATTTCAACAATTATCGATAATATTAAAATAATTAAATAAATCATTTTTTTTCTTGCATAAGTTTTAGTGGGATTGCTGATTATTATGGCATTACTTCCGAGAAGAATATATTTCTTTCTAGATTATTGATTTCTATGCACATAAAAAAATAAAAAAGATTAAAATTAAGACTTAGTGCTAAGGTTGTTGTGTGCATGATGATGACGAACACAATTAAAAGATTTATTTAATAAAGTTTTAATTAGAGAAAAGATGGATCCATACAGCATTTTCCCACTTTTGGAGTTGACTTTTGTATACTTTTACAATCAAATCCTATATTTTATTTGTGTAGTGTGCTTACAAAAATTTAAATAAACTACCAATGTGGTCCAAAATTCTTATATTACTCTGTTAAACTCATAACTCACAAAATACTTTATTCAATACCGTTTCGTCACTCACTTGGGATTAATTTTTAATAATCATTACCTTGATAGATGGGCTCATTAATTTTTTTTATAAACTTTATATCTTATTTTCTTTGATGAATTTGTCTTGTTTTTTTCCCTTTTTAATTAGTCTTCATTTTCGAGTTTTGTAATACATAAGTAAAAAAATTATTTTTATTATGTTGTCAAACATTTAAAATAGTTAGGTTGGTTGGTATACCAACATGGATATAATAGTGAGATCCTATATATTGAGAAATTTTATGGTGCTCACCTTATGTGAGCACCTTGCGTGGACACCAGTTGATCTGGCACTGATTCGTACCACATCAACGTGCCACATCAATACCAGAGGTGATGTGACATTAGTTGACATATACTAGGTGTAATTTATCGACACATCTGATGCTGATGTGACACGTTGACGCCTTATGTCGCATTCGGTTTGTAATACTGATATATGTCACGTCGACATGCCACATCAGTATCATATGTGTCGATAAATTGCACCTAGTATGTGTCAACTAATGTCACATCACCTCTGGTGTTGATGAGGCACGTTGATATGGTACGAATCAGTGTCACATCAACTGGTGCCCACGCAAGATGTTCACATAAGGTGAGTACCATAAAATTCCTCCATATATATATATATATATATATATATATATATATTAACGCTTTTAAAATTTATTTTTATTAATGAATCTCTTATTTGAGAAATAAAAATAGATTGGTCCATTAAGACGATTAGTCTGTTCTTTCTATCTGGTTGGTCCTCATGGACATTATCAAATGGAAGAGGCCCATTGGACCGTCATTCTCGGCCCTATATACTATTAAAGGCCCAAATGATTCCCCTCCTCATCGTGGAGATTATTATATTAATATTTTTTGTTGACAACACAAGTCACACTAAGTGTTCGAAAAATATAAATTTGATTTGAACTTAGATAGTTAAGTTGTGGATTTGACATTTGGGCTTAGGAGGAATATTAGCCCTAGAAGCTTTAGGATTAGGGTGGACAAACGGGTGCGGGTTTCGGGTACCCGACCCGACCCGATCGGGGTTTTTCTCTAATCGGGTTACTATCGGGTAGCAAAATGCTACCCATTTAACCCGATCGGGTACCCGCGGGTTTTTTAAAAAAAATTCAGAATATAATTATTAGTATGTTACACATGTAATCATTAGCACATATAAGCTGTTAGTCCAGTGATTGGGTCGTCTTCGATTTATGCCATAGACTTGGTTCGATTCCCTTGTCTTGTAATTTTAGTTCTAATTTTACAGTGGGCTTATAAATGGGCTGCACCAAGCGGGCTTAAAGTGGGCTCAGGAGTCCGTCAAGTACACACAAAATAAAAAAAAAATTATTAAACAAAAAATTGAAATAAAAATACCCGAACCCACCGGGCGGTACCCGACCATCGGGTACCCGATAGTAATCGGGTCGGGAGCGGGTAGTAAAAATACATACCCGCACTAATTGGGTACCCGACCCGATTAACCCGAACCCGGTGAAACCCGACCCGCGCCCACCCCTAGGATAATATAAATATGGGCAAATCTAATTTCAAGCCCTATCAATATATAAATTTAGTATTTAGGCCCTGCCAGAAAAATAATTAGTTTTAAGGATCCAATTTTTATAGTAATACTTTATTGTACTGTAATAACAATACATTGTAAGTTTGTAACACAAACAGTACGTCTGATACCTCTTCAATACCAATTTATAACATTTTTGTAAGTTTATGTACTTATTCTTAAGTTTTACAGAAATTTGGTCCTTAGAATAAATTTTTTTTTTTCTAACAGGGTCTGAACACTATTTTAAAATTATAAAAGGGTCTGAAACCTAATTAACCCTATAAATATTTCTATACAGTCACCTTATAGAAGAAGTAGATCTTTTATCTAAAGGCTGCGTTTAGTTGTCCGTATAAGCCTAGATAAAGTAAAATTATCAATCTAATACTGTTCACTATAAATAAATTTTATCCGTATAAGGCCCGCTATAAAACACCGGCCCGCTACTACTATCAAACAAACCCGTATAATTCATCCGATGATTCACGATAAGATAATTAATCCAACCCACCTATTAATTAGGAAAAGACCAAAATACCATTATTCCACCAAATTATAAAGTTATAATTATTTCATTTGATTTATATGGTAAAAATAAATAAACAGTACTAATTTATTCCTTTTTTCATGACGATCAAATTGACATCCATATCTTATATTTTTCGATATTCATAAAAATAATTATTTTTGTAAACTAAGTTTTGATGATATAAATGTTACTTTTGTAATTTTTGTAATTAATACAAAGACAATAATAATAAAATGTAGGATTGTTAATATTATAAAGTGAACACATCATAATAATAAAATGTAGGATTTTAATATTACAAAGTGAATACATAACCTGATATAAATGAATACATTATAATCTTGAAATAAAATTGCGGAACGTTTTCTTATACAGACAACTATCCGCAGCCGTAGATCAGATGATAAGGAGGAGGATGTAGGACCTTAGCATTTAGTCAAGCAATAGTAAATCAAGCAAACATTGTGACAAAGTCCCATAAACGCTCCAACAATAAGACAAACCACAGACGAATCATATTATTACATCGAAACCCATACAACACATCAAAGTATAGCTATCTTATATCAAGCGACGAACGAAGCCAACTTGTCAAACATAGCCATAGCTTTCTCACTGGTAGGATCAGCCACGCTAAAGACATGGCCCTCACCTTCAACCTCAACAACCTCAACCTCGCCATCCCAGCCACTCTTCTCCAGGACCTCCTTGTAATAACAGCCTCTAGCCCTCAATGCGTCGTCCTTCTCAGCAACGTAGACGAGGACTTTCTTGCAGCCTAAGCTCGAGACCCTCGCGTCCTTCGCCGGGTTGATCCAAGGGTCGTCGCAGCCGCTCGTTGTTTTAGGACAGGCGCAGCGCCATAGCTTTTCCAAGAAGCTCCTCGGATAGGCTGGATCCTCTTCTTCGTTCGGCAGTGGATCTTTACCGAGCAAGTAGGGACAGTTTAGGAAACCGCCGACTACGTTAATCCCGCCGAGCTTCTCCGACCCAAGCCTTACCGCCGTGTTATGTGCTATGTTGGCGCCGGCGCTGTCTCCCCCTAAGTAGACGCGGCTCAGATCGGCGAACTCCTTGATCCAGCCATCGTTTTGAGATTCAGAAGCGACCCACTTGAGGGCTGCCCAAGCATCCTCGTAAGCCGCCGGCAGAGGATGCTCAGGGGCTAGTCTGTAGTTTACGGATAGGGCCACCACCTGGGCATGGGAAACGAGGCGGTTGAGGTAGTTTTGGTACGATGGAGAAAACGCAGATACTACGACGAAGCCGCCGCCGTGGAAGTAGACGAGCAGCGGCAGTTTTTTCTTGTTGGGAGTGATATCGTTAGGGTTTTTGCAGGGAAGGTACAGTCTTGCTGATAGGTTGGTTTCCGGCGAGATGACGACGTCCTTGGACTGAACGTTGGTTTCTCGGTCAAGCGGCGACGGTGGGACGATCTCTTCGCCTATGAATCTTTCGACGCGGCCGTCTTTGTAATGTTTTAACAGAGGAGAAAGATTTTCGAGGAGATCGCTTGATGAGTTGGTATCTGTATCAGCCATTGGAGAAACTTCTTTTTTTTTTTTTTTTTTTCTTTTTTTCCTTTTTTGTTGTGTGGTAGATAATAAGAAGGTCGAAGAGCATTGTTATATAGAGTGGATGAGGTGTATTGTCTGGATGTGGGATATAATATATAGCGATTATTATGATAAGCATTTAGTAATAAAAAAAGGACAATAATTTAATATATGTTATAAAAAAAAATAATACGGTGATTAAGTATTATATTTAAGATTATTTTACTATTATATTTATATTAACATTATTATGATATTATTAGGACAATATAGCTTATAGAGACGGTAGACATATTAAGTATTTCAATAAATATAACTCTAATCACCTATTTATACTATTAAATTTCATGTTGTAATTAATTAAATTAAATTAAATTTAATAAATTATACAGCCCATCTTATCAACATTAATATCACATCATCCAGCTAATTTAATCGTCATTTAATACAATAATTCATCAATAATTCAAAAATATCCACATTTTAATTATTTATAATACATATCATAATAATTCACAATAATATAATATTACGATGGCTTCTTTGGTTAGTATTTTTATCCAATGATATAGGTTTGTTCCTATGGGGTTTGCGGTATGTCAACCCTTAAGTCATGAGTTCAATTCTCATGACTATCCTGTTGTATCAATTTGGGACGAATTTCACCAAATTTCGAGGATTAATTCCATCATCGAAATGTGTGGCACAAGCCTATAGCCAGCCGATAGAGTGGAAAAATCCCGAGTATGATTAGAGAGGGTTGCCCACAATCATTTCCCAAAAAGTGATAACTATAAAAATGAGGTCACAAGTTTGAATCCACATAGTCAACTTGCAATCAATGTCTGCGTGGAGTTGGGATGAAAAGTATTATCCAGATGATAAGTCCCGCTAGAAACCGTTGGTCGTTCCATAACTCGATTATGAGGTTCAGAAATTTAGACCATACAGAATAGGTGTGTAGGGACTACGATATATGGGTGCAATCGAATCGAATATCACCACCATATTCTATTCGATTATCGAATTGAATATTCCTATTCGTATTCGAATATTATTTTAATTTTTTCTATTTTTTTCATAAAATATATTGAATAAAACAATATAAATAATATCATATTTACATATTTATTGAATTATAATGTATTATATTTAAATAAATATTGAATTATTTTAAATATGTATTGACTTATAATATATTATATTTAAATAAATGTTTAATTAATTTTAATTATATATATTGTATTATAATATATTATATATAAATTAATATCGAATTACTCAAATCGAATATTCGGTAATAATTCAAATTAAATTTTGTGATATTTTTATTATATTCTTACCTCATGCAAAGCATGGTATTCACAAACACACTACAACAACATACGTATAACAAGGAGACCCAAGCTAACATGAAATTATTATACATATAAACTAACATCCAATTATTCAAATCGAATACTTAGTAATTATTCAAATCCAATATTATGATCTTATTATTATTATATTCTTTACCTCATGCAAAGCATGGTAATCACAAATACACTACAACAACATACCCAAGGAGACAAGCTAACATGCAATTATTATTATTATTATTATTATTATTATTATTATTATTATTATTATTATTATTATTATTATTATTATTATTATTATTATTATTATTATTATTATTACCTCATGCAAAGCATGGTAATAACAAAAAAGCCAACACTTCAACTCAATCCATATTTAATTTAATTAATCAATCATCACCATTGATGAAAGAAGCAACCTTCTTCAACATAGCCACGCCACTCTCACCCTTTGGGTCGAAGACACTAAACAAATGGCCTTCGCCTTTAGCCTCCACAAGCTCCACCTTCCCACCCCATCCACTCTTCTTCAAGACATCCTCGTAGAACCACCCTCTGTCCTTCAACATGTCACTCTCCGCCACGTAGACGAGCACTTTCCCGCACCCCAAGCTCGAAAGCTTCGCATCCATGGCGGGATTGAACAATGGATCGTCGCTCCCACTCGTGTTAGGGCACGCAAATCGCCATAGCTTATCCATGAAGCTCTTCGTCAGCAGCGGGTGAGACTCTTCGTTCCCTATAGCAACCTCCCCGCCGAAGAACGGGCAGTTCAAGAACAAGCCCTTCAAGCGAATCCCGCCGCCGACGATCTTTTCGGACCCTAAGCGCCCGGCTGCGTAGTGGGCTATGTTCCCGCCGGAGCTGTCTCCGCCGAGGTACACGCGGCCGAGATCGGCGAACTCCTTGATCCAATCCTCTTCGGTAGAGGCGGCCCATTCTAGGGTTTTCCATGCATCTTCGTAGGCCGCCGGGAGGGGGTGTTCGGGGGCTTGCCTGAAGTTTACGGATATGGCCACCACTTGGGCGTGGGAGACGAGGTGGTTGAGGTGGTTGTGGTACAGCGGAGAGAAGGAGGACTCCACGACGAAGCCTCCGCCGTGGAAGTAGACGACGAGCGGCAGCTTCTTCTTACTGCCGGCGGTTTTGGGGATGTAGAGCCGAGCTGATAGGTCGATCTCCGGCGAGATGACGACGTCTTTGGACTGAACGTTGGTTTCTTGGTCTAGCGACGGCGGGACGAAGTCTAAGCCCATGAGCCTTTCGACGCGGCCGTCTTTGTGTACTCTCATCAGGGGAGAGAAGTCGTGGAGGATATCGACGGAAGCCATGTGTGTGTGTGTGAGTGTGTGTAAGGGAAAAAGCTTCGAGGATGTAATAACGTTAATGGCGGAGATGGACTATATAGTGAAGAAGAAATATATCTTAGTGGTTATTTTTTTTCTGTCGCGCGATTCGATTTGGTTATGGTCTAACCTCTAAATAAAAGCGTGGATTTTTTGCGCCACACAAACCTGGCGGAGTCTTAATTGCGCCACACACCCTAATGGTGAGACTAATCATCTGGGTCAGATGAATACGTCTCAAACTCACCTGACACTGATAGTCATGGAAAATAAATTTCACGGGGACTACTCAAAAAATTGTGGGAGGAAGGATTCGATCCAACAACCTAATCTGCAAATCCTTAAAGCATCTTTCTTTTACTGTACCGAGGCATGTTGACTTAGTGGTTAAATAAAGTGAGTGAAAGAGAATATAAGTCTACTGCCCCATAAGAGCACGTTGTTTGGAAAATTCAATTGCATGCTTATTTCTCTTGCAGAAACGTCAAAGATAATTACATTGCAGCAGCAGCCTTTGTTTGACTGCTCGAACTCGGATTTTATCGTATTGAGAAAACGGTCTTTTTTTTTTTCCCGTAATTTCCACTCGATCAGACTATATACTAGCCCTTAAAGATTTGCGCCACATAAAAATGATGGACGATCAGACTATATGCTAGCCCTTAAAGATTTGCGCCACATAGACATGATGGAGTCTTAATTGAATACATCTCAAACCCACCTACAACATAGTCATAAAGAAATAAATCTTATGAAGACTACTCAAGAAATTGTGGGAGGGAGGATTCGATCCTACGACCTAACCCACAAATCCTTAATATCTCTTCTCTTTTACCACTAGAGCAAGGACACATCGGCAGAAAACGGTCCTTTTTTATGTACATAATAAACTGATTAATCTTCCTTGATTGCGTCATCACATTCGTCTCATAGTTGGACTAAGATTTATATCCCTTTTTAGACATTTGTATTATGTAGTATTATATCTACTAAGAAATTCAAGGGCTGTTTATTTTATCCAAGTTTGTTTATATAATACATGAGGATCAATGCAAAAATCATCGAACCATATGATCCCAACAATCAATTGTTTATTTAATTATCTTTTTCACGAGTTTTTTTTCCTCAAACGATAACTTTCGAATAAATTTAGGTTAATTTAGGCTAAGAATTAGGAGCATCCGCTCTGTAAGCAATGGATCAATCAATAATAGAAAAGAAATTTATTTACAAATGAGAGAGAAGACAACGAATGACTAAAAAATATAAAAAAAATAAAAAGAATACAAGTTTTCAAACATGATGAGGTTGTCAAAGTCTTTGAATAAGAGTTTTGAAGTTCGAATCTTCCTAATTATTAAATACTTTTAGTGAACATATCACAAATAAACTTAAACTAGTATAGTATGGCTATTTGCCATAGTTTGCATGTTATTGTGCCTGAGTGTACTTAGTGCCCGTTTGATGTCCAATATAATGTCAGATAATATAAACAATATTATGTAATATTGTGTTTGATTTGTGTAATTTCAGTTCGCTATATGATTTTATGGAATATTTTATACAAAAATTGAGTAGGACCTTTTATATATTATTTTATATATTATTTGACTAATTGAATTAAAAAAAAATGGTAATGTGAACGCGTTGACTTAGATAGCGAAAGAACACAAACCACCACAACACCACCATGAGCCATTGTTATCAATGCAAGAAAAAATAAAAAATATATTATGAAATATTAATAAATATTAAAATAAAGATGTGGATGTATATTATTTAGTATGGTGGTTAAGTAAAAGGATTGGTTGTTAAGTTAAGAATGGAGGTTGAGAAAGTTAGATTTGATTATTTTATTGATTAGAATGGTAGATTTGATTTTTGTGTGGTTGATGTAATATTTTATTTTGTGGATGTAATTTGAGAGATTTGTGTATAAATAGGTGATTTGGGATGTGTAAAAATATATTGAAAAGTATTGAATAAAGAAGTTGTCTATCTCTCTAATATTTATATAATCGTCGTTAGTAAAATACTTAATAGTTATAATACTTTATAACACGTTATCAGCACGAGAGCTACGATCCTTCGAAGTTCGTCGACGTCATCACCCCGAGCACGAGAGTTTCGTCCTCTGAAGTTTTTCGACGCCATCACTCCGAGGTATCATATGTACATTTAATTTTTACATCTTATAACACAAAACCGCACTGGGCCTAGCTGTAATCCCCACAAACTTGTGGCGTGAGCACCAAATTTCGAATCCCAGCTGCGGCATTGAATTTTTTAGAATTATGTCATTTTATGAAAGTTTGATTTTTTTTTATTTAATTATAATCACGTTAATACTTATTTATACTTGATTATGATTATTATTATGATTATTTAATATATCTTTTTTTTTATAGTAAGATGTCGAATCTTCAAAAGCTTGATATTGTCGCTCTCGATATCACGGGCCAGAACTATCTATCCTGGATTTTGGATGCCCAACTTCACCTTGAATCAAAAGGTCTGGGAGATACTATAAAAGCTAAAAATGAGGCATCGAGCCAAGATAAGGCCAAAGCCATGATTTTTCTCCGTCACCACCTTCATGAAAGTTTAAAGGTGGAATATCTTACTGTGAATGATCCACTTACTTTGTGGACTGATCTGAAAGAAAGATACGACCACCAAATGGCCGTGATACTGCCAAATGCTCAATATGAGTGGACAAATTTACGGTTCCAAGATTATAAATCTGTAAGTGAATATAATTCTGCTATGTTCAGAATTACTTCTCAATTAAGATTATGTGGACAAGAAATTACTGACGCAAGTATGCTAGAAAAAACATTCAGCACGTTCAGTGCAGCGAATTTGGTGCTGCAGCAACAATATCGGAAAAGAGGATTTCAGAAATATTCAGAGTTAATCTCTTGTCTCCTCGTTGCTGAACAAAATAATGAGTTATTATTGAAGAATCACCAATCACGACCGACGGGCTCTGCCCCTATACCTGAAGCCAACATGAATACATATCAAAATGATCGAGGTAATAGTGGTCGCGGTCGTGGCCGGTACAATAATCGTGGTCGTGGTGGTGGTCGTGGTCGTGGACGTGGACGTGGCCGTGGTCGTGGTCGTGCCCGTGAATATTATGACAATTATAGTAGTTTTCCCCAGAAAAGAAAAATGAAAAATAAAGAGGAAATCGGTGAGCAATATAAAAAACGATTTGATGAACCATGTTCTCGTTGTGGTATGAAAGGTCATGTTCATACTCAAAATGGACTTGCAGAATCATTGATAAAAAGATTACAATTAATTGCAAGACCATTACTAATGAAGTCGAAACTTCCTTTATCATGTTGGGGATATGCTATTTTACATGCAGCATCACTTATCCGCATTAGACCAACAAGTTATCATAATGTTTCCCCATTACAAATGGGACCTCAAAGGAGAATGGGAATATATGTTGGATTTGAATCAAAGTCGATAATAAAATATTTAGAACCATCGACAAGAGATTTATTTACAGCTCGATTTGCCGACTGTCACTTTGATGAATCTAAATTTCCAACATTAGGGGGAGATAAAGAAAATAAACAGCTGGTTAAAGATATTACTTGGAATGAATTATCATTGGCTCATTTTGATCCTCGTACAAAAGAATGTGAACTCGAAGTTCAAAGGATAATTCATTTACAAAATTTAGCCAATCAATTGCCAGACAGTTTTACTGACCAAAAGAGAGTGACTAAATCACATATACTAGCTGTTAATGCTCCTATTAGAATTGATACTTCTATTGGAGATGCGAACAAAACTGAGCCAAAACCGCAATTAAAACGTGGTAGGCCATCGAGATCCAAAGATAAGAATTCTCGAAAAAGAAAAAGAGCAAATATTGTAAATGGCCAAATCGAGGACACATCGACTCCAAGAGAGTCAATGGGCGTAAATAATTTTGATCAGGTACCTGAAAGTTGTGAAAATATTGAGAATGAAGAGATCTCGTTAAATTATGCCCAAAATAGAATACGATGGAACCGAGACAAAGTCAACGTTGACGATGTTTTCTCATTTAATGTAGCGCTGCATGAGATTATTGAAAATGAGGATCATGAACCAAAATCTGTAAATGAATGTAGACAGAGAAGTGATTGGCCAAAATGGAATGATGCAATCGAGGCAGAATTAAAATCACTTGAGAAACGAAAAGTTTTTGGCCCAGTAGTCCGTATACCAGAAAATGTAAAGCCGGTTGGATATAAATGGGTTTTCATCAGAAAGAGAAATGAAAAAGGTGAAATTGTTAGATACAAAGCACGACTTGTTGCACAAGGGTTTTCACAAAGACCCGGTATTGATTACGAGGAGACATACTCTCCTGTGGTGGATGCAACTACTTTTCGTTATCTAATTAGTCTGGCAGTACGTGAAGGACTCGATATGCATCTTATGGATGTTGTCACTGCTTATTTATATGGCTCACTCGATAGTGACATATATATGAAACTTCCTGAGGGATTTCGTTTGCCTGAAAATTCGGGACCTCGTAATGAGTACTCAGTAAAACTGAATAAATCATTGTATGGTTTAAAGCAATCGGGGCGAATGTGGTATAATCGCTTAAGTGAATATTTACTGAGTGAGGGATACAAAAATGATCAAACATGTCCATGTATTTTCTTGAGAAGAAGTGGAAAAGAGTTCGTCATCATTGCTGTTTATGTTGATGACTTAAATATTATAGGAACTCCTCAAGAGTTAACTAAAACTATTACATGTTTGAAACGGGAATTTGAGATGAAAGATCTCGAAAAAACGAAATTTTGTCTCGGACTACAAATTGAATATTTAAATAATGGAATATTTGTCCATCAAGAGACTTATACGAAAAAAATCTTGAAAAGATTTTATATGGACAAAGCGCATCCATTAACTACACCAATGATCGTACGGTCCCTTGATGTAACTAAAGATCCATTTAGACCATGCGAAAATAACGAAGAAATACTTGGTGCCGAAGTTCCATATCTTAGTGCTATTGGCGCATTAATGTATCTTACAAGTCATTCTCGACCAGATATAGCATTTGCTGTAAATTTATTAGCGATATATAGTTCTGCACCAACCCGACGACATTGGAATGGAATCAAACAAATATTCCGTTATCTTCAAGGAACTACGGATATGGGATTATTCTATTCTAATGATTCACAATCTCATTTAATTGGCTATGCAGATGCATGGTTTTTATCTGACCCGCATAATGGCCGATCACAAACGGGTTATTTATTTACATATGGAGGTACAACTATTTCATGGCGATCGGTCAAACAAAGTTTAACAGCTACTTCTTCAAATCATGCTGAAATATTGGCAATTCATGAAGCTAGTCGAGAATGTGTTTGGCTAAGATCTATTATTCAACATATTCAAGAGACTTGCGTGTTATCTTCTGAAAAATTACTCCCCACAACATTATTTGAAGATAATACAGCATGCCTCAACTAAAGGAAGGTTACATCAAAGGTGATAGGACAAAACATATATCACCTAAATTTTTCTTTACACACGAACTTCAGAAAAATGGTGATATTGATGTACAACAAGTTCGATCGAGTGAAAATCTCGCTGATCTATTCACAAAGGCACTTCCTCCGAGAATTTTTGAAAAGTTAGTATATTCAATTGGAGTCCGAAAACTTGGAGATCATAAAGGATATTCTCATCAGGGGGAGTAAATACGCGTTTTACTCTTTTTTCCTTCACTATGGTTTTTCCCACAGGGTTTTCCTAGTAAGGTTTTTAATGAGGCAACAAGAAAAGCGTATCAATGGAATTATGTACTCTTTTTTCTTAACTAGGTTTTTATCACACTGGGTTTTTCCTAGCAAGGTTTTAATGAGGCATATTCCTTAATATACATCCAAGGGAGAGTATTATGAAATATTAATAAATATTAAAATAAAGATGTGGATGTATATTATTTAGAATGGTGGTTAAGTAAAAGGATTGGTTGTTAAGTTAAGAATGGAGGTTGAGAAAGTTAGATTTGATTATTTTATTGATTAGAATGGTAGATGTGATTTTTGTGTGGTTGATGTAATATTTTATTTTGTGGATGTAATTTGAGAGATTTGTGTATAAATAGGTGATTTGGGATGTGTAAAAATATATTGAAAAGTATTGAATAAAGGAGTTGTTTATCTCTCTAATATTTATATAATCGTCGTTAGTAAAATACTTAATAGTTATAATACTTTATAACAAAATAAAAAATATACAGCCCGTTTTTTGTTTTTTTTGAAAAAAAATGTCTAAGTCATAAATTGAATATTCATAGCTGATAAAAATAAATAAATAAATAAAAAATTACTGGGCTATCGACAATTTGGGCTTTCTCAAAGTATTGGGCTTTTTAGGCTTTAGGAGTTAGCGGCCCAACAATTATTCCTCGTTTTCGTCACTAGCAGCAGTAGTGGACGACCACTGTGAGTTGTGACCAAGCTGATCAATTCAATCCCATCGCCCTCGCCGGAAGAAACCTCACTCTGCTCGCCGCACCTACCGTCCGCCGCCTTCACCACCGCCCTAGTACCAAAAAGCAAAAAATGGACCATCAACCGTTTCTGTTGATGCTCTCGAATCTCCTCCACCTCCACAACCACCATCTCGACCCCACCACAACCGCCCAGCCCCCGGCCCCGCCGCCATCCTCACCAGCCCCTCTCCTCTTCTTCACCCTCGCGTCTCTCCTCTCCTACATCTCCTCCGCCAAAAACCCCCAAAACAAGAAGTCCAAGAAGCTCAATTCGAAGAAGTCCCAGAAAAATCCCTCCTCGCCGTCTTCCAAGTACTCAATCTCGGCCTTTCGAGCCTTCTCTACGGAGCACATCTGGGCCATGGAAGCCCCAGCTCGCGACGCGCAGTGGCGGGCGCTGTACGGCCTATCGTATCCGACCTTCACTACCGTGGTGGACGCGTTGAAACCCTACATAACGCAGTCGAATCTCTCTCTTCCTTCGGACTACGCCGTGGCGATGGTTCTATCGAGGCTGGCGCACAAATTGTCCATCAGCACGCTAGCGCAGAGGTACTCTCTCGAACCGTATCTTATCTCGAAGATCACCAATATGATAACGAGGCTGCTGGCGACAAAGCTCTACCCCGAATTTGTGAGGGTTCCCATGTCGAGGAGTTCGAGGATCGGCGATGCTACGTTGGGATTTCGGGATTTGACGGGCTTGCCTAATGTCTGCGGCGCCATTGATACCACACCTGTTAGAATAAAAAAGAATGCAAATTTGGAGAATTCAAGCTCCTATGATTGTAAATATGGCTACCCCAGCGTTCTTCTTCAGGTATGGCCCATTCTTTTCATTGAAGCTCAAACTATCTCGATTGGTTTATCCTTCTTTCAAACTGAGCCAGTCGAGTTTCCGAGTTTTGTTTTCTGTTTTGCTTTAGCTTGGAACACAGTGTTTTAGTTCATTTTACCATCAAAGTTTAATCTTTTACCTTACGCAATGACCTATGGATGAATCGATTTATGGGATGATAGAGCTTATAGCCATGTAAAACATGCAGAGATATACATATATAGAGAGGGGGATGTCTCGGTTTGCTTCAATCTATTAACGAATTGATTTGATTTGAGTTCACAATTTCCATTTTCTGCAGGTTGTTGCTGACCACAAGAAAATCTTCTGGGACGTCTGCGTAAAAGCCCCAGGTTCATGTGAAGACGCAACGCATTTCCGGGATAGCCTACTGTACAACAAACTGACGTCGGGAGACATAGTGTGGGACAAGGCGGTCAACGTCCGCGATCAGCCAGTTAGGCCATACATCATCGGAGATTGGGGTTTCCCCTTGCTATCTTTTCTCATCACCCCTTTCGGTGAAAAAACGAGAACTGGGAACCCCGTGGAAGCCACTTTCGATGACACGCTGATGAAGGGGAGAAAAGCAGTGGAAGAAGCGATCGGACTGTTAAAGGGAAGGTGGAAGATACTTCAAGAACTGAACGTGGGGTTGAATCACGTCCCTCAGACAATCGTTGCTTGCTGCGTGTTGCATAACTTGTGTCAGATAGCTAGGGAGCCCGAGCCCGAGCTGTGGAAGGAACCCGAAGAAACGGGCCACAGGCCTAGGGCTTTGGAGAACGAGAAGGCTGCTTGTTACTACGGGGAGAATCTGAGACGGCTTCTGGCCGAGGATTTGTATCAGAGGATGTCGTCGAGATGAGATTTCATAGATCGGCGGAGAGGTATGTTACTATGTTTCTTCGGGTCGTTGTGAATGGATAATTATTTGCTGAAGTTAGGGGAGGTTTGTTGATTGCTCTTGCTAGTGATGTTCTGTAGTTTGTTAAGGTTAGTTTTTAGTTTGAATTTGTCCTTGGAATGTGTATTTCGAACGAAAGTTAGTTAATGTTAGTTCTTCATCAAAGGTCTTAAACTAATTTAGGTTGCCTTCATAAGATGATCTTCTTCATTTATTAACTCCAAGAAGAAGCAAAACTTCCACAACACAATTGTGTTCGAGAAAATTCGTCCGAGTGAAGTCTAATCTCTGCAAAATTCCGTAATATATATAGTCGTCTATCGACCTTATTATGATCAGATCAGAAGCCTCACATTGTCATCTAAAATCTTCATCTCTGCAAAACTCACGGCGGACGAAAATTCTAGACTTATGTAGGAGATAAGTTGGTGCTTTCCGATTTCTCGTCTTCACCATCTTCTTCGAAGCTATCTCCACCTCCATTAGTCCCCGAAAATCCGTTAAGGTGAAGAGGGCCTTCAGGCGAGCTATTAATCTGTTTCGTTGTTTTATGGGCTTTTCTCATGTGCAGACGATATTTCTGAAAGTGAAAACAATACAGTTAGTAGAGAAGTAATGATTTATGTCTTTCCTTCTTCTGGTAATAAAAGCTTGCTAGAAATCAGAGAAGACAGTACTTGCAAATGACTCTTGACTTCATCGTTAGTCAGCCCATCTACTTGCATTAGTTCTCTGATCTGCTTAGGAGTAGCAACTGTAATAAAAAAACATCGATGATCATGAGTTTTAAGTTAAGTAATCAACCGAGTTTTTATCCTAAGAGGCAACAAAAAAGCTCCGAAAGTTCATACCTTGAGGACCTCCGAGCTGTTCCAACGCGCTGATGAACCTTCGATGTAGCTCAGGCGACCAGCTTCGTCTCTTTTTCTTATTAGCAGCTTTTTGTTCGCCAACATTCATGCTCAATCTGCTAAAAGTCGTCTTCGATCTAGACTTATCATTACCATTAAACCCCTCCGTCGAATTATCTGTCTCGGGCATGCGAAGAGAGAGCCTCGGTAGTATTACGGGCAGCTCATGCTTATCTTCCTTTGCCGCTGCGATCCTATTATTACACGCCTTAAAGGGTACGAAGGCCGCCCCGTTCAGTGCCGGTCGATTGGTTTCTTCTTGTTTGCCCTAAAAGAACGAAGAAAATTGTCATATTAGTTGACAGCAAGAAATTACAGCAAATGAAATTAAGCAAATGTCTTTACCTTTATGACATTATCATCTGAGTTCCATAGCTGCACAGAGCTCATCCACTCCATTTTATCTCTAACATCATTGTCTAGTTTCTCATCTTCTTCATCAGCACAATAGCTTCTTTTCTTTAAAGGTATGAACTCTTCAAACATAGGCTGAGGATTCAGCTTCTTGCACTTCACTAACTCATCCTTCAGCATCACAATAGCTGTAATAACACAAAAACAAGCACAAAATCTAAAACCCTAATAAGCATATCTTCATCTAAAAGAGAAAAATCAAAATCATCCAAGCATAAAAACGAAAAACCCATGTAAGAGAAAAAGAAGAAGAACAAGAAAGAAATTAACCAAACCCACCGTCATTCAAGAGAAGCATACAAAGCGGAAGCTCGCGTCTAAAAGCGTCGATTTTCTTCATCTCATCTTCGAGCTCGGCGATGTACCCATCGAGCTTCATCGCCTTAGAAGATTGATCGTGGGTTGTCCTAACATCTGCGAGAAGCTTGTCGATTGTCTTAGGAACAAAAGTTCTCGATGAGAACATATTACAGTCTAATCCAACTAGTTCTTGGGCGGCTAAAGATCCCATTTTTTTTTTCTTTCTAGCCGGCAGATCTTCTTGCAGCGTTCCTTCGTACGGCCGAGGGATTATCGTGAGGATGGCGCAGGAGTGGATAGGGAAGACGATAAAGATTCTAATCAAAACAACGGCGAGTTTTTACAGCTTTGAAAGCTGAAATGTGCGATATAGAATAGATACAGATAGATGGATACGTGTGTGAATGGAAAGGTCTTTTTCAAGTCGTCGCATATCTCAATATCTGTTTGTTTCCTTTGTAAAAATACTTTTTATTTCTATTTCTCATTTCCTTATTGCGTGGATTTAGAACGACCGTCCTTGTTTATCAACATATATTCTTTTGTTAATAAAGTTTAAATAAATAAATATATATATATATATATATATATATATCTCAATTCTTAGATTGAAATCCAATTCGTCTTTTTTAAGAAACCTCTTTTCGAATATTTAAATCAAGAAGGGATACTCCCCTCATATTATTACGTTTAAAATAATATATATATAATTATAATATGATACAAGTAAACTGATCATATATCATGTTATTATAGCTCTCGCCAGGTACAAATCCCCACGATTACTTATAAAAAAGAAAATGTACGTTAGAAGCTTTTAAATAAGAAAAAAAAATCAGTTATAAAAAGAAAACGTATGTTCGAAGCTTTTAATAAGAAAAAAATCAATCTAAACGTAACGAACTTTTAGAAATAAAATATATAAAATTTTAATATAATTCATTTTAGATAAAGTTATCATTTAAAAGTATATATGAATTTGGGATGGAACATATGCGCTAAGAGCCTGTAATTTGGGATAGAACATATGCGCTAAGAGCCTGTTTGGTTGGGATGATATGTTTAAATGGAATTAGTTTTAGTTGGATTTAGATAATGGGGGATATGAGTTTTTTGGTTATTTGGTTTATTGGTTTAAATAATGACGTCGAATGTGTTTGGTAGATGATATTAGGTTTAATTAAATTAAATTACAATCTTACCCTTATTTTTTATTTAAAAAGTTTATAAGTAAATGATAAATTTGACAAATATGCATGGAATTAGATAAAAGAGGGGGAGAGACTAATTTAATTAGGGTAATTCTATTGGCACCTCTCTTTTTTCTATTTGTCCCCCCTAATTAATATTTAAAGTAAACTATTAAATACTTACCAATTTTTAAAGTAATTAAATAGTTAAATACTTACAAATTTGGAATCATTAAATACTTACCATTAAACTAAACTAATTCTAATTTCAAACTGCATCAATTAAAATACGCAATTATTCAACAATTCAAATTGCATCCATTTCACCAATTCAAACCGCTTCAGCAAGGCAGTTTCAAACCACTATATCTGTATTTATTTGATATTATTAAATATTAAGTTTTAACTTTTTTAACGTTAATATAAAACTGCAGCGATTAATATAAGGAGTAATATAATTAGTGGTGTTCAACCGGTTCCAGTTTCGGTTCCCGTGGAATCGCCAGTTCCGGTTGCATCAAAATCTCAAACCATAATCGAACCGCGGTTAACCACGGTTTGGAACCGTCGGTTCCATTTCCAAACTGGTTCTTATTATTATTATTTTTTATTTTTTTTATTTTTTTCGTTCAAAATCGTCGGTTTTTTAACGGTCAGTAAATTATGGTCGTTGATCTCCAACAGCCACGAGATCTGAACCGTTAATAATTATTTTTTTATTTTTTATTTTAGAAAAAAACTGGCGGTTAACCACGGGTTTCAGATTTTGAAAATATAAAAATCAGAACCAAACCCCTCCGGTTATAACCGGAACCATTGACTCCGGTTAACCGAACTGTTGACCACCGGTTCGGTTCAGATTTTTCAAGCCGTCTGAACATCTCTAAATATAATAAAAAAATAAATTAAATATTATATCGATGTATCTTGAAAAAATAACTTAATTAATATTGTTGAATAACTCATGCAATTAATATTGTTAAAAATAAATTATAAAATAATTATTGTTGAATTCATGTAGTTATGTAAATATTTTTTTACAAATTTCATGTGTTTTGGGGGTGTAAAGGGAGGTGTGAATAGTAGGATCCATTTAATTAATATCTTATTGGATATATTAACAAGATATTAACTAAATTATACCATTTAATGAACCATCCAACCAAATAATGCATTAATTAAAAGGAGTAGTTACCCTTGAGGTTGTTCACATTCAATTTAGAGAAGATATTTTCTTTTGAAGAAAAAAAAAAGAATCTTTTACAATTCACTGTAGTTTCCCCACAAGATTCACCAACCTATAAATGGTTGACACTTGTCGGTCGCTCACCCGATGATTAAAACAATAATGGAAAAAAAGGAATAATAATATTTTATCTAACAAGATAGATAGAGAAGAGAAGCCCAATTCCAATCAAATAGGTTTATGAAAGGGACATAAAGAGCATATATATATATATATTATATTATATTGTGCCATGAATGACAAAGTCATCATTATCTTTCACGTGATGACAACCTCATTTTCCATGGCACTTCATGTTGTGCCCTCTTTTATCTTTTATGATATAGGTACGAATGTATCTATATTTTGCATGTGTTTGTGTGTGTATATTGTGTGGTTGTGAGACTGTGGAGATTTAGTTTTGAGTTTGGACAACTTTGGATGTTCTTGCAATAATTTTCATAATTTGTATGAACAAATGAAAATGCAAAATGCCCAACTCCATATTGGGCCTTTGTGAGAAGAAAAATAAATAAATTTAACCAAATATTTTTCAAAATAGGAGCACATTTGTTTCATTCTCCCTTTTCAAGATTCTTTTAATAATTATTTTAAATGGATAAAACTCAAAATGATCCCCAATATTTATCATATGGACCAATTTAGTCCTCGATGTTGTCGATTTTGAACCAATTTGGACATTCCGTCATGATTTACGTCAATTTTAGCGGAAATTTGCGTGTACCCCACACTAAATAATATATGGATCGAATTTTAAAATATTTGTAGGATTTGTGGGGTTTGTACTGTTTTCTTCTAATGTCAATGAAGCTCGACGAAGCAGACGATCTAGAGCTCATGTTCGAATTTTGAAGGAATTTTTTTTTCATTTCGTGCCCTAATTTCAGTAATTATTTCAATTTTATCGATCAATGCATTATTTATTGCGAGGCATGTGTGAGTTTTCCATTAAAATTAACGTTTATCGTGATGGAACTAAATTAATCCATAGGGTAAATATTGGAGACCATTTTTGGTTTTATCCCTTATTTTAAATAATAAAAATTAGCGTCATACTGTCAGCTACCAAGTAATATTTTGAGGTGAATATTTAGACCCCTCACTGAATTTGGGACGTATTCATCCTCCGTGAATTAGTCTTTATCTTTGAGAATTTGTAGTTCTAGCATAAGTCCATATCTAAGAATAATAACTCGACATAAAATAAAATAAAATAAAATAAAAATATGAAAGAATTTTACGCTGTCATCATCTTGTTTCCATTTTCATCATGCCATGGCATCAATGAACGATTGCCCAACAAAGTAATATGAAAGATACATCCAACCAACTTCTAATTTCACTACAAGACGATGAGTCTTCACTTCTTCTTCTGTAATAGACAGAATATAGATTCTGACCAAAGCTATGGTTGAGAAGACAAAGCTTCCACCTCTAGACGCAAGGCCAAGCTTCATCAAGATTATATTCCCAGTCGAACTAACCGACTTGGTAAGTAACCCTTCCTTTTCTTTCTTGGCTGCACAATTTCTCCCATTTGATCTATTTTATTACATGCCAGACGATCCCGCCCGAGATCGTCGAAAGGATGTACTCACCGAGGAAGAAGAAGAATAAGAAGAAGGCCCATACCATCGCAGCAACGCTGAGAGGTCCCTTTGGAGATTCAGAAGTCAACCTTCTGCAGAAGGATGGCAGCATATGCTTCGAAGAGAAGGGCTGGGAGATGTTCTTGAAGAAGCACTCGATAATGAAGTACGAGCTATTGGCCTTCAAGTACAACGGCGGAGGCATGAGCTTCGACGTGGCGGTTTTGGGCCTCAGCGGCTGCTCGAAGAGCTATGCCTCCGGCGACAGTATGACGACGACGTCGTCGTCTTCTTCTTCTTCAGCTGCTCATCCTCCACCTCCTTTCTTCCATGCCACCATGAAAGCTTCAAACGTAGGTTCTTTCAGCAATCTTGTGATTCCGAAGGAGTTTATGGAGACGGGCCTCGGCGGATGTAATAGAACGACGGTGACTTTGAGGAATGCGAAGGGAGTTTCTTGGCTGGTGGGCATAATTCCTTTTTGTAAGAAGTATGCCTACTTTTCAAAGGGTTGGAAGGCGTTTGCAGAAGGTAATGGTCTCAAGAAGGGAGATGTCTGCGTCTTCAAGCTTGTGGAAGAGAATGTGATGGAAGTGCAAATCATTTCAGTTAGTTTAGGTTGTTAAATTTTAGTTTTTTTAATTAATTATTATGATCTTCTAATGTAATGATGATGTGAAGGAATGGGAGAGAGCATATTATGGGCTAAATGTGTTGTCTTTTGTATGGTATGTTGCGATATCTATTCAATGAGTGAGTGTGCTTTTGCCATTATAATTTAAAAAGGAAAAAAAAAACAAGTTCTGTTTTGGATCACTAATTATATTAATTTGATATTTGGAATCTCTATATTTGATAATTATAAAAATAGATCGATAATTTTATATATCGGAACAAATTTGATTAACGATTATTTTTCCGACAATATAAGTCGAAAATCATGCATCACCGTATTCCAAGTCTGCAGTCAAGTAGGTCGAGAATATTCCATGTAAGCGGTTACGTAGGTTCGACTTATTTTGTCGGCAAAATAATGAACTCTCAATTGTTCCGACATACGAAGTTAGTGACTTATTTTTACGGTTGTCAAATATAGTTAAAAGAAAAAAAAAGGATCCAATAGACTTAGTGACCTAAAAATATAATTTTGACTTATATGGCAATATATGTTCTAATTTTGTAATGTATCTTTTTTAATTTGAATATATTGTTAGAATTTCTTGATTAGTCGGTAGTTTCATTTATATCTTATCCACTATAATTCGTACCATTATTCCACATAATTCATTTGATATAATATTTTCATAATAAAATGTGGATGTTTTAAATAATAATATTAGTTAAATTATTGATGATTTGGAAGTATTATATTAAATGATGATAATGTGATAAGATGATAAGATGGGTGTTTAATTGAAGAGTTTGTATTTTAGTGTGAGGTGTATAATTGTAATTAATGTGATTAGTTGTAATAGTGAATTATTAGTAGTATAAATAGGTGATTAGAGTTCATTGTAAATCACCAAGTATTGAAATACTTAATATCTCTCTAATCTCTCTCTTTATTATTATAAGCTATATTATCATTATAATCAATATAAGTATAATTATAATAAAATAATCTTAATATAATATTAATCACAATTAATATTTTTATAACACGTTATCAGCACGACCGCTCTCCGTCGTCAAGATCAACCTCCGTCGAAGATCTCGTACGAGTTTAGTCGAGGTACGGTAATTTAATATTTAATTTATACTAATCATATATTAATTGTGATTAATTTAAAAATATATATTATAAAAGTATATTTTAAAAGTTTTATAACTAAACGCCAATACCCGAGTGGTTTCGCGGAATATCGTTCACTATAAGTGACGAGAGGTCCAGATTTCCATACCCCGTGGTGGTGTGTGGAATTTTTATTTACGATTTTTTTTATATATATTCACGTACACAACACCAAAAGCCCACGAGGTCTTGTGGTTATCCCCACCTCAGTAGCGGCATATTATTGATTTTTTGATTGAACAATCTTGAAGTAATTATTGGACCGAATAGTTTTGGACACTGGACAAATTTTATTACCGCAACCTTATCGGAGCTTGGACAATAATTATGAAATAATAAAGAACGAGTTTCATAAAACAATTCATATATTTTATCATTGATTTATATGTTATCTGATTATTATGTTCTTTTTCATGTTATAGAATCATGTCGTTTTATACAAAGATGGATCTTCTGTTGCTTACTTTATTTACGGTGATCCTTACGGCTATGTGGATAATGTTTTTACCAATTTTTAAAATATAATTATTAATTATAATTTTTCTTTAATATTATAATTACTGAAATATATTTTATTTTGAAGGATGACGCTTTGTCCGATGTTTGATCTATTACTTATGATTATTATTACGGCGACAGTTATTTGGATGTGGATATCGTTTTTCATTAGAACTTTTACAAAAGAAGATATAAAAGAAGATTAATTATAATTTTTCCTTTTAATATTTTAATGATGATTTTATTTTCATGATATCAATAATTGAATTTGCAAACTTTGATTTATCATCTCGATTTTATACTTGCTACTGATTTACACATTACTTCGGTGTATTATAAAGCATTCACCACGTTCAGTCCATCGGATATAATACGAATAAATATCGTGAGAAAATGATCAGAAAATATTATGATGGATGAATGAAAAGCATAAGTCCGACTAAATGATTATGTTGCATTCCCTGAAGTGAATGTATGCGCAAACAATAAAAGTGGTCGTGAACATTATATTTACCGTGGTTATTATTAATATTTCCCCCGAAGTGGACAACTAGTATATGATTGAGAAAGATGTATTGAGCAATATAAAGATTATTATATATTATCGTTGGTTATTATTCGCACCCAAAGATCCCGTTGATCTTTATAAAGAGCAATTAAAAGTGAAGTGTCGATGAAATTAAATTTTGCTCAAGATTACGATATTTCAGAAAATTGGTGCTAGATCCTATGCTCATTTGAATATTTTGGTTTTGTTAAAGATCCAAATAAAGAAAACTGAAGTGTCGTTATAAATTTTATTTAAGCATTATTTATTTATTATTTTATCTTTATATATATAATTTTATTTTGACGCTTATTTATTTAATAATTCTAGTTATTATATATTTATCAATACAATGGATACAAGCATGTGCAATGGGGAGTTATGTCTTGCAGATTGTGCAACGACTAATACGATTCTAAGAAATAAGAAATATTTCTCCCATCTTGAAATGAAAGAAACAAGTGTTATCACTATATCGGGTAGCACAAATATAATTGAGGGCTCCGGAAGAGCTAATGTTATACTGCCCAGAGGGACAAGGCTAATAATTGATAATGCCTTATATTCTCCTAAGTCTCAAAGAAATTTATTGAGCTTTAAAGCTATTCGACATAATGGATATCACATTGAGACTGCAGAAAAGAGAAATATTGAATATTTGCACATTACAAAAGTGGTTTCGAATGATAAAAGAGTTGTTGAAATATTACATTCATTTGACTCTGGATTGTATTATACGTATGTTAAAACAATTGAATCGCATGCTATCGTAAACCAGAAGTTTACTAATGATAATACATTTGTTGTTTGGCATGACCGGTTGGGCCATCCCGGTTCAATTATGATGCGGAGAATAATTCAAAATTCACGTGGACATTTAATGAAGAACCAGAAGATTCTTCAATCTAATGAATTATCATGTGTGCTTGCTCTAAAGGGAAGTTGATTATTCGTCCATCACCAGTAAAAATAAAGAATGAATCCATAAGATTTTTGGAGCGTATACAAGGTGATATTTGTGGACCGATACATCCATCGTGTGGACCATTTAGATATTTCATGGTATTGATTGATGCATCAACTAGATGGTCTCATGTGTGTTTGTTATCAACACGGAATGTAGCTTTTGCGAGATTGCTTGCTCAGTTGATTCGATTAAGAGCACATTTTCCGGATTATCCAATAAAGAAAATACGCCTTGATAATGCTGGTGAATTTACTTCCAAGGCATTTAATGAATATTGCATGTCTATTGGAATTGATGTTGAGCACCCCGTGCCACATGTACATACGCAAAACGGTCTTGCAGAATCGTTGATTAAAAGGCTGCAATTAATTGCAAGACCATTATTAATGAAGTCGAAACTTCATTCATCTTGTTGGGGACATGCTATATTACATGCAGCGGCACTAATCCGCATCAGGCCAACAAGTTATAACGATATCTCCCCGATACAAATGGTTTATGGTCAGGAACCAAATATTTCCCATCTGAGAATTTTTGGATGTGCGGTATATGTTCCAATTGCTCCACCACAACGCACTAAGATGGGACCTCAAAGGAGGTTGGGAATATATGTCGGATTTGAATCTCCATCGATAATAAAATATTTAGAACCTCTAACTGGAGATTTATTTACGGCTAGATTTGCCGATTGTCATTTCGATGAATCGAATTTTCCGACATTAGGGGGAAAAGAAACAGCTGGAAATGAGTATTAGTTGGAATGAATTATCGCTAAATCATTATGATCCTCGAACGAAAGAATGTGAACTAGAAGTTCAAAAGATAATTCATTTACAAGGATTAGCTAATCAACTGCCAGATAGCTTTACTGACCTTAAAAGAGTGACTAAGTCACATATACCAGCTGTTAATGCTCCTGCAAAAGTTGATGTTCCTGGAGAACATATAATGATCGAGCCTAAGCCACAACTAAAACGTGGTAGGCCCTCGGGTTCCAAAGATAAAAATCCTCGAAAAAGAAAAGGAGCAATAATAAGAATGGTCCAGTCGAGGATTTATCGACTCTAGAAGAGTCAATGGGCATTAATGATTATGATAATGGAAATCAGGTACCTGAAATTTTAGAATAATGATAATGAAGAGATCTCGATAAATTATGCCCAAAATGGAATTAGATGGAACCGAGAAAAAGTCAACGTTGACAATAAATTCTCATTTAACGTAGCGCTACATGAAATGAATGAGATAAATGAGAATGAGGATCATGAACCAGGTCTGTAAAAGAATGCAGACAAAGAAATGATTGGCCAAAATGGAAAGATGCAATCGAGGCAGAATTAAAATCACTTGAGAAACGAAAAGTTTTCGGACCTGTAGTCCGCATACCAGAAAATGTAAAGCCGGTTGGATATAAATGGGTTTTCATTAGAAAGAGAAATGAAAACGGTGAAATTGTGAGATACAAAGCACGGCTTGTTGCACAAGGCTTTTCACAACGACCTGGTATTGATTATGAGGAGACGTATTCTCCTGTGGTGGATGCAACTACTTTTCGTTATTTAATTAGTCTGGCAGTACGTGAAGGACTCGATATGCGTCTAATGGATGTTGTCACCGCTTATTTATATGGATCACTTGATAGTGATATATATATGAAACTTCCCGAGGGATTTCAGTTACCTGAAAATTCAGGGCCCCGAAATGAGTACTCAATCAAGCTAAATAAATCGCTTTATGGATTAAAGCAATCTGGGCGTATGTGGTATAATCGCCTAAGTGAATATTTATCGAAAGAGGGGTATAAAAATGATCAAACTTGCCCGTGCATATTTATGAAAAGATCTGGAAATGAATTTGTCATCATTTCAGTTTATGTTGATGATATTAACATAATTGGAACTCCTGAAGAGTTATCAAAAGCCGTTAATTGTTTGAAAAAAGAGTTTGAAATGAAAGATCTCGGTAAAACGAAATTTTGTCTTGGACTGCAAATTGAATATTTAAAGAATGGGATATTCGTACATCAAGAGACTTATACGAAAAAGGTATTGAAAAGATTTTATATGGATAAAGCTCATCCATTGGATACTCCAATGATTGTTCGATCTTTAGATGTGAATAAAGATCCGTTTAGACCTTGCGAAAACGATGAAGAACTACTTGGTCCTGAAGTACCATATCTCAGTGCTATTGGAGCCCTAATGTATTTAACGAGTCATACGCGACCTGATATAGCGTTCGCTGTGAATCTATTGGCGAGATATAGTTCGTCACCGACTCGTAGACATTGGAATGGAATTAAGCGGATTTTTCGATACCTTCAAGGAACAACTGATATGGGATTGTTCTATTCTAATGAATCAAAAACAGATTTGATTGGGTATGCAGATGCTGGTTTTCTATCTGACCCACATAATGCTCGATCGCAAACGGCTATTTATTTACACATGGCGGAACCGCTATTTCATGGCGGTCAGTTAAACAAAGTTTAACGGCTACTTCTTCTAATCATGCGGAAATTTTAGCTATTCATGAAGCTGCCGAGAATGTGTTTGGTTGCGATCGATAATTGAGCATATACAACAAACTAGTGGGCTAGTATCGAAAAAGTTACTTCCTACGATTTTATATGAAGATAATGCTGCATGCATTGCCCAATTAAAGGAAGGATATATTAAGGGAGATAGAACAAAGCATATTTCACCAAAATTTTCTTTACACATGATTTAGAGAAAAATGGTGATATTGATGTACAACAAGTGCGATCAAGTGAAAATCTTGCAGATTTATTCACGAAAGCACTTCCCCCAATAATTTTCAAAAGATTGGTATATTCAATTGGAGTTCGAAACTTCGAGATCTTAAATGATGTCATCATCAGGGGGAGTAAATACGCGTTGCACTCTTTTTCCCTTCACTGAGGTTTTTCCCATGTGGTTTTCCCAGTAAGGTTTTTAATGAGGCAACAATCGAAAGCGTATCTAAAAGAATCATGTACTCTTTTTCCTTCATTAGGTTTTTATCCCATTGGGTTTTTCCTAATAAGGTTTTAACGAGGCATATTCTTTGAAAACATCCAAGGGGGAGTATTATGAAATAATTAAATGTGGATGTTTTAAATAATAATATTAGTTAAATATTGATGATTTGGAAGTATTATTAAATGATGATAATGATGAAGATGAGGTGTTTAATTGAAGAGTTTGTATTTTAGTGTGAGGTGTATATTGTAATTAATGTGATTAGTTGTAATAGTGAATTATTAGTAGTATAAATAGGTGATTAGAGTTCATTGTAAATCACACCAAGTATTGAAATACTTAATATCTCTGTAATCTCTCTCTCTTTATTATTATAAGCTATATTATCATTATAATTCAATATAAGTATCATTATAATAAAATAATCTTAATATAATATTAATCACAATTAATATTTTTATAACACATTTAACTTATACCTAACTAATAGTCCTATCGACTAATGACTAGTAGGCTATTTAATTTACATTTAATCAATATTTGCCGACAAAACATCAATTTGCATATTTTTTTATCCCCAATAATAATAATAATAATAATAATAATAATAATAATATATTAAATTCAATTCCAACACGCAAAATATCTTCACATTCCATGTGGCATTCAATGAGACGGCAAAAGCCTCCACGTTTCAATGGATAATGACGACCAAATTCCCCATTACATTAATTAATTATTAAAGTCCTAATTATCTAACATAGCATAGCAATCAGTGATCTCCTCCTTGCTTTGACTTCTTATTGCTGGACTTAACTTCATCACAATATTCCGATCAAAATCTGTTCATTTGCAGAGAACCCACAAGCATCGTCGAATTTCTCGAAGCATACTTGAAAGAAGAAGACGATGGCAGTGAAGAAAAGTTACCTACGGATGAAGACTGATGGCTCAGTAGCCGAAGATTTGATCAGCTCTGACTTCAAAGAAGTAGGAAATGCGATGAAGAAACTAGCCAACCATGCGATTAAGCTCGGCGGGCTTGGCTTTGGGACTTCGTTGCTCAAATGGGTCGCTGCTATTGCTGCAATGTAAGAAGCCCTTTTTCTTTTCTGTTATATGGAAGGTCTTTCACCTGAGATTTTTGCCCTGTTTTTATTTGGATGATTGAATGGTAATGGCGGCGTGGCGTGGCTCTGTTTTTGTGACTGATTTCATTCATATTCTGCAGTTACTTGTTGATATTGGACCGTACAAACTGGAAGACGAATATCCTTACTTCACTCTTAATCCCTTACATCTTCTTTACCCTTCCTAATTGGCTCTTCAGCCTTCTGAGGTAGTAAAAATCGTTGCTTTATTTTTAGAAAGCAGTCTAATATTTTATCTTCCTTAGCTTTATGGATTCTTTCTGTTAAACGTAGGGGCGAAGTGGGGAAATGGATCGCTATAATAGCCGTCGTTCTACGCCTTTTCTTCCCGAAACATTTCCCAGGTTCTTATTAGACCATTCTTTTCAACAAGATCCTCTGTTTTGATGTTGGAATATAACTGAAGTACAAAATATCTGCAAGAAAAAGAGAACATTTGCCCATTGTGATTGCAGATTGGCTCGAATTGCCGGCAGCTCTAATTCTCCTCATAGTGGTGGCGCCGGGCTTCTTCGCCGACACGATCAGAGGCGACATAGTTGGAATCATCATTTGCTTAGTGATCGGATGTTACTTGCTCCAAGAACACATTAGGGCGTCTGGCGGGTTCAGAAACTCGTTTACTAAGAGCAACGGTTTGTCGAACTCCATTGGGATTCTCCTCCTCTTTTTATATCCTGTCTGGGCGCTCGTGCTCTACATTCTTTAAGACGGGCGCTGCTCGGTTTATGCCTTGTGCGTGTGTGTGTGTGTGATTGCTTTGCCGTCTCCCTCCCTCCCTTTTGCTTGTGTTACCATAGCCATGGATTGGCTTCCTCTGTATATGTTTCTCATTTTTCTGTAAGAATAATAAGATGGTGGCTTCTTTCATGCTTCAATGTATCTCTTCTAGTATTCATTCACATTCATCCCGTTGGAAGTATCACGGGAATATATGACCTGCCGTTTATCAGAATGCAAAAAAGCAAATTATAGATTGAAAACCTTGCGGGATATATCATCGTGGGGTTAGAGAACGAGAGAAATTTCTCTCCGTTTGCTTATGGGTGGGGATTCTCCGATAAGTGTCGGGCGAGATAGGGATTAATACTCTCTACTTATTGCCAAGCCTAATATGGAATGCCTTAGCATGGATTAAAGCCTACACTAACAACAAGTGGCATGTTGGGAGACAATAACTATGTTTACTTTGGACTTCTCTTGCCAATCAATACTTGGCAAATCAAAGCCAAGACAGAGACCATACAAATATAACAAAACGCATATAATTTTCAACTTTTTTTTTTCTCTCTTGTTCGTACTTTCTGCCAATTTTCTTGGGCCTTTTTTTTTTTTACTTTCTTTCACTTTTTTCTGAACTCTTATCGATCCCAATCATCGCAGCATCATTAATGATATGATCGCCATGAAAATTACCATATTACCCCAAAAAAAAAAGGGCTTGCATCAAATTCATCAAAAAGAAAAGCTTCAGCACTAACTAGCTCAATCTATGACTTTTAGATGAGACAAATTCCACACTTCGTTTTCTTTCACCATTACATTATTACATGCGTGCTCTCTCTCAAACCTTTTGCCTCTTTTTGTCCAAGAATTCATCACCATTATCAATTACTCCAACCCACAAAGTCCACAATTTCCCAAAAAATATCAAAACCCATCTACCAAATAATACACAAAACAAAACAAAACCCACCCAGCCAAAAAAGAATTCGTATATCAACATTAAATGTGCATTTGAAAAAGCCTACTCTACTCTTAACATTCATTGCATTGTATGTATATGTAAGTAAAAAAAAAAAAAAGAAGTAGAAACAGACAAGAGATGGGTCTTTAAACCTACCTGTAAGGCCGAGCCATATTAAATGCTTCTTCGCCTTCAATTGAATGTATGGATATTTATTTACTTCTTTCAACCGCCCCTTCATTTAATGCTTATCGCCAGACAGCACAGCCTTGTTGATTAATTACCACCACGTTAGCTTCAATTATTAAACTGTTCACTCCTCCCCAAAAACAAAAATAAAAATCTCACCTTTAATCTCGGCCGTCCACGTGTTGAACGGCCCATGATGCCTCACCGTCTGTTTAGCCTCTCCGGCGACAGCAGCGCCTCTGGGTCGCCGCTCCTCAGCCTGCTCACGAACATGGGGCTTGCAAATGACGACTTTGCCCTCCGGGAAGAGCCCAGCCGCACGCTGGATTCCGACAGCGGGAGGAACGAGCCGACGCTGTTCCGGCGCGGTCGGAATTGGAAGGGGGAGTATTTGATTCCTCGGCAGTAACGGAAGGAGAAAACCCTCGGCTTCGATAGGGAGCTGAATGGGGAGAGGCGTTTGCTCCAGAAGCTGCTGCTGCTTCCTCCGGCGGCGGCTGCGGAGCCTCCGACTCCGCGGCGGAAGCGCCAGGGGGAGGCGGTGGCTGGCTCGAGGACGAGTGATCGCTCCGAGCCTAGGCTGCGCTCGAAGCTGAAGGAGTAGGATCGCTTTAGGAGGAAGTCTCTTCGGTTGTATCTGTCCTCCGATTGAGTTCCTTGGCTGTGGTTGATATTGGCGGTGCTCCGCCGGGGCGAGTGGATCAGCGTGATTTCGTTGTTATCTTCTTCGTCGTCGTCGTCGTCGATCCCCACCACCGATTCTGAGTAGTCGGAGGGAATCTCGGTCAGTGGTTCTAAGACGGTGATGCTGTCGACAATCACGTCTTCGAGGCTCGGCCTGATCCTCGCCGCCATCAAAGGCGTGAACGGAGAGTCGCCGGTGAATATCCCGGCGCGGCAAAGGGGACAGTTGGCGTGCGACCTCAGCCATATGTCGATGCAGTCCACGTGGAACTCGTGGCTACAGACAGGCAGCGTACGAACGTAGTCGTCGTCCTCGAATTCGAGCAAACACACGGCGCAGTCGCGAAAGCTGTTTGCGCCGCCGCCGCCGCTCTTCCTCGAACTGCTGTATATCGAGAGGGGAATCGTCTTGATGATGGACTCCTCGAGCCCGTACGGCGAGAGCACGTGGAAGGCGGCTCCCATGTGGTCGAACGGATACGGAGGAGACGAGGCCGCGGAGGAGGAAGGAGGACGTCGTCTTCGTCGGCGCCAGCGCGTGTACCTTCTGTAGGATCGCCTGAGGTGGCGGGAAAGCAGCCGGGAGTAGGTTATGATGACGAACGCCGTCGCGATGATGATGATCATGGCGATCAGTGGCGGGCTTAAGTCAACGGCCAATTTCGACGGCTGCGATGAAGTTGAGGGTGGGTTCATGCGGGAAGACGACGGCGTGTAGGGAGGTTTGGCTTGTGGTGAGGGGCTTATCGCCGTCGGGTGTGGTGAGGGAGCAGGGGAGATACGGTGGCGTAGCATGGAGGCGGCGGCGGCGGCGGTGGTGGTTGTTTGGTGTTTCTCCAAGCGTGGGAAACTTTTTGGAGGGTGTGAATGTGAACTGTGACGTTTGTTGACTGAAGTGCGTATTTGTGTGTGTTTTGGGATTTAGTATGTGAGCTATGCCACGTCACCATAGATGAGTTCAACGGTTCGTAAGCTTTAGTTTCTTTTCTTATCCTTTGAATTAATTACATTTAGTTAGTCTATACACTATTATTACATTCATTTATGACAGCCTACTAAGATTAAGGTTTTCTAAATTTTAATACTCCATATGTTACGTAATATATTATGCCTAATAATCATCCTTTCTAGAAAATCATTGACCTCAACCCAAAGTGGAAACTATATTTTAAAACAAACTATTACTATTATTTTGATTATTATTATTATTATTATTTGGTTGAAACAACTTAGTTAAAAATAATAATTAAAATGCGTCATATCGGGAATCAATTTTCTATATATCCAAATTAGTGGAATTTATTGTTAAAAATATTTAATAATAATAATGTTTCCTTCGAGGTAATAATCCATTTACTGTATATAGAAGAGATGTTATCGTATTTTACCTTTTATTTAATTGATTAAACATTGGATTATAGATTTTCATGATCTAATGAAGCGTTGACCATATTGATTTTGACTAGGAAACGATTAGATCTAGAGCGATGGGTTCCAGCTAAGCTGGTCCATGTCTCATTATATATCATTAAATGCACATCATTAATTATAAAAAAAAATTAAATGAAAATAAAATTAGCAAAAAAAAAACACAATTAAAATATATATAATAATACATGTAATCTAGTGTTCTTGAGTATAAAAACACAATTAAATACAATTTTCGACGAATACGATTTGACCTACAATCGAGCCAGCCCATCGAGTTCATAAGGCGATTGGACTCATATTTCACCCCTCCTCTGTGAAATTTATGTTATAATTTTTGCTCACCCAACTAAGTTATTAAAATGTTACATATTAGTATGAATATTTATTTAATAATATCTATTTGAATCCCGCTAATAATATATTGTGGCTCCTTCGCCGCGAATAAGATTTATTACTAACTAATAAAAGTGACCTTAATTTAATTAAAAATAAATGGGCTTGGGCCTGAAGAAGATCGATAATAAAAGAATTCGGCCCATAATCATCTCGCTGGATAGGGTTTTTCATCTTCTGCTCTCTCTATTCCTCTCATCTCATTGCACAAACGAACACACTCCACAGCTAAGAAATCAAGGAGAGAAAAATGTTTCCAGGACTTTTCATGCGTAAGCCAGACAAAGCAGCTGCTTTGAAGCAGCTGAGGAGCCACGTGGCCATGTTTGGAGCTTGGGTGGTTGTTATCCGCGTCACTCCGTACGTTCTCCACTATCTCTCCGATCAGAAGGAGGAGCTCAAGCTCGAGCTGTGATTTTATTCGCCAATTTTCAATTTAGGTATCTGATAATCCTCGGTTGCTGATTTTCTTTATTTTATGTTTGTTTTTTTGGGGGATTTTCGTGATGTGCGTGTCGCGCTATGTTTTAGAGCTTGGATAAGGATTTTCTTTTTTTGGGTACCACTACCAATGGGATCAGCCTTGTCCCCTTACTGTAAGCTTTAGATAACTATGTGTGTGTGTGTGTGTTTTGAAACATTAGTACAAAGTAGTCTTGTTTGGTGTTTAATCTTTAGCTGATATCCAAGTGCTAAAGGAATATGTAATGTGTGCTATTTATATCACTATGATTTGGCTTTGAACTGATAGCCTATAAAGCTTTGATTTTACATTCATATATAAAATGGCATCATGATAGAAGAGCTCATTCCAAGTGTTTGATTGAGGGCATGTTGTCACTAGATAAGGCTCAAACTCGCAGCTTTCTCTTCTTTGTCGGGGTTGCATTCAGATGTAGGAGCATGAATCAGTTATTGTTGTGAATAGGATATTGTATTGTATATTAGTTGAATGACGTAATATATTTATCACGTGAAGTTCAGTAGTAGCTTTCAGACCATATGCTCGATAGATCCTTCATGATTCACATAGTGCTGTTTATTCGTTCGTAAAGTTCTTATGCTGTATTACTGATTGTAACTAAGCCCAGTTGAAAATCTGCGTCGATGAGGCTTTTATTTCTCCAATACACAATCTTGCTTGTGTTCTTATTGCAGCTGTTGATTGAGTCAACCGTCCTACGCCGAAGGAGGAAGGAGCAAGAGTCATAGTTAATTTCATGTGTGTCTGTGTGTTTTGAGAGCCATAGCCATGAAGCAGCACGACTCGTCGTGATATCATGTATGACTTACTAATTTTCAAAACTTCTCTGCTCTCAATAATATTTGCATAAAGTTCAGTTTTTAGTCTCATTAAGTGTCCCTTTCAAGTACCTGCGAATCAATACATGTCAATTGCCAAGATTATGACTTGCAAATCAATGTGCTCTTTCTTAAACCCTAAAAAGAGCATAAAGGTGAGTGAATTGACCAGCATTTGATTGCGTGATGCCATTTTATCCTTACACTTGATATACTTTGACCATAAGAGTAGGAAAATCCCTTTTTTTTAAATTTCAATTGATGGAAGATGCTTGCTTAAACGATTTGTGATGCTTTTTGTTGCTGTTAGAATACCATGAAGAAAACATATATGTTTCATTTCAAGCTTTATGTTTCTTGCAAGTTTGTCTTTGTTGGCCTCTTTTTCTAAGTTTAAGTAACATTTGGTTACATGGCGCAATAATCATTGTTGGGTTTAATAAAACGTTCTTGTAATATATTAATTGAGAGGTATACTACAATTACAATATATATATATATATACACATATATATATATATATATATTTATTATTCAATCTCATTGTCATCATAACAATTAAACGGAACCCTTGTTCTAATTTATCCAATTTAGGTGTATTATATCCTCATAATTCAAACTTGCTAAAATTTCTAATTCTTCATTACATATATTCTTTATTAGTGAGATGTTATAATACTCTTGGACAATTTCTTTTCGATCATCAATGTAAGTAATGTCAAATTAAATGTCGTAACTCTATATCAAAATTTACATTAAAATAATATATATATTTCCCACAAGATCATCAAGCAAATCCCCTTCCCTTCCAAGAAACAATCTCTTGAAGTGTTTCATCACAAAACCATTACTTAAGTGATACCTCATTACAACTATTTATATATCACTTCAACTTGTCTTAGCCCCCAATATAAATAACCACAAAACCTTCACCAAATTAAAAAGAAAAAAGAAAAAAAGAAAAACTTCCCTTCTTCACAATCATACATACCAAAAAGAGAGCTTATTACACCATGAAATACACCGAAATATCTCATTTCGGCCACCACCCTAACCACACCCTAAAGCTCGAGCCGCACTCCAAGATGCCCTTCAAGTGCGACGGGTGCAAAGAAGCTGGCATTGGGTCCAGCTACAAATGCGCAAACGTCGACCGCGGCTACGACTCATACCATACGTGCAACTTCGACCTCCACACGCACTGTGCCCTGCCTTCTTCGACCATAGCCCACCCCTTCTACACCAAGTGCTCTTTCCAATTCCTGAGCCGCCCGCCCGGCGACGTCGACCGCTACTGCGACGCGTGCGAGAGGGACGTTGCGGGCTTCGTATACCACTGCAAGGCGTGCGGGTTCGACCTCCACCCGTGCTGCGCGAAGCTGCCCATGGTCTTGGACGACGGCGAGGTCAAGCTTTATTTGCACAAGAAAGTCACCTCGCCTTGCGACAGGCATGCACTCTAAATCGTTATTTATGTTATTATGACCACTTCGCCTAAAAGCCTGAGCTTTTAAGCGAAGTGGTGATTTAACACGCTATCAGAGCTCGGACCGTGAGTGTTCATTTAACACAGTATCAGAGTTTTGGCCAATAGGTTATGATTACGAATTCTCACGGTCGCCCATAAATGAGAAAATCCACGACTAAGTATTAAATGATCACTTTACCTAAAATCTTAAGTCTGAAAGGAGTGTATCATATTTTAATTTTATATACTTTATTTCCAACACGCCCCCTCACGTTTAGGGCTGATTTCTTTATTATCTTTCTTTCTTATCTAGCCTTAGGCGTGTAATTTTTTTAAATGGGTGGTCGTGGGGATTCGTATTCATGACCTCTCTTAGCGTGGACTTCTAATACCATGTTGAATGACTACGTCACCTAAAAATTTAAGCTTGTAGGAAGCGTATCATATTTTAATTTTATATACTTTATTTCCAACAGTAAGACTAGATACGAAAGAAATCAGCGTAGGCATGAAGGGAATTGTTGAAATAAAATATATAAAATTAAGATATGATACATTTCCTTCAAGTTTAAGCTTTTAGGTAGAGTGGTGATTCAATATAGCTCTGATACTATGTTGAATGACTACTTCACCTAAATGCTTAATATTCTAGGTGGAGCGATCATTTAAACGTATGAGAAAAATTCCACGTGTAAGGCTAGAATAAGATAAGAAATCAGCCTAGGCGTGATAGGCATGCTGAAAATAAAAGATGCATTGACTTCAAACTTAAACTTCTAGGTGAAGTGATAGTTCTATCACTGCGCATATTTTTTTATTATTATTTATGATTAATGTGTACGCTCCGATCGAATTATAGGTGCGCGAGAAAGGGAAGGAGCTGGAGCTATAGATCGTCGTGCAAGAAGTACAACTTCCACGTGGCGTGCGTGAAGGAGATGCTGGCCGACAGCTGGCAAGATATCTATTACGGAAGGGGCGACCTGTCGGGAATCCCTAGCTTGAGTTCGACGCTATTGGCTCACAACCACAAGGCTAAGAGCAAAGGCGACAGTACGAAGGTTAAGAAATGCTGCGAAGTCGCCGGGCTCGCCTTGCAGGTTATAGTATCCGCCGTCTTGGGCGATCCCGCCGCCTTCATCGCCGGGCTTATCGGCAATTTGGTGTCGTCGAATTAACGTTAATTAGTAAAGTTGATTAATTAGAAAGAAATGTAGCTTCTATATCGATTGGTTTTGTGATGAATATATAGGCACATATTTACAATAGTATTCATTGTTATGCATGAACATATATGATTTAGCATCGTCGTATATAAATTTATCACCGATTTGAGAAAACCAAGCTTTTGGGATCATAGACAAATATATTTAATTTTTTTTTTTTCTATTAAGTTTCCTTTGGTGGGCTAAAATATGAAAACAAGAATCTCAAATGCTTTTTTGACTTTGTATAGTCGTCGACTCTAAATGGCTAGCAACGTACGTCACGGTTTCCTTATGATTAGAGCAGTTCATCTTTGAAAATTATGAGGGGAAAATCACTAGCATCATTAATTCTTGGTTTAATACAAAGTGGACAATTGTTGAGATATCCTATATTGTCCAAATATATATATATATATATATATATATATATTATATGTTGGGATAAAACCCTAAATGGTCAACAATGACCATATGGATCAATTTAGTCCCTCGATGTTTCGTTTGAACCAATTTAGTTGCTAATGTTGTCGATTTTGGACCAATTTAGTCATTCCGTCACGATAAACGTCAATTTTAATGGAAATCTCACATGTGTCCCATGCTAAATCATGTATGGATCGAATTTTTTGGAATATTTGCAGGATTTGGGAGTTCATACGGTATTCTTCTACTGTCAATGAAGCTCGACGAAGCAGACGATTTAAAGCTCATGTTTGAATTTTAGAGGAGAAGTTTTTAGTTTCGTGCTCTAATTTCAGTAATTATTTCAATTTTATCGATCTACACATGATTTATTGTGAGACACGCATGAGATTTCCGTTAAAATTGACGTTTATCGTGACGGAAAGACCAAATTGGTCCAAAACGAACTAAATTGCTTCAAACGAAACATCGAGGGACTAAATTGATCAATATGATATACAGTGGAGATCATTTTAGGTTTTATCCCTATATCTATTATATAGTTTTACCTAGGACGGGTCATTCTCGGGTTTAACGTGATTAATCTTATATTGAATTTATAACCCGATTCATTAAATGGGTCAACTATTACAAAGGGTCAAAATCACAACGTTTGTGTTTGTTACGTTTTCTAACATAGCATATCTATCTATCTTGCTATGTACAGTCAACATTCAACGATATTATATACACTTTCCACCAACAAATTGAAAATAGAAACAGATGTATATAATAATCTTCGTCTCAAAATGTAAACATTCAAATTATAATATTTAACTAATTAATTATAATATACTAGTATTTCCCGCACAATATTTTGTTTATATTTTGCTTAAAATATAAACAAAATATAAAATTATTTTTATAATATGAAATTATAATATTAATTTTAATTGAAAAATATGTTTTATAAATTAAAAATATGATTTTTGGGGTATAATTGGAATATATTTGAAGATTAAGGGTAAAATAATAATTAGCAATGTACCAAATTAATTTGAACTTACCACACCATTAACTAAGACTCTCACCAATTATATATACTAGCACTTTTACGCACACCCGATGTGTGTGCTAAATATATTAATATACTCGATGTGTGTGCTAAATATATTAATATATAATATAACTGTAATTTAAAATATTTAATAGAAAGAATTATATTTTAAAATTTAATTATTTATTATTTTTGGTATTTAAAAATATTAAATTGATTTTTAAAGATATAATTATACTAAATATAACATTTGAAGGGATACTTTTTTGAATTAAAATAAATAATTAAAATAAGTGTAAAATAGTAATTAACAACTGATTTAAAATTAAACAGTTTCTATAGTGTGCTCACCAATAATATAATTATATATATCTTACAGTTTTATATTGACGTGTATTGACTATTGGCCTAAATGTTTCCACGAAACAACTAACTCAATCATCTTCACGAAAAAGTAAAAAAAGCAATCTTGTCCTTTTTTTCCCGGCCATTAAATATGCAATTTCTCGGACAACTAATATGTTGAGCACTTTTCCCACTACGCTAATTATTATCTAATTAATTGCCACAGAAAAGAAAATATGATATTATTAATTAGTCATATAAAATTAAATACTCTTAGCCTCGTTATTTATCACCATCACTATCAGCAACACACACAAGTCAAACCCTTTATCATGTAATGTTCCCATTCATTCTTCACACTCTATATATATAAATGTAACTATAAGTCTATCTGTAATATAAACACCCTTTTTTTTTCCAATTTCTTACATTCTCATCTCTGCCAATACACAGTTTTTTTTTTTTTTGTGTTTCTCTTTTGTTTCGTCGTTTGATTCCAAAGATTTCTAACACAAATGGGTATTTGTACCTCTTCGAGTTTCCCTGCACAAAAGTCACAAACCGACGGTTCATCATCATCATCGGCCAAGGTTATCCACTGCTCCGACGGAACGCTGGAAGAGTTCCGGCGGCGTATCACGGCGGAGGAGATCATCCGGGACCACCGTGGCTGCTACTACCTCTGCAGCTCCGACGCTATGTACGTAAACACAGTCGCGCCGCAGCTGCCTGGAGATTACGTGCTGCAAAGCAGGCAGATTTATTTCCTACTGCCACTCTCAAGATTGCTATCTCCACTCTCCCTTAAGGATTTGTGTGCTCTGGCCATCCAAGCTAGCAAGGTAATAAAGCTTGGCTCGTCTGAAGATCATAGTAGAAGGTTGAAGGCTTTGTGTGGGAGTTCGATGAGAAGGGACATAATAACGTTTTAATTTATTATTATTTTTGTATTAATAATAATAATAAATTATGGTAAGTCTATAGCATAAGTAACGTCTTGCAGCTGATAGAATCATACAGATCATATATATTACTACACAAAAGTACAACTACAACAGACCATAGTACTATAGTTGTTTATGTTTCTCCATCCGACAAAAGATTGAACAAATGTTGTGTGGTTGCCCTCTTAGGTTTTAGCCTCTCACAGAGATATTTATACAATAATGATCGCCGTTTATTAATCGACCGCACCGAACTGAATCTAACGGTCTACGCCAACTGCAACAACTCCTCGCGCTTAATGTTGAAAACCTTTAGAAGAACATCTTCGACGGCCTGGAAAAGAGGTAAATATTCGATGCTCAAACTTCAACCGCGGTTAGAATTTGAAGTGTTAGAAGAGAAAGTTTGATCGAAATGGGAAGTAACCTTGTCGGGAGTTGATGCGCCAGATGTTACGCCAATAGTGATGGGCCCTTCGGGTAGCCAGTTCTCTTTCTCTACGAGCTCGCCGTGCTGAGATTTACGAAATGAATTTTAGAAAGAAAAAAAATGCGTTTTTTATAGCTCTAGCAATGATTGAATTTCTAAAATAAGAGTGATTTAGGAAGTAGGCATGTGTATATAATATACCATTAATTTGTGACTGATTTTATTCCCGGGGCCTATTCTTCTCTCGTTGTCTACCCAATACGAAGGGATTCCGCGCTCTTCAGCGATTTCTTGGAGGTGGGAAGTGTTGCTCGAATTCCAACCACCTATCACCAGTATGAGATCCAGCGGTTGTTCGATGAGTTTGTACATTGCGTCTTGGCGTTCCTATATTCGACAAAAAGAAGAAAAAAAAGGATCAGATGGACAATATATAGGAGTAACTTTATCGCTCAAAAATTTGATCAATAGTTGGAAATAACGAAAAGTTGGAAATACGTATTACTACCTGCGTTGCATCGCAGATAGTGTTGAAACTTATGAAATGTTCGTTGATATTTTCCACCCCGAACTTTTGCATAACGGTTTTCTCAACTAACTTTCCTGCAAAAGAACCATGTTTTATATATCTTTAGAGTAACCCTTTTGCGTACGTCTAATATATATGATGTCGATAACGGTCTCGAAAAAGTAATCCGAAATGTGACTAACCGATTTCCTCGGTTTCTCCCTTTAGCATAGTAGTTTGATTTGCGATTCCCACTTTCACTAGATCTTGATCGGGATCGAACCCGTCGGAGACTGCGTATTTAAATTTCTGCACAAGCAAAATAGGATATATGAACAAATGAAGCCATGAAACAACGCAAGTACTATCTGAAGTACAGAGCATTTATAATGCATACTTCCATGAATGCCTCTTTGGTTGAGCTGGATCCATCAAGAGCACCACCCAAGATATAATCACAAACATATGTTGCCTGCAATATCGAACAATCAGCTTTTACGGAGTCCCAATAAACAAGAGGATAAAGATACTAAATGATGGGATGAAGCTGAAAGTAAACGCACCTCTTTCATGTTCTTTACAACGACATATTTTCCGGCGAATGAAGCAGTAGCCACAGTCTCCTCGTGAGAATATTTGCCATGGATGATCGATGTGTAGTCTCCCTTCTTGTGCTTTTCGACAGAATTCCAGACCTGATGTACATATAGAGTTGTCAACGTTAGATTTGTTAAGATAATTCAACATATTAGTCTTTATAGGTAGATTTATCATATCCAGATTAGTAATTCAGTTCAGTTTAATTATGATTTATTCGATAACGGGCAACTTTCTGCTTATTCATTCTTTTTTACAGTCGCATAAAGGGAAGAATCATTCACGCAAACTCATAGAATTGTTGGGAAAGAAAGAAAGTACCTTAGATACCCATGGGCAAGTTGTATCGACTATTTGGACATTCTTGTCGCTCAACACCATCATCTCATCTACGGCGGCACCGAAAGCCGGCAGTACTACAACATCCCCCTGGTTGACCATGTCGAATTTTTTCTTGCCATCTTCCAGGGGAAGTATTTTCACGTCCATCTCTTCTAGTCTCTGGATGAAAAACGAAAAGATTGGGAAATCTAAATCATTTCGTAGTAAAGATTTATCCTTTCCCTTTCACTATATGATCAAGCAACGTCTACTCATCTATTAAGTCAAGCAGTCATGCAAACGAGCCCGTCTAAGAGTCGAAGACCGAATTGTAGATGGTAGATTCATTTTAACAAGCATTTCATATGCAGTAATCCTTAAAAAACAACTGCTGAGAAATAGTACCTCACTAACAGTAGGATTGTGAATGATCTCATTAGTAAGCCACATATTTTCTGTAGGAAACTGCTTTCTAGCCTCATAAGCGATCTGTAAAGTCCGCTCAACCCCCCAACAGAATCCATAAGCTTCAGCTAGCCTCACCGTAACATTTCCCCAGGTGTATTCATGCCCATTCTCCTTCAATTTCTTCACGATATCACCTGAGATTTCAAGAAAGAAGCGCATCAACCACATGATCCGTCGTTCAATCTTCTTACCATCATCATTGGCCCAAACATAAAGAGACAAACAAACAAACAAAAAAAAAAAAAGGAAAAAGAAAATCAAAAGAGCAACATTCGCGATAAATTGAGAACCACGCTTACTCGTATACTCCAAGCTCATCTTCTCGAGAGTCTCCGCCTTGTGCCCAAAACCCTTCCGATTGTAATTCTTGCTTCTCGCCAAGTTGTGTCGGAAGGCCTTAGCGTCGAACTCCGACGAAGAAGACGGCTCCACGGCGGTGCATCTGACGAAGCAACGCCTCCCGCGGGGAAGTGCAGCTGCCTCCCGCGAGCGGATCCCGGCGCACGTGGGGATGGCGGCGAATTGAAGAGAGATCGATGCCATGTGATTTGATGAAATGCTTGTTTTGCCTGAGAAAAGAAAAGGTAGAGAAGGTACTTTGTTAGCGTGCTTTTTATTTCTAACTGTGATCCTTCTCTATGCATTTATTATATATATATATATATATATTATAGCGTTTGGTCTGAGGAAGGAAGATAACATATGCTAATGCTTAGGATGACTAACTTGACCCAATAATATCTTTCTTGTAACACTTTAAATGAAAATTATCTCTGTAATAATATTAAGAAAATTGCAATTTCCACTTTATGATTTTCCTCAAAGTGCAGCCGAACATTGTTGAATTTTTATTATTTAATTAATATTTTACTTTCAACAGTGGATATTTTTGTTTGACGATTTTTTTTTCAGTATCGCACTAATACTTGTTAATAGTGTGGTTCATTTACGTCAAATATGGCAGGCAATAAACGTGTTTGAAAACATAAAAATAAATCATAAAAATAATAATACAAATAATAACAATAAAGAAAAGATGATGATGATGATGATAATACAATGGGACAGTTTTGATGAGTCTCATTTCGTTCAACGTTGGGCGGCTTGAATCTTTGATTTTCCTTTTTTTAAATTCCAATTCTGACCAGCTTATCAATATTATTAAAATTAATTACTTATATAAGTATTACTTCACTGCATCACGATGAACCATTTTTGACCCAATTCATGTGGAATAATATTCAATATTTATCTTGACGGCGTACGACCTTTAGCAATATATATAGGAATTATGTAAGTACTGTGCGTGGACTAATTGATATGTGTCACATCAATGTTGCAATTTATCGACATATCTGATGTTGATGTGGCATGTTGACGTGATACATATCAGTATTACAAACCGATTGCGACATAAAGCATCAACATGTCACATCAGCATCAGATGTGTCGATAAATTGCACCTAGTATGTGGCAACTAATGTCACATTATCTCTGACGTTGATTTGGCACGAATCAGTGCCACATCAACTGGTGTCCACGCAAGTTGCTCACATAAGGTGAGCACCATAAAATTCCTCACATATGTGTATATATTATATTATTTTCTTAAATATGATATTGAATTACTAACATAGAAGAGTGTAAGAAATAATGTGTTCAAAGTTGATGCTTTACTAGCCGAATAATCCCTCTTATTAACAGTCCTTACAAATGGAACTATATAACCATTGATGCACCGAAGGAAAGTACCAATTGAACTTCATTACCACAAAGATTTAATGTAGTATAGAACTCAGATATCAAACTATACATACGATACATAGAAGAATATAATTATACCTTCATTGATTAGAACTATAGCTTCATGCAAAGAGCAGACGGAGAAGAAAGACGACGCATAAAGCCCCGAGAGCGAATCTCAAAGCGACAGCCTTCGATTCCCCGCAAACCGAATGGTAATGACGAAAGCCATGAAAAGAGCTCGAGGACTGATAGGGCAGCCTATTCTCCCGCAGGCTAAAGATCCCGGGCAGGACGCCGAAGATGGTAGACAGGGTCATGTGCCCGAACCTCGCAGCTGCCATCGGCATGAACCCGTCGGTGGGATCCCAGTCGTTTTCTTGGACACGGCTCGTCGTATCAGCCCGCGGGCGGGGTTGAAGCCTCTGGCCCTTGGGTCGCCCCGGGATGGTCACACCGGGAAGGAAACGGGCAGACGGGTCGGGTGCCGATTTGCCCCTGCCGTATATGGGGATTAAGCCGTCGTCGTGCACGTAAGATTTACAGATGGGGCATTCGTGGCCGTGGGAGTGGAGCTGAAGCCATTGGTAAAGGCAGGGCCAGCAGTAGAGGTGGCCGCATAGAGTTACGACGGGTTCTTGGGCTAGTTCGAAGCAGATGTGGCACTCGAAGTTTGCGGCATCGATTGCTGCTAAGTTTTCGGAGCGAAAGGAGTGCGTTGATTCGCCGATTGGGCCGTCCATGAACGGAGATTTTCGGAGATCTGACGATTTATCTGCTTATTTAGGTAATATTACTACAGATGTGATGAAGATGCAAGCTTGCAAACAGCAGCAAAGACACAAATAAACCATAAAAGTGCAGACAGAAAGAACTCAGTCACATAAAAAAGCAATACAAATAACAAAAAGATTCACAGAAGCTTATAACATCAGCTAACATTCTGATAGATGAACAGAGCAAATTTCTCCCGTAAGGTAATGCAATTAGCATCAGATTTTCAAGAGGGAGCTAAAGCGATCACTCAATCATCAAACACAAAGCGCAAAACTCGGCAAATCGGCCAAACTAGCTGGCTCATAAACTGATATATTGAACATGAAAAAGAAAGAAATGTTTTAGTGAAGAATATGCAGCTCGATTACTCACCACAGAGCAAGGAGGACTTTTTCCCAGAGAAAAAAAAATGGAGACTTGGGAGATGAAACATAAGAGTAGGTACGAATCAATGAGAACTCTGCATAAATAAGGAAATGAGTAAGAAATTAGTTAGAAAACGAACCTCAGTTGAAATTGTGGCGAATATGGTAATGGGGCTTTGGTTGAAAAAGGACGCAAGTGCTGGGTAGTTCTTGAGGAGTTTCAAGAAATGGGAAGAAAGAAAGAAACGTCTTATTCAGAAATTACGAGGATAATAGTAATGTATGTATGTATGTATGTCGCCTTTGCCTTGCTTTGCTGGTCAGCGCATTTTAAAATTCCCTGTTTTTCCCATTTAGGCTTTGTGTTGAAACTTCGTAAAGGCTGTTTGATTTATTTTATCAATTCGATCATAATTTCGTTTCACTATTATAATTTGGCTTAATGTTTTTTTTTTGTTCCGTAATTTAGGGGGTGGCGTTATAGGAACAACTAATTTAGGAGTTGGCAAAATACGGACAATAACTTTCAAAAAAATAGCAATTTAGGGACATTATACGCTGCGACCCTGTATTTTGACCCAAACCCGCTGATATAACGTCCGACCCACTGGCATGTGCGCTTTAATAGCTCGACACGTCATTAAAAGTATCTGACGTGGCGCCACATCATTGTCCGAAATTAAAAAAAAATCATTTTTTGAAATAAAAAAAAATATTTGTCGGAGTGCTTCAGGTGATCGACGGTGTTGAGTTTGAGACGCAAAAACAATTAAATCGATTTTGTTTTTATTTTTTTTTAATTTCAGACGATGACGTGGCGCCACATCGGATACTTTTAACGATGTGTCGAGCCATTAAAGCACACATGTCAGCGGGTTTGAATCAAAATACAGGATCGCAGCGTATAATGTCCCTAAATTGCTATTTTTTCGAAAGTTATTGTCCGTATTTTGCCAATCCCTAAATTAGATGTCCCTGGCTATAACGCCGTCCCCGGAAAAAAAAACATTAAGCCTTATAATTTAAAAAACATATTTGAAAATATATTATCTATTCTATTATATTAACAAGATGGAGTTCATAGAATCAATTAGGCTTGTCAATGAGGAGGAGATTCCCCGTCCCCGCGGGGATCCGCCCCGAACAAGGCGGGGAATCTCCGATTTTTTATCCCCGTGGGGCGGGGACGGGGAGAGATTTCCCCCTGTTGGCGGGGATGGGGCGGGGACGGGGATTGATCTCGCCCCGTGGGGTTCCCCGATACTATATTATATAATATAAATAATATTTATTATATCTAAACAATATTATTATAATATAAATAATATTTAAAAATATTTATTATACTCATTTTATATTACTATAATATAAATAATATTTAAAATATAATTTAAATAATATATTTAATTTATATATTATAATATAAATATTATTTTTTTTTTTAAAATTGCGGGGCGGGGATCCCTAGAATCAATTCACTTGAAATCGGAAAAAAAAAAACTCATGGACTACAGAGATTAGTTTAGTTCGTCGTTGTTTTCAAAATTGGCTTGTGTATGGGACCCACGGCAGTGCAGAAAAAAGGGAAACAATTGGCGTAAGAAGTCGTGCCTTACATATATGTCGTCCCATTATATGAAACTGCTGTTTGGCTGATGTTAAAGACATAAATAGAATATAATTCAATCACTATCACCATCTTCTTATGGCTACAAAAGAAAGATATTTTAAAGTGACATCGTTTTCGGATTCAGATGTACACAAGCAAGAAGCATAAAGGATAAAAACACACATGATGATGCGATCGCCGTACAAAATCATGTCCAAAATGGCAGGCAAGGCAAGGTTTTGACATAACTCAGAATTAATTAAATTTTTTTTTTTAAAAACAATGTTTATCACGTCCCACTTACAAAATATTTTTTTTTTCAATAATAATAATAATAGTATCCATGATCAAAATGACTCAAGAGCCGTTGTAGAAAAGAAATACATGCTAACCGCAGAAATCAACTTAGTAATGGTCTTGTGGGCAAGTAGTAGACATAACATCTCATTAAAAATAGTAAAAACTGGAGTATTATAATGCAGAACATCAAGAATCTGGGAACTAAGATGAGATGCAATGATGTTGATTTACCAGAGTTTTGAGCTTTCACATTTGCTTGGCAGCGAGTTCTATGTCGGCCGCGACTTCGGCGATTTTGGAGTCTTTGGATGCCGTTGCAGCTTTTTTGGCGATGTTCACAACATCGAAATCCAAAGCTATTCTCCCCATTAGGCCTTCAACCATCTGTTTATTCAAAAGAATGTTTGAGTTATTCAGTATATTATATTCGATAGGGTACCATGCATAGAATAGAAATTTGCCCACTTTGAGAAAATGATTTATAATGTATACGAAGAAGATCAGGCATTAAAGCCTGAGGAGCCAATATAACAGATATACGTATTCGAATCTTGTGGTGGTTACTATGCGAGCAAACCAATTTGGATTATGAAGACACACAGAGAAGAAGGTTTGCAGCAAACAGATAGTAACATATAGAAAACCTACCAACGAGCCAATGGCCACAAAAGCCCGGAATTTTGAATCTGCGTTGACGGTTTCCTCTTCAGCCATCTTCAGGAAGACATGAAGCATACTTAGCAAGATACGTGTGAGAAAATACAAGCTAAGCGTATCTTGACCAATCACTTGCGACAGGCAAAGGTAAGTATTTGTGTATTATTATTGATCAAGCTCTAAGCCTTATATAGAGATGTATCATCATCATCATCAAGAATAACAGTGAAAATAAATTATGAAAGATATGATAGATCCTGACTAACAGATATCGAAGTATCTACTTATTTAATAGAGTACCATATAGAATTCCAACAGTAAGCACCCGAGATCGTACAACCATTAGAAATGTCTTGTTCACCTTTTGTTATTATTATTATTATTTCATCGGTATAAACGGCATGATTCAGAAAGAAAAGGAAATAAGTCGGTTACCTCCAATGCAGCTGACAGAACTTGAGATTGTCCTTCCTCGTCCTTTTTCTCAATCAAAAGAACAGCATAGCTGCATGATGGGACAAATCATTACAAATTTGGACCATGTGAGTAACCATGTCAACAAATTTATTGAGACCTACTTAGAAATTTTAATTGAAGATCTAGGTAGCAGGGAAAAAAAACATCATTTGACTTGATCATTGCGTGGTTCAGGCGCATGGAGGAACATAACCATAAAGATATAAGATTCTAACGATACTTGGGCAATGACAAACAAAATAAAATATACTCCAACCATGAACTCGGCGAAGACCTACTTACTTTAGCAATACTGTAGCGTATGATAGTTGCAAATTTTTATTTGAAGACGAGCAGCAGCTTGAAAAGGCATCAAGAATCTACAATTTGAACGAATAGAATCTCAGAAATAAGTATATGCTGACAATGCAAGCAAGCCATAAAAATTTGTAAGTTCAGATACCAATCGGAAAATAAAAAGAAGAAAATGATTACAATCAATGGCACGGCACTCAAGACATACAACTGATAACTTTTCCATCACTCTCCAGCAAGCCCATTTATAGAAGATACTAACCTCAGCTCGATGCTTTAGCAACCAATCTTTGAAAGATGCAGTCCTGAAGAGATTAGTCACGGCGCGAAGGACGGTGAGTAGGTTTGCTGGAAGTGGAGGGCTTTCCGTAACTTTTGTGATCAATTCAAAAACATCTGTAGCATCAAATAAAGACTGATGAGGTAAATAAAATGACAACGATAAAATTACACAGAACCACATGACACATATAACTAAACTATAAGCAGCCAAATTCATGAAAAAGGAGCAAAAGATTGGTTTATGCTCTAAGAATGTAACCACACACGCTTATCTTAAAGCTACTACGCAAGGAAAAGGGGTAAATGAAAACAATATTGCTGCAACCATCACAAACACGGACTCTAGTCTGGTCATAATCCTCATCAAGTTTAAGTAGAAACGTGTAAATTAGAAGGCCACATGGGTATTGAGATTGAATATAAGCACGATACCATCTTCACCCATGAGAAACTGCAGAAGCTTGCTAGCACCATCAGGGTGAAGTACCATCATCCTCAGAACATCAACAACTGCAATGTTCAAAGAAAATTAAGAGGTCAAAGAAGCCACTGAGAGTAATGTAACCATAATAAGTGGAAATGCCTGCATAGTTTTTGATGTTATCTTGGAGAGTGAATGAAAACTAAGTAAGCTTTCTATGCCAGTTTGGTAGTCATGAAAAATTACACATTTATCAGACTGTGCATAACTTGTATGCCCAATTTTACATATTGCATGCTGGACATGTGATATATGTGCCACATCATAAGCTGCATGTCCAATTGTCACTTATAGCATCCATATTAATAACTATATTCGATGCATCTAAATAAAAGGAGAAACCAGATAGAGATTATATTATCCATGCCATCATGACAAGCACAGAAAGGAAAATTCGGTGCAATTAGGATAGAACGTTATACGTTTGTTTACCTAACTGATTTCATCCTTTTTGGCCTAAAGAAATTAAGGCGTAATGTTAACCACAAATAAGTCATGAGGACCTAAGACAGGGACAAGCCACTTCAACTTATGGTAATAGCCCCTTACTGTATACCCTTGCAGATTCAATTTTTAACAACCTCCAAATGTGTCACCTCTTAACAATATATACATACATACATATACATATACCTATATATATATATATATAACAATGAAAAGGAATTGCAGCCTATGCAAATATCAAAGGAAGGTTCACTGGACACTGGTATAACAGATATCAAGTCACAAAGTCAATGACATATACCAGGAAATATCATAGTGATTGGCCATGTTTTCAGCAACTTCAGGATCAATGCAACATCAACATCTGTGAATCTACTGCTATGGTAGTGTGATGTGTCTTTCAAAACTTTAATGATTCCATTCAATCTTGATGTATCAGCCTCAGTAAGCGATAGATGTTGTTTCTCCTACAAAGATTAAAGTCAGTCAAAACTCAAAACCATGGCTGCAATAAAAGTACTCTTAGTTTTCACACAATTAACATTTGCATGCAAAGGAATAGACTGTATCACAGTTTACAGTTATTCATCAACGGTAACAGTACTTTTAGTGGTCACACTACTAACATTTGCATGCAAAGAAAGTAGACAGTAGCCACAGTTTACAGTTATTCATCAACTGTAATTTTACAATTGAGAAGCAACCAATAATTAAATAGAAGAGGAAAACGAGTTTTACCGGGTCAGACAGCAGTGTATTGTTAAACTCAGCTATCTTTTTCAGGATCCCATCAAACTGAGCGACATCAAAAACAAGCATTCCTTTCTGGGAGATAAAAGGTAACTTTGTAACCATATATCATTACAATACTTGCATAAAAATAGAGGAACAAAACTGTGTATAAGATAAAACTTGTGGAGCCAAAACAGCAGTAAGCATCACATTTCATGAACAACTATAACATGGCAGCATAAAAAATATCATAAACATGAAGAGGTCAAATTTCACCATAATGTGATATTACTGAGGGAAAAATAAGTTAATAAATTCACAAGCACGTGTCAGGGTTCAATTTGAAGTAGAAACATCATAGCATAACCAACTTCATGCTCGATGACTTCAAAATTGCAACATCTCTCATTCCTATTCATAAAACAATATATGGAGGACCCATGGGAAAAACATTTAAAATGCTATAATGACATTTTTTTAAGGCTCAATCTACTGAATTGGAACGATCAAGAACTATTTCAAATAACTGTCTCGAAGATAAGATCCCATTATACTATCAAATTGACTTGAAACTGGAAGAACTTCAGTTTAATTAACTGAAACTAGAAGAACTTCAGGTTCCAATCACTGCCATTAAATTTTGGCTCTGCCACTGCTTACAACCAGAACATAAAAGATCACAATTACTACATAAGTTCACGTCGACAATACACGAAACCAGTCATAGCGAGTTCTATTGCCTTATCATTATAGGTAAATTCATATCCTATAATCCTTCAAAATAAAATATATATATATAAAAAATTCTCTAGCTTGGCATTATTAAGTTTCTACTTCCTATCACCTATCAAATATAAGCGAAGACCCAAAACAACAAAATTAGCTGATGAGAGAAACTACATACAAAAAAATTACCTTGGGAATGTGCTTGTAAGATGGCTTTGGCGCATCTGCATTAATTTAAGCACCATCAGTCGATGTTAATTTAACATTAGTATAATAGCAAAAAAATGGTAATCAACAATGATAAGTACCATGCAGTTTAGATGGAGCTCCAGGAATATAAGCACTGGCTGAACCAATATAATGAAACAAATGAGATTTAAGTGACTGAAAAAACCTAATAAATCTCCACTAAACTATTGAACACACAACATCTAATCTTACATCCGGTATAAGGATCTCGAAAAGCTGGATCTGGAGTAAAATCTCTTTGTCCAGTACTTTGTAGAATAAATTCCACAATTTGTTGACGGTAAGAAAGAGGTAAGTTTTCCTTCAGAAGCCACTTGTCAGCCACATCATATGGATTCTCTGTAAATTGGTATATTTGAATATTATTAACATCTTGGCAGATTCTTGGGGAACCATACACCAAACAAACATATAGCACAATGTGCGATAATGATTCGACATACAACTTCCAAGCCCATAGGCAGAAATTCATGCAATATTTTCTGTGATAATTTAAACAGTTATAAATTTCACCAGTAGTAACCTGAGCGGTTGTAAGGTAATTTACGGATAGGCTCGCCATCTCCGATGTCAACGTCAAATACTGAAATAGGCATTTAGGAGGCAACTGGTCATTGAAAAGTGAAAAATAAAATGAAAAGCATGCAAGGTTTAGATACGAAAGCCTAACCATAATCATATTGAATTCCGCCAAACACAGGACGTGCTGTATTATCATCAGGTCCATCAACAACTTCACCAATCTAGAGGTAAAAGGGGGCATAGATGTAAGACAGTTTTAATGGAACAACTCAGCATCTAATCCAAATAAAGTAGCGGAACAATGTACTTTAATGAAAAACTCCTAAATGTTATGCTCAAATCACAATTTTAAATCACGAGGAAATAAAATATAACATAATTATAAAGCATGAGCAGGACTAAAAGCTTCGAGGAAAGAATATAAAAATTTACAACATAAAGGTATGGAGACATTTGATGCCAAGGATGACTTAAAGGACATTTGTTGTTCAGCATCTCAACAATTAAATTCGAGACAGTTGAACAAAGAAACTAAATAAAGATATGGAGAACTTAGTTCTCACAACCTTATCCCATTTCTGTTCTCTCATATTCCATGCATAAGCAACTCCATTGTCACCTTCTCGAACTACCTTTGTCTGACCATCACTGGTTCCTGATCGTCAAATTATTGAACATGTCAATTTTAAAATTAATGTGATATCCAAGTTAGCCAAAAGCTCTCAGATTCTGAATCAAGCAAATTCAAGAAGAATGCCTGTGCAATCTATTGGGATCATAAATAAAACATCTATAGGTCGCAAATAATCCAATAAAGCACTGTATGCCATACCTGGAGTTTTTAATGCATCTAGACCTGGTAAGTCTTCTAATTTTAGCCCTCCAACTCTCTTTCTAATTGCAAAATGAAACAAGTACAGTCAGAAAACACCAAATTTTTTTACACTAGCTCATGACTATTCTTCAACAGCGAAACATAGCTATCAAAATCAATCAATCAACTCAATCTAAAGCTAGAAGTACAATACCACAATGTGTTTCATTTTATAAATCAGAAAGGAATCAGCGAAAAGTATATAAAAAATGATTACCCAAGAGAAGCTACCTATACTCACAAAAAAAGAAGGCAAAGAAAGAATCATCACAAACAATGTCACTAGGTGGAGGCTCACATAATTATCTAAAGAAATAACTGCTATGTGAAACATCTAACTACGGAAAATAATGTCACTGGGCAGTGACACACTCATCATTAGCCAGTGACATCATTGTTCTAAAAAAAAGCTCCTTCATCAGCGAAAAGTATATAAAAAATGATTACCCAAGAGAAGCTACCTATACACACAAAAAAAGAAAGCAAAGAAAGAATCATCACAAACAATGTCACTAGGTGGAGGTGCACATAATTAGCTAAAGAAATAACTGCTATGTGAAACATCTAACTACGGAGAAAAATGTCACTGGGCAGTGACACACTCATCATTAGCCAATGTCATCATTGTTCTAATAAAAAGCTCCTTCGTCGTGCATAATACACTACACCATATTCATCATGCCTAAAACAGTAACACTGCTCATAAAATATTCAACTAAAAGATTTACATAAAAGATATGAGGTTCTCAAATGAGAGGCTCCATTTGCTACCTTAAAAATGTGTTCTAGATAAATTAGTAACACGGTGTAAAGTTTTCTTCAATTAGCAAAGACTTTCAATGGCCTATGAGAGTTATTATAACTATTTAGTATAGACTACGAATGTGGCTTTATACCCATTATGAAGCAAACCACTGAAGAGAATGAATGAACCAATACCTACTGATCTTGTGCTGAGAAATCTGTGCGTTGAACAAATCAAGTTCAGTAGAATCCGCAATCTTATTATCATCAAATGTCCAAATTCGCACAACACCGTCAGAGCAAGCAGTGACAATGTCACCATTTTCCAGGAATTTAGCATCCCAAACACAACCAGGATGCTCTATGCTCTGAACACAAGCTCCATCTACAACAGATAATTTCTTCATCAGGGAAATGGAAAAAAAGAGAAGCATAAGAACTGGTTATTTGCAGGTATTGCTTGAGGATTGCATTAAGGTATAACTATCCCAAGCAAATACTGGCCAGGTATCAAGATAAAAATGCCCTTGATGGAGTGGATCACAATTGATAAAAGGACAATCAGTAAATGAACCCAATATAAGTTATTATAACCACAGGATATAGATCTAACCTTTCCAAATCTTTGCTGAACAATCCTCGCTGCCACTTACTATAAGTCCAGATGCATGAGCATCAACAGAATAAACAATTGATGTATGCCCAACCATCTCCAACAGAAGTTCCCCACTAAGTGCCCAAAGCCTAATAGAGCTGCCAAATATATAATAGAAAAAATTAGAGAATAATGTCATCGATGCGCACTAATCAGCTTATTGTTATGAATAAGCATATTGACAACTGATGCTGCACATGAGACGATATTTTGAAAAAACTGCCCTCATTTTAAGCTCAGATAGCTAAACAAATGCCTCCAAGTGCTTTATCAAGAATGTAAAACTATTAATGGATCGTGTATACTTCAACAGAACAATAAATCTTACCCATCATGTGATGCGGAGAGAAATCCGAGATTAGGCATAATAGACAATCCTCGAACGGTATCTGCAGAACATGGATAGCCTCATCATTGAACAGATAATGGATGATTTTTTCCTCACATATGTATTAGACATTTAGAAGAGCCAAAAATTTATTTCTAGGAACTGATCATTATGCAATTCTAAAAAGCCATATATCATTAAAAGACAAATTATTTATAAAATAGTAGAAATAATTCATTCTGATGGTAGCAGTGTGGACATACTGTTGCTTTGTAACAAATCATTGCTTAAAAGCAACGTTCCTGTATTTTATATCATTTTAGGATAGAAATTGATATTCTTTCTTATAACTAAATTTAATAAAATGATAGGCGTTCTGATTTAATTGAATATGACTAATTAAACAAGTAAACCAAACATAAATATTGATTTTCTATTTATTCATCACATGGTTTAATTGTTTTTCAGAAACCGAACTTATTAATTTTCGGTGCTATTGCAATAATAAAGAGAAGGGAAAGAAATAGTGACAGGTAGACAAATAATATATATTGATTTGTATCAGAAAAATTATTGTATCTTACATATCATTATTGTATCTTACATATCCTATGAGTATGCATTAAACAATATTAGATGATGGTTTTATCTAAATTCGCATTTCCACAATCTATTTCAGAGACCAAGGTTATATCAAAATGTTAGATGATAGGTATTAAGATAACCTCAGTTTCATTTCATCAACCCTGGTTCTTAAATAGTAGGTGCTATGTGAACTTAACACTACTGCAAGCCAATTTTGCAAAAGCACAAAATACTTTATTTCTATTTGTATCAAATAATTCCTAAAAGAAGGTTATGTAAGGTTAAAGAGATATCATTGATTCAATAAGTAAAGCGATAAGTAATCTGCACGCATCATATCACTGGGATGTGTATGGAAATCACCTATAAGTTTGAAAGCTTATGAGACGAAGAAACTTCGTAACATCAGCCAACATAAATTAAAAGAGAAACCTGTATGTCCAGAGAAAGTATGAACGCAAGAACTCCCCTTCCAGAGCTTCACTGTCATATCACTCGAACCTGGACAACAATTAGCATAAAAGAATGTTTTAACAACAGAACACACAAAAACTCACAGTTCCATATAAATTATTATTATATTATTTAGAATTATGAATTCATGTAAACAGGGTCCCAACCAAAATTTGCTCATGGTAACATTTCTAAGCCTTTGGGGAACATTAACAGAAGTACAATAATATCATCCAATAATTATCACCTGTGACAAGCTCGCCAGATGGCAACTTAATTACTGCTTGAATTGCTGCTTTATGAGCTTCCAAGGCCTCGACCTGTTGGCCTCCCCTCCAGCGCCTTAATGTACTAAAGAAGCCCCAACACATAATAATAATAGAATAAGAAACTACAACAAATAATTAAGATCCCTGATTGTGTCAAAAAATAAAAAATGAGTTCATGCCATCAATAGCATTCAACAAAATGAAAAGGAGTACGTTCCCTTGATCTGATCTATTAGTGTGTTCCATCCAAAGTTCAGAATTGGAATCAGATAAACAGTTCTTCTAGCAAAAAAACCATGCATTGAAAACAAACAACTCTGCCCCTGCACATGTTTCTTACATAACTAAGGCAATGCAATCTTATTTATCAAAATAAACAACATACCAATCAACTGATACTGAAATGATATCCGAATTATCCAACACAGTGCCAGTCACTTGCAATCCATGGCCCTTCAGCATATGAACTTTCTCGCATGAGGCCAAATTCCACACTAGAACAAGTGTGTCCATCCCTCCAGAAACAATTCCACCCTCAGGGAACTCGTCACTCGGACATATCCAAGCCAATGGACCCACAAAACTAGTGTGTCCCAACAGTATTTTTGACATGGTGTAATCACGCTTTTGTGGATCCTCTAATGTCCAAAACCTAATAGTTTTGTCCCTCGAAGAAGTCGCTATGCCAGCATTTCCACATATGCATATGCCACGAGCCTAAAGATGTCGAGGAAAGCAGAGTTCCAGATAAGGGACACAAAAAATGTAGAAGTTCCAACGTACTCTCAAATCAGCCCAACAAGTTCAAATTCTACCACCCCTCATATCACCAAAAATAATGGTTTTCATAGCAAGTAATGAACCAATTAAAATGTTAAATGTATAAATCCATTTACGCATTGCCATCTTATCTTCACCGTTGTATCATCGGACTTCCAAAAAGTCAAATTCTAATGCTCTCTTTTTATTCCAATAGACAGATAAAACAAGGGTCAGATGATGAAAGCAAAATAAGCAAAAGAAAACACGAAAAAGAAAACAAGCAAAAAAATTCGATGATATGTATTAGCTCAGCTAAGCTTAATCTCAAGAAATCAGACTGTAGCAACAACTACGCTACACAATCACGTCTACCACAATATTCAAAAGAACACCAACAGCACTCAACATTAACATTCAACAATCAATCACACTGGCACTGCAAAACCAGGTTAAAAACTCCAAATATCGATGAATCAGAACAAATATAAGCAATATCGTCGAGAATCGTACATCATCTTCGTGACCTCGAAGCTGACACCTCAATCGATACTCTTTGAAGTCGATATCCATTGGCGAAATATTAAATTTCTTGTGCCACAAATAAGGGTTTTGCAGATAATTCTCACTGAAAATGTAAAACGTTGTGAGTCGATTTCTTGCTTCACAAAGGATGGTATCTCCTTTTCTTTCTTTCCAAGTCTGATTTTAGTTCTAGTTAATTTAAACTGTTAATGGGCTACGGCCCAAACCACTTAAACCACCTTTTACAAAAAGCCCAAACAAATGGCTACGGCCCAACCCACTTAAACCACCTCATGCCCCCTGATCGGAATCCACACAACGCCAACGTGCCGGCCGTTAGGTGCGGCGAACCCAAAGAGGTCATGTGGCCGCCCACCACGTCCATAGACGCTAAGGACATCTTCAATCGGAACTCTATTTGAGTGTAAAACAGTAAAATAAAGTCTCTTCTCTAATCGAACTCAATATTTAACTCTATTTTTAGTGTAATAATACTATTCATCAAAGCTAAAAATAGTGTTATTATTTTTATTTTCTTTTTAATTTTGAAACTTACTTTATTTATATTTAAAATATTTTATATAATTGTGATAGTAAAACTACTTTTATAGTGTATTTTGTTTTTAATTAACATGTCGATTATACAATTGGTAGATTATAAGAATAAACTATTAATCTTGGAGTTAATGGATTGGATTGGAGTAAAAACTAATGTAGAATATAGAATTAATGGGTTGACTTAAAAATAGTATAGCAACTGTATTTATTGAGTGTATGTTAATATTATGGGTTTAGTGATAGCCTAATTGGAAGAACAATATTTGAATTTTGAAAGATAATATTCAGTAAAGCTAACAGGTTGAGAAATAATGTCATCTTAAATAATATACATTAAACATAGTGCTTTTAAGCCATTGATCTGCAATGTAAGAAGATCCATCATCCACCACCTTATAACATCATCAATTATTAGGATGTTTAATAATCCTCTGCAACACGACGGTCCTCGCCCGTCGAATATCCCGGCTGCAGTTATCAGCTTGGGCGCTCAGCTCGTCCGTGTTCTTCATAAGCACGTCCAGCTTCCTCCTAATCTCATCGACCCACAGCCTCACATTCCCCCGATCATCATCCCCCGCGAAATCCGCCCCTTCCAAGAGGGATCGAATCTCAATCTCCAGCCTATCGACGAGCACTCGAATATTATCCAAGTCCTTGATGGCGACGTAAGTCCCCACGTTCATATAGTTCACGACCTCCTTCTGGTCCCTCACGGCGCGCTCGTAGTTCTTGAACAGCGAGTCGATCCACTTCCCCATCGAGCCCAGCGGGATGGAGGTGGCAGCCGCCAGGGCCGCCGCGACGGGCGGCGCGGCGACGGCGGCGGCCACCACGGAGCAGATGAGGACGGAGGCGAAGGTGGCCACGAATATGACGCAGGAGACCTTCCTCCACGCGCCTACGTTCCTCAGCTTCTTGTCGAGCTTGCTCTTCCTCTGGTGGAGCTTCTCCAGCATTCCGACCTGATGCTTGTAGACGGACCGAAAGATGTCGAAGAACTCGTCGGTGAAAGGTCTGCCCATCTCCCTGAAGCTGCCCAGATCGGCCAGGGACTTGGCGTACGATTCGGCGCTGCTCTCCTCCTCGAACCTCTGGAGGGCTATGTGGACGAGCAGCTGCCCGTCCCGGGCAGACTTGAGGCACTTGTCTAGGGCGGAGCAGAAGTCGAGGGTCTTAAGGCTGTTGTCGAAGTACTCCTCCACGAGCTCGAAGAGGTCTTGGTTCTTCCATATGTCCTTCTTGCAGTCTAGGATGACTTTCACTACTTCTTGGTTCATCTCAAGGAGGCATTCGGTTACTTCTTTCAAGGAATCGAAGGAGAGGGCCCGCACCTCGACGCCCGAGGCTAGCGTGTGGATGACGCTGCTCGTTCGTGCCTGAAGGGTCGTGTCGAAGGATTGGAGGTCGGCGTCGAGCTTGCAGGCGGCTTCGTACGTGTCGAGCTCTGTCGCCAGGTGGAGGTTGTTGATTTGGGCCGGCGGAGATGGCTCGGCGGGGTTCTTGCTGTTGTGGCTTCCCATGGCTCGGAGAATATTCAACTGTGGGACAGAAAAAAACAGAGGAAATTTGAAGGTTGAAATTGATGGGATTGCTTCAATGGACTGAATTACATAGTTCTTGCTTCTAAGCTACACTATAAATAGGATAAAAAAGAAAATAAAACATGAAAGGAAAGCTAACTTCACGCTTTGTAATTCAAACTATCATTTAAAGAAGATGAAGAAAAAAAGTGGACTTTTGTTCAATCAAATCTTTCCCAACAACATTAAGTATACTTCCAAGAACAGAGCATTCACATTGATTTTAGGGGTAAGGGCAAAGGTCTCTAAAGCTCAACCAAATTACTCAGCCACAAATACAAATAAATGCTAAAGATTCGATTTTTAATTCAAACAGATCTCACAGAAATTCTTGGGCAAAAAAGCCCAGCAAGAAGTGAAATGTAACCACCCATTACATATGTTTCCAAGAACAGAACATTCATTTCATTCCCCTTTACAATGCAAATCTGAACCCATATACTAGAATTACCTACACAAAAATGAGAAAGATTCAATTTTTATCAGCAAAGTGACTTCATATAGCATCTTGGCAGAAATCCCAGCAAGAAATAAGCTCTAACTACGCCATTAAAGGAAGAAAAAGATTCAATCTTTGTTGCCCAAAAAGATACTTACTTCATATAGTTCTTCGCATAACCCAGCAATGAAAAGGGCTAACTCGAAACCCAGATATTTTTCTGTTACGGTAATAATAAGCCAAAAAATGGAATCTAAGACGGACAATAGGTGATGGGTGGTACTTCAATGCAAATAAATATTCAAGATGCTGATGAAAATGATTGAACGTTATGTCCTAGTCCTCCTATGTATGCAACATCTGTCCCTTACTCCCTTTGTTTTTTTTACCTTAGCGTGTACAATAGCAACCTTACTTTAACAATATATAAGTGCGAAGAAATTGTGTATTAAGATAAAGATCTGAGGCTGATGATGAAAGCAGAAGCTTAGGAAGGAGCTCAAAGCCGTTAAAGCAGCCCAGAAAGAGAATAATATAACAAGAAAAATGTGGATGTGGTTGTGATGAGATTACTGCAAGAAATAGCTTGTACGCATTGAGCTTTTGTTTTTGTTTTTGTTTTTGTTTCTTTTTTTTCTTTTTTTCATTCAGCAAAATATTATTGAACAAGCAATGTCTCGAATGTTGTGATGTATCTTAGCTCAGTCTTGAAGTAGAAGTGGAATTTATTTCATGGTTTCTTTTATAACTAAATGTGGATGAAAATTCAACTTTTTTTTATGTCCTAGAGTATCCTTACTCGATCTGACTATAGGTTAACTCCTAAATACATGCGTGGACTTGCGCCACACAGACTTATTGGAGGCTTAACTGCGCGACACACGCCAGTAGTGAGACTAATCCCTGGGGCCAGATGAATACGTTCCAAACCCACCTAACAACGATAGTCATGAGAAATAAATCTCATGGGGACTACTCAAGAAATTGTGGGAGAGAGAATTCGATCCCACGATCTAATCCATAAATCCTTAAGGTCTCCTCCTTGACCATTAAACCAAAGGACATTACTCGTATTTAGGATTGAGACAAATGGTCGGGTCGAAAGTATGTCACAAATTCGATTCTACTTGATCGTTTGTTGAGGCTTGAAACATTGTAGACAGACGAAAATGATTAGTCCTGTGGAAAGATGGGGATGTCCCATAGCGAAAAATTGAGTTTACATTCGATTCATGTTGTACTTAGTTGGACTATGAAAACTACCATAATTTTCGTGTGAGATTATCTCGAGCTAAAAAAAAAGAACACGAATTCGGGACGAATTTCACCTAACCTTCTAGTGTAATATTAATAGTGCCTGACACAAATTCATTATCGTTTGAATGAGGATACATCGAGTTGAAAAAAAAAAGGACATGATTCATCTAAAATTGTGAACTTTAGGTCTAAATTAGAACTGAAAAGAAGTCTAGGGGGTATTTTGCTATTTCTGATTTCTTGGGTATATTTTGTTATTTTCCTACGCCGTGATTTTGCGAGTTCCTCGTTGAAAGTTGAAACAACAGTTCAATTACGACTGTCGCTGAAAAAAAAATTCCTTTGAATTCTCTCACGCACTCCATTGCAAGAAAGGGAAAGAGAGGGGGAAAGAAAGTCAATTATCTCAGCATTTTCACTGCCTTACAACGGTAACTTTGCGCGTTCTTTGTTAATTCGTGTCTATTTGACGCAACATTGTTTGCCTTATATGCGAATTTTGTCGTATGTGAAACACGACAATAGCGTTTTGTGATGTGCCATAGTTCTAATTGTTCTGGTGAAGCGTTTGAACTGTTTCCGGGGGGTTGAATTAATAGATTTGGGGGTTTGAATTGTAATTTCTTCATTTTTGTTTGGGGGTTTTTTGAGAATTAATTGAGTTTTAATGTTGTCGTTTGGGTTCCTTTTTTCTTTCCGTGTACAGTTTTTGATGAGTTGCTTGCTGGGGGTTTCGAGTGCTTAAAGTTTGGCGGAGCAGAGGTTGGGGAAGAGGCGATTCACTGATGTGGACGAACATATTTAGAATTGTAAGATGGTTAATTCATGTTTTTATTTTAATTTCTTGGTTGAATTCCCATTTCATGTATACTTCTGGATGAAGCTCAGACATCGGAGTTGTTTTATCATTTTCGTGCTGTTAATTGGATTCACTGAATCAGTTTTTAAATGGGAATTGATCTTGTGGTTAATTTTCTTTTTTGATCTATCGCCATTTGATTCTGAAAAAGATGGAGAAAGTATACTTAAATTTTGGCAAAAGATGGGATCATTACTCTGAGATTAGCTCACGAAAATAGGAATTAAAAATTGAACGATGAGGGTATGCTTAGAGGCTAATCGAAGATAGATATCTTACTTGCCATCCAACCTAACATTGGGGCCTTGTGTATTGTTTTATTGAACTCTTTGCAGGGTGGTTTGAATCAAATATCATGGTTTCAGTTCCTTCCTCACGAATATGATGTCAAGACTCTCCCTGATAAGAGGTTTAATCCTATACCAACTATTGTCATTTTTACAATAAAGAAAAAAGAAGAGATTTAAGAATTGTCTTGATCTTTTTTTGTACAGTTGTTATCATGTAAAATGGTACATTCTTATAAATCCCCAGCTGATTGAATAGGAAGGCCTAAATGTTGTACTTCATTTTTGTTGGTTTTGTTCCCCTGCATGCCTTTAAGGTCCAACTAGTAAGATAAGTGTAACGGATGTTTGATCAATGCTTATTCGTTTTTGCATGACTTACATAAGTTTGCACGCGGACCAGAAAGATGCAGCAACTCAACTGTTGCTTTCAGCACATGTGCAATTGCAAAAGGAAGGGTTTCTGAGTGCCTGGACTAATTATTTTGTGGGGCCCTGGGATCCTTCCCAGGGTTTGCACAATCCTGGTAACTACTCTAAATTGTATAACGAATGAGATGCAACCTCTCTGTCTTTCATTGATGGGTACCATCTTTGTCGTTCAGATGAAAAGATAAAGCTCTGGCTTCTTCTTCCTGGCCAACATTCCACTGTTGTTGATAAGGCACAACCTTTTGTTGCTAGACTGAGAGGTATATAATTTTTACTATCTAGCTATGTCTCGTGGGGTTTTTAGATTTGGTTTATTTGCTGCATATTTGTATTTCTAATAATGTGTTGATTGATTGTGTCCATTTTTCTGTTGTGCGATGGAAGTTCTGTCATCTGGACTTTGGATCGCACCTGGCGACTCGGAAGAAGTTGCAGTCGCCATATCTCAGGCCTTAAGAAACTGTATCGAAAGGTTGATTGTATGATACCTTAATCAATTCATTGGTGCGCGTATATGTTACTAGTAACAATGCTTGTATTTCGTCTGCCAGAGCTCTGAGAGGACTCTCATTTGTGAGATTTGGTGATGTATTTTCAAAATATCAGCCGTTTACACAGAATGAAGAACTGTTCAGGTGGATCCCTCATCTGCATCTGGAGTCAAGATTAATGTTTCCTAATTGCTTAAATGCAACAAAATTAATAAAGGAGTCTCCAAGCTTTCTGAAGTTATTTTGCTTAGCTTGAAAATTGAATGCTTGAGACTGACTTTAATAACATAATTATTTGTGTTTGTGCCTTTTGTAATTTTATCATTATGAGCCAGACATGAGAGCTTTTCATCCCTCCCTCTCTGATTAGACCTATATATTTTCCTTGAAAAATTGTATTCAGTGTCCTTTTAGCAACTGTATTCAGTGTCTTTTTCCATAATGCATGACCCCTTTTATGCCATTTCGTTTTACCTTAGAAGATATGAATAAATTATGTTGCAATAGTGTCTTTCTTAAGATTGATGCTTTACAGGAGAGGCCAACCTGTGGTTGAGTTCATCTTTGCCGCGACGGAAGAAGCAATATATGTCCATGTTAACGTATCTGCTAAGTTCTCTCTCTCTCTCTCTCTCTCTCTCTCTCTCTCTCTGTGTGTGTCTCACTCCACCCTTTGAATTTTAATGCACCTTGTGCATATTTTAATATTTGAAGCACTGTCCTAATGTTTAGTTCTGTTATGACATGTATCAAATTTATGACACATGATTTTCTGGTCGTTCTTAGGCACGTCCGAACACTATCGCGGGGTGATATCGAACCATTCCTCAGCAGCTCTTCTAGACATTCCAATGACAGGATTTCAGGTGCATATAGGAAATATACGGTTTCTACTAGTATTGACTTTTGTTGGAAATAAATATAAAACAATACATATCTCCCTAACAATTTAAGATAAACAACTTATATCCTGTTGTCGTATGGTTTTGGTTTTTTTCTTGGGTAGTTTCAATTTATGAAATATTTTCCATGAAATATCAAGTTCGTGGAAGTTCAAGATCGGGTTTAACATTGTAATTGGTCCTGGTTTTGTTGCTTGGATATCTTTTGTCCGTGAGAGTTGTTTGTGTCATTCGCTTTCTTCACGTTTTCATCATTCTGCCTTATTATCTTGATTCAAACTAGAGTTTGACCTCTCTTTCATGCTTGCTTTATCGCAAAGTTGTGGAGTTAAACCTTGTTTCATTTGACCTTGACAATATATTAGGATAGAATTAAAGGATAAAGATAAACCTTTATGTCATAATTCACAGTCTTGTACATGTTGAGAGAATCCAAGTTATTTGAGATGCAGATCTATATTGAAGCAGGCCTTCTCTTCCTATTTTTATCGATAGTTCAATGCATAGACCTCAAATTGATATAGTTTACCCCTGACATCACTTTCATAAACTCTCGGCAGTTATAGTAGCTCCACACGGTATGCGTGGCAAGCTTACTGGATATTGTCCTGGAGATTTTGTGAAGCAAGTGTATTTGAGGTAAGATGAACTACTATCTTCGAATTTGCTTTATCATAATTTGAACGTGCATTTGTTTGATTTTCTTAGTTCTTTGTTTTGTCTTTCCTTTTATTCTCCAATTTTATCATTGTAAGTATTATGCCACGTAGAAACTACAATGAGATTTGTTGGAGTTGTATTGTGCATCATATGGTAATTTTAGACATTGGACCACTAGTTTTTGCTTATCTTCCTTACTCACGTGGACAGCTCTGGGAAGGTCAGAGGTTCGAATGGAATTGTAGGTCTTCCATACCATGTTGCTCAGGCTTCAGGGTTGCCTGGTCAATTGAGGGGACAAAACTCATATGTTGAGGTGACCATTGGTTACCATGAAAATAAAGTGCAGCATGTTCAGTCACACAAGAGCTTCACACATAATCGTGCTACTGAGTCCCCAGTTATTGGCGTAGCTGCACAGAAAGCTCCATTGGATAATCTTCCATCATCGGAGAAGATGTTTATTTATCCAGCTGAGGCCGTCCTTGTTCCGGTTATGCAGACATCCTTTGCCAAAGCATCTCTAAAGAGGTATCTAATTAATTCTCTGTTGTTCCATGTTCCAAATTTTTTGTCATAAGCTTAGTTGCAGGTAGGAAGAGTGATAAAACATTGCTCATAATGGAAAACAATAATTGAAGCTAATATCCTGAAAAAGCTTCTTCTCTTTGTCCAGCACAGTTCTGGTTTCAGGTGGGGATGGGGTACTTGGTTTTTTCATGAGACCTTTTTGTGGAACACAGAATAACAAGAGTGGCTGGATTTTACCCATCCTGTTCATAATCAGCCCTGCTTAATCTTTTTGACGTTTTTTTTTCTTCCTATTTCCTAACCCTTGTCAACCTTTAGAATGAGTTAAGTGATGTAAGCATTGCTGTTCTCTTTTACGTGCTGACTCTGCCCTTACGTGAATTATTATTTTGCTGGAATTCATATATTGTGACTAACTAATCCGAAACATTTATTTCCTATATTTGCCATGCATACTTGAATTGGCATAAACATTCATGAGTTAGTCATTTAGTAAATATTTGTCTTGGTAATAAAGAAATTTTTATTTTTCGGGTAGTAAATTGATGATTAGTTAATATCTTTCATATTATTGAGTTGACAAAAGTTCCATTTCTTTTTTTTTTCCGCTGCAAAACCTGCATCTAACATTGGTTATGCTTTGTCAGGTTCTGGTTGCAGAACTGGGTTGGCCCATCATTGATAGATTCATCGCTTATTATGCATTGGTTAGCCTCTACTCCTTAATATAATCCTCTTATATGATTCATCTCCGACTATTGGCTTACCTGTATATTTTTTGACAGTGATGACAAGGTAGATTCAAGCGGTGAATCTTTACTCGAATCAAGTGTTAATCGCTCACAGCGTGGCTATCGAAGCAGTAGTAATAGCAACTGTAGTAGCAACAGCAGCATAAGTAGTTCCTCTAGCGAAAGTGATCAAACAATGGGAGTTGGTGAGCTAGAGACTGATGCAGATTCTTTGACATCCAGAAAGTCTGGTTTATCTTCTGTGGGTCCAATGCAGAATGATAGCTTTCTCACGGTATTCGTCATATCTGATTCACGTCTGATATTTATGCTAGATAATTAGATGTTTCGTCTTAATATTTCTAGCGTTTGCGTTTTTGCTTTAATTCTTCGATTCTATTCACGGGATGTAATATTATTATATATTGGTGCTTCTGGTTTTAGTAGTCACTAGTATAATTTGATATTGATGCTCTGCTGTTTCTTCTCTTTTCATTTTTCTCTGTGTTTTTTACTGTAACTATGCGGTTTATGAGGTATTTGATTCGGCTATTGATATATGCAGTCATTCTGAAGTCAACCTCTAGTCCAATCCCTAGTGTATCCATGACTAACATGCATTCTATTACTTTTGTCTCCATCTCCGATGTGGACTTCACCCGTTCGGAAACTCATTTAAAATTATGTTTTCTTATACTTTATGATTAATTGACAGAGCATACAAAAGTATAAGAGACTGAATTCCTTTCATTACCTGTGACTCATAAAATTATCCTTTTTATTCTGAAGTTCTAGGTTTTAGCAGGCAATAAATTGAGAAATATATAGAAAGCTGCGAAGTCTTTAGCGATTTTTGTTTTAACAAGTGGTTTACGGAATTTTTTTTTCCTGTTATCTTGTTTGCTGAAATCCAGCGGGTTGATGTTGTGGATCTTCCTCCCTATGTAAGTATGTTTTATGAGATTCAGGTAACCTTGGGTCCTTGTCTCCAGGGTTCTAAGAGACCTCGAGCTGGAACATCAGAGTCATTTGGTCAAGCCGGAATGGTTGTAAATCCTTCCATGGGCGACTATGGCACCATGGAAGTTAACAACTTGTCTGTTGATGCGGATGAGCAAATTGAATCTCAATGGGGTTGGGATGATGATGACAAAGGAATGGGAATGGATATTCAAGCACTGCTTTCGGAGTTTGGTGATTTTGGTGACTTTTTTGAGACCGAGGCATTGCCTATTGGAGAGGTAATTCTTTTTTCTTTCTGTTTCTAACGCTTAAACTATTGGTAGGCACACCTATTGGTTTCTCTTTTTTCTTATATAAGTAAATCTATATAGCTTGTCAGATCTCTAGGATTTTAATTGGCTATGATAATCTGTCAGCAAATAGATAAACTTCACATCATTGTTTTAGAATGTAGATTATGCATCCTGAATCTTGCATATTCTCCTCCTATCATTCCTGCGGTGTGATTATAATATTATCTGCAAGTCACTTAGTGTGATAACTTCAGTAGTTCATTTTTAATGTATCCACCTGCTTAGGAAATTTTCAGCATTGGTTTATTTCAGCTGGCTGTCTATTGTTTAATGATTCTTTAAAACTTCCTTGTCATCTGGTAAAGCCTCCAGGGACTGTTGATCCTCAATCTCTCGTGTTTACTGCCCCTGAGGGTGAGGAACTGATTAGCAGCCCGAGCAACTCGGTTATGGATGTTGCAGATCAGATGCTTTTGCCTGTAGGCTTTCCAACGCTTGATAGCTTTAGTCATCTACAAGCTTCAGCCTCTGTGGAAGATATGGTGAGCAAAAGTCCGGAAGTCATGGTAAATTTTTCTTCCGCCAATGTTAGCGGTGCTCAGCCATCTCTCACTGGTGAGTTCGATCACATTGTAAAATCAGAGGCTCTGATGACATTCGCACAAGAATATGGAGCTGTGGAAACCTCCCAGAATGGTGCTTCCTCTGTGATATTCCGAAGTCCTTATATACCACAAGGCCGAAAAGTGGATTCCGCTTCGAGCTCGAGCAATTATTTATATTCCGCGAACCCGCCCACTACATTCTATGATGTATCTGATGAGAAATTAGTCTTGCTTGGAAATAAGGTGCGCACTGAAAGGAATGCTAATGGCTCAGATTTAAAATTGAAGAAATATTATACACATGTTGATAGAGGAAACCAGAAAGTTGTCGAAATTAACAGTAGTTTTCCGAAAGGCGAAGCTGGTGTCAGATCATCTCAATATTCGGAGCTCACTCAAACGAATATCACTTCTATGTCTTCTAAAACAAGTGAAAGTTCAATGAGGGAGAATACGATTCTTCAATCTTCAAGGAGTGTCCTTGCAACAGAAGTTGAGTGCCTCTTGTGTCAGGCTTCCATGTGCAGACTGCGACATAATCTATCATGTTCTAGCAACCTATCACCTACTGGACTTGGGGTTTCCAAACCCAGCACATTAAATCAGATCAAGCTCGAACCAGGCAACGTGGTGGATAACATTTCGAGCAAATTTGAGTTGAAGACGAAAGAAACTATACCAGCTAGGATTGCTGGGGATGCAGATGGAGGAATTTTCGATGGTCCCTTAAACGCACCTGTTGGTGTCTGGCGATCTGTGGCTGCTCCTAAATCAAATAAGACAAGTAGCTCGAGTATGGAAGTTAGCTCAACCATGCCCCATAATTCATTCATTGAAGAAAGCATGCTTTCTTATGGATTACGACAACCACTTCAGGAGTTTCTTGATGGCATGCCGTTACTCATTCAACAAGCTACATCATTTGTTGATGTGGTGCTGGATGCTGATTGTGGTGATGGTCCTTATGGGTGGCTTGCAGTTCAAGAGCAGCAAAGGCGTGGGTTTTCCTGTGGACCGTCAATGGTACATGCTGGGTGTGGAGGACTTTTGGCTTCTTGCCACTCCTTGGATATTGCTGGAATGGATCTGATTGATCCACTATTAGTTAACGTAAGATTCTTGTATAGTGTTTCAGTTTGCTTTTTTTAGATATTTTAATTTTACAATACTACGAAAAATCAAAGTCAAAGAAAAAAGTGGGGATTTCTTTCGTTGTGTTATTGTGTGCTTTTCCTTTATATTTACGGTAAGTTGATAAAGATGCTTAACTCGTTTCATAATCTGGTTAAATATGTGCACATTTTACATCTGTAGGTGGGAGTGTAAACTTCTTCCAATTTCGTTCATTGCTCATCTAATGTTATGTGTTTCCTTATAATTTATGCGTATCTTTCTTGTTTGTTTGTCAGATAGGCATATGACTCGTATATGGTCCAGTTTTAAGGTTTCTTTATTTTTGTGGTGGTGATTTTTCTTGTACCTGATAAAATTTCTGACTAGCATTCATGTCTAGTTCCTACAATATTTAAGTTTTTGAGTGAATGTCCTTCTAATCAGATTAACGATGAGTTACAGTCCTGAACTTTTATGTTTATGAATGAAGATGCTGCCTAATTTATCAGTCATGTTTCTCTTTTATTGATTTTTGGATTTTGAAGCATATATGCGTGACGAACTATGAATTACTTTGTACCTTTGCTATTTACATGAAGTGCTTTAATATATCTGTGCAGCTGTTATGTCACATCGCTGATATTGCAAAACCTCTATCTTCTCCTTCAGGTTCAGGCTTCATTAACAATTAGTTTGCTTCAATCGGACATAAAGGCAGCTCTAAAATCTGCGTTTAGCAGTGTAGATGGCCCTCTGTCTGTTATTGATTGGTGCAAGGGCCATAATCCATCCAGTGAGTCGGGAACAGTTTGTGAGGGACTTTCTGCAGAATCTACTGCAAGCGGAAGTGAATGTCGCGATTCCCCTAGTACGGTATCTGTCGGAGATCCCATGAGCCCCCCTCTCTCATTGACAGGTGGAACACCTTTCCTTAATCTGCTGTGAAGTAACTGTATAATGATACACATTTATAGTAGCTTAAGCTTTTTATAGTGGTGATCATTACACGTGGTATCAGAGGCATGAAAGAGGGTCTGAGCTCGAATCTTCTTGACCACCAGTTCAAATTAAAAAAAAAAAAGAGAAAAATCTCTTTTTTACGCTTCAAAACAAATCAATTATGCTTACATGAAAGGGAGCACTGAATAAATATAAAATAATAAACCTCTCTAGCTTAAAATTCTAGTTGTTGTCATTCAACATATAGTTATGCTTTCCACTGAGTCATTATATTGACCTTATCACCCATTGCACGAATTTTACTGCAGACGGAAGCAGGGTGAATGAGTCAGGTGAAAGACGGTCCAACATTGAACCCTCTCTCTACGAATCGGATCAGCAGCAATCCTCTAGGTTACGACCCACGCTTTCGGTTGTCCCATTTCCATCAGTGCTTCTCGGGTATGCATCATTTACCTTGTGTACTTCTGTGCAGTATTGACAATTTCTCTTTATTTCATTGAATATTAGATGTTAGAATCAGGTAGCATGTTGTGAATGTGTATATGACATGATTGCTCTTTAGTCAGTTGGTATAGCTCTTCTTAGAATGGTTGTCGTGTTATTAAACGAATAGATAAGTACGTTTTCGACATCAGGGTAATTTAATGGAACCAAACATGTGGTTTGTTTTGTTTCTGAATGGGAAGAAGCAAAACTGTTTCTAGCTCACCTATTTAGTTTATTATAATTATTATTATTTTTGCTAAACTAAGAGCTACCACCAGAAATTCTATCTATCCTCCCCTTGGTTATTAGCTAATGAAGATCTGAGTGAACTTAAAATCTATAGCCCGAAACAGCTGACCACTTCCTGTAGCTGGTGAGCTGAAGGTCAATGCTCGTTTCTTTTATGTGTTGCAGAACCTGGAGTATGTTTTGGTACGTTTTATTTAATGCATTATTTTTCTGCAAAATAGGTATCAAGATGATTGGCTTAAAGTACCTGCTAGTGCTTTGCAACACTGGGAGAAGGCACCTTTTGAACCTTATGCAACTGCAAAAAATGTAAGCAATATTAAGTGTATTAAGTGTCTCTCCCTCTCTCATTCTCAACAATCCCCTGATACCCAGCCCTCCTTCACTGCGTTTGAATTTTTTTTCTACGTAGACCTTTCTTGTTATATTGACTTTTCTATCTGCTCTGTCTTTTCTGGTTTATTTGATAGATGAACTACTATGTTGTTTGTCCAAATATCGAACCGCTCACTGGTGCAGCTGCTGATTTTTTCCTTCAACTTGGAACTGGTTAGTATTGTGTATTTAATGTTCTTGGGAAGTGCTTGTTTTACATATGAATTATAAAAATCCAAGGAGTGTAATTTTCTGTTTCTTATGCTGAGCAGTTCTAGAAGGATCTAAAATTTGATTTATTTATTTTTTGCTCAAATCAATGTCATAATTATGCTTTTCTTGCAAAATAGATCTGATAACCAGCCTTTTGAATCTTATGATGTGGTATTGTTTGTGATATATAATAATCTTCCATAGATTGACATATAATAATCTTCCATTGATGCAAACTCAATACGATTATTTTAGTTCAGTGTCTCCTCTATCTAACTCTCTCATTCTTCTATTCACACAGTATATGAAGCTTGCAAGCTGGGAACACATGTACCACAAACTGTAGGAAATGATCTGGAGATTAATTCTGGGAGAACATCTCCTCCTGGTTTTGTCCTCCTTGATAGCCCTCAGTCAATGAAGATAGAGACTAATAATGCATCTATGTTAGGATCGATTAGTGATTATTTCCTCTGCCTTTCCAATGGCTGGGATCTGGTGAGCTATCTCAAGACTCTTTCCAAGGTTCTTAAAACTTTGAGACTTGGTTCATCTATGCCAAGTTCCAAGGAAGGGAATTCTGGAGCATGCACGGTGAGAGTTAGATTTACTTATTATTTTATTTATTTGGGTTTTTGTTTTCTTCTTAGCTATTATAAATACAGATCGCTTCAATACTTGATCCTTACGCTGAATAATGGTTAAGGTGTGGTAACATATGATGATCCTTTATGTTATCACTACTCTTGAAATAAATGAAGGCTTTTGTTTTGGGATGATTGGATGCTTCTTCTTCTCTTTTTTTTTTTCTGGTGAAAGTACTAAGTAATGACTTGCAGTGTCGCCACATCTAGTACATACAACCTTGTCTTGTCCAATGATGAATGTTTCCAGTGATTTACGATCTTAGGAAGTCCATAAGGCTGTGCTATGGCAGTTGTTTGTTCCATATGTAATTAAGTTTCTCATACGATTGTCTCTTTTAGCTTTTGGATTGCAATGTAATTCTTTTTGGTTTATGGAATATAGTTCCTTGTCCCACCCATCCATATATAAATGTCCATCTCCTCATTTTCTTTTATATAATTCCTTCTGTTTATGAAAACAGGTTGTCTACGTGGTTTGCCCGTTCCCAGAGCCTCTTGCTGTTCTGCAAACTGTGGTCGAGTCTTCTGTGGCCATCGGATCACTAATTCGATCATCAAATAGAGAAAGGAGATCGATGATGCACAATCAAGTAGCAAAAGCCCTAAGCCACCCTGCATCTGTAGATGAACCGTTTTCAAATATCTTAACCATGACAGGATTTAGCATCCCAAAGCTGGTTTTACAAATTGTGTCAGTGGACGCCATTTTCAGGGTCACTAGTCCTTCGCTCAACGAACTCGTAATTTTGAAAGAAATCTCTTTCACAGTCTACAATAAAGCTCGACGGATCTCTAAAGGACCCTCTGGTGAGACAACATCATCAGCATCATCTGTGCCTGTGGGAAGATCGTCCCATAATATCTTAATGCAGACAACTTCTTCACCTGTTACTGGTATGTGGAAAGACTGTGTTACCCCTCGAAGGCAGAGTGAACTTGATGCAAGTTTGAGGCCGGGTACCTGGGACAACTCATGGTCAGCTATTAGGAGTGGTGGTGGTGCACTTGGGATGGATCCAAACCAAACCAGTGATGCGTTATTTCGTCTTGACGAAGTCCGTTGCTTGTTTGAGCCGCTCTTTATTCTTTCTGAACCTGGTTCCATAAATCGTGGGCTTTCTCCCTTTTCCAATACATCAAAACTTTTGTCTGATGATTCTTCAAGCGTTAATTTTGTGCAGAGTAGTTCTGCTTCCTCTCCTGGAACTGGAGATAATGGACTTATCTCGCATAATGATTCAGCAGATGAAATTGCATCTGGAAATCAAAGAGCAGTCCCTAGTCTGCACTGTTGCTATGGGTGGACTGAAGATTGGCGTTGGATGGTGTGTGTTTGGACTGATTCAAGGGGAGAATTGCTTGATAGTTATGTCTATCCATTTGGAGGTGTAAGTAGTAGACAGGACACCAAAGGTCTCCAGTCTCTTTTCATCCAAGTATTACAACAAGGATCACAGATTCTTCAGGCTTTTTCTCCTGATGTTGGTGTTTCGAAGCCTAGAGATCTTGTGATTTCACGGATTGGATGCTTCTTCGAGCTCGAGTGCCAAGGTATTGAGCAATGGCAATCTGTTTTCTATGCAATAAATCAGTTTTCTTATTCTGTTACAAGCGCGAAAATGCGGGAGTTTTGCTTTTCCTTTTGCTTTACTTCAAACTGTTCGAGGTTTATGAGCTGCTAGTTTTATTATACATTCAAAATACCTTATTATATATTCTATTTATGTTTCAAAATCTTGTATTTTACCACAGAATGGCAAAAGGCATTGTACACAGCCGGGGGTTCTGAGGTGAAAAAATGGTCGTTGCAGCTTCGTCGATCGCTCCCCGATGGAATGACTGCAATTAACAGCAATGGTACATCTTTACAGCAACAGGATAACAATCTAATGCACGAGAGATCATCAATGTCTTCTTCACCAAGTCCACTATATGGTCCTCGCTCTACTAACTCATCTTCTTCCTTCATGAAAGGTGCTGCTATGGGAGGACAACCTTCCTCGAGGAAACAGCAGCTAATGGGCGGTGGGCATGGAATGCTGGAGAATTCGAAGGGGGGTTTATTGCAGTGGGTACAGAGCATAAGCTTTGTTTCGGTCTCCATCGATCACTCGTTACAGCTAGTATATCAAGCAGATTCATCTTCTGGTATGTTTCTTTTTTTCAGTTGTTCAGCATCTTTTATCATTTTTGTTTTTTCAAATGTGGGTGTTTTAGGTCATATACCATAATTTGTAAGCCTGGACTCCACATAAATCTTCATTGGATCAGTATTGTCTTTTTGTTTATCCTCTGATGATTCTTAAAACGAAGTTTTCTTTCGATAATGTAGAAAACACATAAATGCCAAGGTATAATATCCATTTTATGTTAGCAGGCTGCTCTTTCAACCTGTCCCAAATGTATTAACTGCTTAACATAATTCTTTTTCTCTTGTTTAGGTACTACAACTCAAGCTAGTAGTACAACATCTGGTTACCTCGAGGGATACACGCCTGTGAAATCTTTGGGCTCCACTTCTTCATCCTACATTGTAATCCCTTCACCGAGCATGCGATTCTTACCTCCTTCAGTTCTCCAACTCCCCACATTCCTCACAGCAGATTCCCCTCCTCTGGCACATTTATTACACAGTAAGGGCAATGCTATTCCCATATCCACCGGCTTCATTGTTTCAAAAGCCGTACCTTCCATGAAAAAAGAAAGCACAAGCATCTCCAAGGAAGAATGGCCTTCGATTCTATCAGTTAGCTTAGTAGACTATTATGGAAGCAGTAACGCTAAAGGTGGCGGTGGTAATAGCAATAACAACGCACGTAAGAGTTCTGATGTAGTAATGATGAAGGATCTCGAAGTCGAAACGCATGTGATTCTTGAATCAATAGCAGCGGAACTCCACGCCTTATCTTGGATGACCAGCAGCCCTGCTTACTTGGAGAGGAGATCGGCTCTGCCTTTTCACTGCGATATGGTTCTGAGGCTCAGGCGAATTCTCCATTTTGCAGATCGTGAGCTTTCTCAGTCGTCGGAAAAGGCACAAGCTTGATAGAGATTATTAAAGGTTGTAGGTGAGTTACTTTAAACTTGTAGGAAGGAGTTGAACTTTTGTGGCTTTGTTGCTTTGGAGGATATTTGGAATGTGATGTGTATATGAAATTATGAATTGATTGATTACATTTCCCTGTTATTATTATGGTTACATTTATGTCTGTGACTGCAAAAAATATTGCCAGAGGGAAAGGGATGTTGATGTTCATTGCATGATAAACTTGGCATTATTAGATTTTTCCAAGTCTTTGAATTTATAATGTTAATGGTCGGAGTCATGACACTTCTGCGGCGAGGTATGAGTTAGATTTCGCTTGAATTCCTTGATATCATAGTGGTTTGTGTGGACTTGGAATGGTAGATGGGTTCCATTGGAAATCAGATTCGTCCGGTTTGAATTCCTTGATATCATAGTGGTCTGTGTGGACTTGGAATGGTAGATGGGTTCCATTGGAAATCAGATTCGTCCGGTATTTAATATTGGGGTTCAAATTAGCATTAGATTGAACTTAGTCAGACTGTGAGGATTGAGGACTACGGTGATACTGTGTGGAATACTTCTAAAAAGGCCGGAAAAAAAAATAGTTTTTGATAGAACTATTGAAATTATTTAATTTAATATGAATTTATTTTGGAACAAATTCCATTCTTTGTGATTATTTTCATGCACATATTTAATGGTGTGATGATAATAATTAATTATGAAAAATCTTAGGTAATTGGACCACCTAATGACCAAGGGACACATAAATTGTGGGCATGTATGTCTTCTTCAATAATTGTAGCCATGCAATTATTAGAAAAAAAAAAAAAGTAAAATGAATGAATGGCTTAGCTAATAATTTCCAAGCACGTGGAATCCACTATTGGAATCTTTGGATTCGAAAATGAAGTTAGGCCTTTCCTTTAACCGCAGGTGACCATTTAGTTCGGTATACTAAGTTTTCAATCATGTCCAATAATGTGATTGATTTGTTGAATATTCGAAGATTATATATTAGACAAATTTTATACAGAAAAACAGTGATTATATATTTTCTCTTCATGCCATTCTATTGCAAACTCATACATCATTGTAGATATGTAAATAAAATTATCATTACAACTTAACACTACAAACAAAAAAAAAATAAAGAAAAAAATTCGATGGTCAAAACCGTCGGTAATCAGTCGAAAAAAAGGAAATTTCAACGGCAATTCCGACGGCGGAGCTCATCGAACCAAACATCGTCGAGTTTCCGTGCTTCAGTTGAGAGTAAACTGTACAAATATACAATATTGGTCCCATATATTGTTTTGTCCTCATCGAAAAAGCAAAAAAAAAAATTAATACAAATTATATGATTTATCTTCTTTTTAAATAAATTTACATATTTCGTTCACATTTCGGCATCAAAATATGACGAATACAATATACACACTCCTATGACTAGGGAGAGAAACAAAAGGCCTTCACATGCAAATATCTTAATTGTGGGCCGACATATACCTTACATCACTATAGTATGTAATGATAATAATAATAAAAAAAAAAAAAGAAATAAAGATGGACAATTCATATACGCTTTTGAATCAAATGATTTGAAGTCACTGTCAAAAGTAAAGATTTTTCATTTAAAAAAATAAATAAATTCTGATGATATAAGAGAAATTAAATGGACATCGTTTTCAGTATCTTTCCTATGTTGGCAACATTGCGTGTTAGATAACGACCTTACATCATATTTCTATCTAACAAAATATATTATTTGTATTATTAAATCATTCTCATACTCTTGATTGATTTATTCTTAATTATATGCTAATGAGATTAATAAATTATATGAAATATGTGATAAATGAATATGGCAAGGCAACGTAACCATCTTTTTTACCTTTATTTCCCGGCAATGAATCATACTTTTCTACTCTTATTAGTCAAACTTGATGACTTAGGACACTTACAATCATCATTTTTAATTAAATATGATATTTAATAACTATTTGTTTGGTGGTATTGGTTTCTTGAGTATTTTGTCCACACTAGTGAAAATACGATTTTCCTCCTTAATGTGCAAGAGAATTGTAGATAATTATTTTCTATGATACACCAAATATATAAAATCTATTTTGCATTAAGTAGTTTTACTGGCAAACGAAATTTAAGAACAACGGTGAGAAAAGAGACTGAATCGACTCTTTAGTTCCGTGATTGTGTTTCAAACAAAAAATGAAATCCTTGTTTACAGGCGAACGAAAACCGTTCAGATAACTTAATACATTCTTCATTCGAAAAGTAGAATGAATTTATTTATTTGATTCATTTTTAATCCAATATGTTCAAGTATTTCATTAATACATTGAAGTGAATTTATTTAATATAGTTAAATGTATCATATTTAATTCAATGAATAAATTGATTCAATCTATTAAATAAATTTATACGAATTTAATAAATTCCAACAATTCACGCCAATCTATTAAATAAAACATAATTTCTTTTTATCACTATTACCTCGAAATTTCCAAATAATCTAAAAACACCTCTCAAAGTAATTGTCTTGTCAAATTTTTTGTGGACCTAACAATATCTTTTATATGTTTAAAAATTAAAAGTAATCCCCAAAATATCGAAACTACGTCCCTCAAAATTACAATAATCTAAAAACAACAATCTCTCGCAAAGAGTAATATTCTAGAGTCAAATTTTTTTGTGGCATAACATAATCTTTTTATATGGCTAAAAAATAAAAGAAGTCAAAACATTAAAACTCTTCCCAAATAATCCCAAAAATATCGAAACTAATTCACATGATATCAATTTTTTTTTTCTTAAAGTAATCTTTTAAAATCCCAACTCATAATCATAGTTACAAGGATAATCATCCACGTCCGCAAAATCATCCGAAAATATTTAAACCTTCTATTCTATCCCATCATATATTTATTATTTTTGTCTATATATATACACTCCAATCCAAAAACTATTACCCATATCCTCATCAAACCTACCTCTCCTCTCATAAACCACAACCATGGCCGATGTGAAGCCCCAAAACAATGGCGTCCCTTCGGGTCAACCCGCTATTACCAGTTTCGACCCGCCCCAAAAACCCAAGAGAAATATGTATGCTTTAGCTTGTTCTTTCCTTGCTTCTATGACCTCCATCTTGCTCGGATATGGTACGACGATGTCCTTCTTTATTCTCACTGTTATCTTTTATCATGTCTGAAAATGTGTGTGTATATATATATATATGTATGTATATAATTTGAATGCCTTTTGCAGACATAGGAGTGATGAGTGGAGCCATCATATACATCAAGCGCGAGCTCCGCCTCACCGATGTACAAAAGGAGGTCATCATGGGAATCTTGAACATTTACTCCCTCTTAGGGTCTGCCGCCGCCGGTCGAACCTCCGACTGGATCGGCCGGAGGTACACGATAGTCTTCGCCGGAGCCATATTCTTCGCCGGAGCACTCCTCATGGGATTCGCCACGAGCTACCCTTTTCTCATGGTCGGGAGGTTCGTCGCCGGGATTGGAGTGGGCTTCGCGCTCATGATCGCGCCGGTGTACACCGCCGAGGTGTCCCCGGCGGCGTCGAGGGGGTTCTTCGCCTCTTTCCCTGAGGTGTTCATTAACTTCGGTAGGTGATTAATTTAAGCAAATTATTTTCTCCTCCTCTTATAATTGAATATTGAATTGTGCTACGCTGCGCAGGCGGCTTATTGGGCTACGTCTCAAACTACGCCTTCTCGAAGCTGCCGGAAAACCTAGGATGGCGGTTCATGCTCGGAATCGGGGCGATCCCCTCCGTGTTCATCGCCGTCGGGGTCCTAGCCATGCCTGAGTCCCCGAGGTGGCTCGTGATGCAGGGACGGCTCGGCGACGCCAAGCGGGTCCTGGACAAGACATCGGACTCGCCGGAAGAGGCCCAACTCCGCCTGGCGGACATCAAGCAAGCCGCCGGGATTCCCGAGGAGTGCGACGACGATGTGGTGGCCGTCTCGAAGCAGTCCCACGGCGAAGGCGTTTGGAGGGACCTTCTGCTCCACCCCACTCCGGCCGTTAAGCACATTCTGATCTGCGCGGTGGGGCTGCACTTCTTCCAGCAGGCGAGCGGCGTAGACTCCGTCGCCCTCTACAGTCCCGACATATTCGAGCAAGCAGGTGACTCTACAGTTTATTTTAACCTTAATAATTCAGATTTTGTCTTAAATATTTGAGATTATTGTCCTTACGTCGAACTGCGGCGCAGGACTAAGCAGCGACAACCAGCGGCTCCTGGCGACGATGGCGGTGGGATTCACGAAGACCATGTTCATCCTCGTTGCCACCTTCTTCCTCGACAAGGTGGGGAGGCGGCCGCTCCTCCTCTCCTCCTCCGCGGGGATGGTCCTCTCGCTGGCCGGGCTGGGGCTGGGGCTGACGGCGGTCCGCCTCTCGCCCCACCACAAGCTCACGTGGGCCGTGGCCCTCTGCATCGCGTCGATACTGTCCTACGTGTCGTTCTTCTCGATAGGGGTGGGGCCCGTCACGTGGGTGTACAGCTCGGAGATCTTCCCGCTGAGGCTGCGGGCCCAGGGGTTCAGCGTGGGGGTGGCGGCGAGCAGGGTGACGAGCGGGGTGATATCGATGACGTTCGTGAGCCTGAGGAAGGCCATCACCATCGGCGGGGCCTTCTTCCTCTACGGTGGGATCGCGGCGGTGGGGTGGGTTTTCTTCTACTTTCTGCTGCCGGAGACTAGGGGGAGGACGCTGGAGGACATGGAGAGCTTGTTCGGGTCGTTCTTCAAGTGGAGGTCCACTCAGAGGGCGTTGGAGGCGAAGAAGTTGGACGGCGGCGGCGGAGGTGGTGGTGGTGATGGCGGCGTTCAAATGGTGGGGGATGTTGCCGGCGATGATAATAAAAGCAACGGTGGCGATCGGCGTGCGTAATAATGATTAGTGATAATGCGATACGATGTCGTTTTTAGAGCTTGTTAAGCTGTTGTCTTCCTATTTACAATGCAGTTCATGTAAGAAACAAAAGACAATTGCATCTCCTCTCAAAGTATATTTACATATTTTATTTCTATTACGTTAATCCAAGTTAGCCTCCGAAGTTAATTAATAAACTAAATTACCATATCGAAATTTTAATATACCTTTTTCATTGCTATTATTTAAAAGCACGTGGAATCGACTATTGGAATTATTTTGATTCTAAAAATGATGCGTTACGGTTACGCATCTCCTTAAGGCCATGTAGTTTGGTATACTCAAATTTAAATCATTTATTAAAACCAAATAATGTGATGATGTGTTTTAAATATAATATGGGTCCTGCTTAGTCTAAATATTCAAGATTATATTATTACGTTTAAATAATAAACTTAAAAAGTTCAGTTTTCGTTAGCCATTTAATCATTATAGAATTAAATGATTTGATTTTTCATATTAAATTTACATATTCATTCCCATTTCGTCGTCATCAAATGTGATGCAACACTCGACATATACCATACATAAACATATATTGGTATCAGTAATATTGTAACAAAAAAAAGGAAATAAAAAAAGATGGCCAATTTGTACAAGTCTTTGAATCAAAGTGATCTCAAGCAATTATCGGGTATATATCCAAATTATTAAGAATTAAATAGACATCGTTCTTAGTAATTTTCCTCTGTTGGCAAACATACTTATTGTATAGTTATCCTTGACAATTATGTTATTAAAGACGTATATATATATAGAAAAAATATCATGATAAGGTTGATTGCCAACGAATTACATAATACTACGTAATACAAGGATATACTTTCTATTTCATTAAATCATTGTCATTCTCTTGCCCATAATTCATTTTAGGCACGTAGTTGTAAGAACAATTCTTATCTGCCACCCCATCCCATGTGTATAATTTAATTAGATGAAGAAGTTTTTATTATGTTACCATACAAACTTTGATTGATTCCATGATAATGAAATTAATTAATTAGTTACATAAATAAATTATGTATGAGAGATGAAGCTGGAAAGCCAACAACGTAAATAACGTTTGACCTTATTTCATGGCAACGAATCAAAATTTTTCTACTCTTTTAGTCCAACTTGAAGATTTAGGATTAGGACAACGTAATATCATCATTTCAAATACTATGATTTTCCAATGTATCTCAAAAATCTCTTTTGTCAAATTTCGTGGGCCTTATCACATTCTTTTATATAGTTACACATATTCCTTGAATATGGTCAAAAAATAAAATGAAATATAAAGCAAAGTCAAAAAGGAGTAATTGTCTTGCCAAATATCGAGATAGTAAGTCCATTCATATTCTTTTTTTTCTTCCCCCATTGAAAAAGTCATTAAAAATCCCAACCCTACAAAGATAATCATCCACGTCAGCAAAATTAATCCAAAAAAAAAAAAACCCCATATATCGTGGATGGTTTTAATTAATGCTTAAATTCTATCCCCTCATACATTTTATTATTTTTGTCTATATAAAACCCCCCAAAACTATTACTCATCCTCAATACCCTCCCTGCAAAACCCCACCTAACCATGGCCAATGCGAAGCCCCAAAACAATGGCGTCCCTTCGGGTCAGCCCATGATAACAAGTTTCGACCCGCCCCGAAAACCCAAGAGAAATACGTATGCCTTAGCTTGTTCCTTCCTAGCTTCTATGACCTCCATCTTGCTTGGATATGGTATGACGATATATATATCCTTCTATTAATCTCACTAGGCATTATTTTTTCATAGCCTTTTTATGACATATATGGGATTAATAATATGTAATATATGAATGGATTTTCAGACATAGGAGTGATGAGTGGAGCCATCATCTACATCAAGCGCGAGCTCGGCCTCTCCGACGTACAAAAGGAGGTCATAATGGGAATCTTGAACGTCTATTCCCTTTTCGGGTCGGCCGCCGCAGGTCGAACCTCCGACTGGATCGGCCGGAGGTACACCATCGTCTTCGCCGGAGTCATATTCTTCGCCGGAGCCCTCCTCATGGGATTCGCCACGAGCTACTCCTTTCTCATGGTAGGGAGGTTCGTCGCCGGGATCGGAGTGGGCTACGCACTCATGATCGCGCCGGTGTACACCGCCGAGGTCTCTCCGGCGGCTTCCCGAGGGTTTTTCTCGTCTTTCCCGGAGATTTTCATTAACTTCGGTAGGCGATTTTTCATATTTTTTTATATGTCTTTTATAATTTGGCTAAATTAAAGAATAATAAATATTGATGTCCACGTAATCTTTTGTCTCTTCCATGCAAAATGGCTCTCCGAGGTACTATACTATGATTAGCTGTTGTCCGTATAAATCTCAACTACGTCGTTTCATTAGATCTTGATTTATTGTTACCCTAAAAAAAAAGGGAAATTAGAAAAAAAGAAATTTTAGCATTCTTGACCAATTACTTCCGTATTTATATACTTTTTTATCAATATAAAATAATAAACCTTTTCAGTTTCCCTTTTTCCGACAGACATTTCTAATGTAATGTAGGCTTCCAACTAAGTTGGTAGTTATATAACCGCTATTAATCAGTTATTACATAATATTCAAACGCAGGGATCTTACTGGGCTACGTCTCCAACTACGCCTTCTCGAAACTCCCCGAAAACCTAGGATGGCGGTTCATGCTCGGGATCGGGGCGGTCCCATCCGTGTTCATAGCCGTCGGCGTCCTGGCCATGCCCGAGTCCCCTAGGTGGCTCGTCATGCAGGGCCGGCTGGGCGATGCCAAGAGGGTCCTCGACAAGACCTCCGACTCGCCCGAGGAGTCGCGGCTCCGCCTGGCGGACATCAAGGAAGCGGCCGGGATTCCTGAGGAGTGCGACGACGACGTGGTGGCCGTGTCGAAGAAGTCCCACGGCGAAGGCGTGTGGAGGGACATTCTGCTCCACCCCACTCCCGCCGTTAGGCACATTTTGATTTGCTCGGTGGGGTTGCACTTCTTCCAGCAGGCGAGCGGGATCGACTCCGTCGTGCTCTACAGTCCCGACATATTCGAGAAAGCAGGTAACACTACGCTACGGATTGTCTTTTTTACGGCAATAATTTCGGATTTTGTCGGATGTAATCATAAATTGTTGAGATTTTTTGAACATTAGAGTGAATTTTCACCTAAAAAAGTTCCAGCTATAATATTTAAATTTTATATATTTTATTTTGAACATTTCTTTCACGTTTACAGTGATTTTTTTATTAGATATCCTTAGATTTGAAATTTTCTTTTAATGTGATGATTCGTACAAACGATCTCTTGGCTGCTTACTTTGATTTCTTTTTTATCCATCCTAAACTTGAATGTGATGATTCGTACATACATTTTTACTGTTTAGACTGATTTCTTTCTTATCTATCATTAAATTTGAAATTTTCTTTTAATGCGATGATTCGTACTTATGACATCTTGATTGTTTAGACTGATTTCTTTCTTATTTATCCTCATTGGTACCTATGACATTTTGGTTGTTTAGGTTGATTTTTTTCTTCTATATGCTTGCACTCGAAATTTTCTTTTAATGCAATGATTCATTGACATGTTGACTTGAGTTGTAACGAATGAATATTTCACTAAATACTGACTCGTGACAATGGAACTGCGACGCAGGAATAAGCAACGACAACCAGAAGCTCCTGGCGACGATGGCGGTGGGATTCATGAAAACCGCCTTCATCATTTTGGCCGCCTTCTTGGTCGACAGGTTCGGCCGGCGGCCGCTCCTCCTCACCTCCATCGGGGGGATGATCGTCTCCCTCATCGGGCTCGGGCTCGGGCTCACCGTCATCGAGCACTCGGACCACAAGCTCATGTGGGCCGTCGCCCTGTGCACCGTGACGATCCTCTCATACGTGTCGTTCTTCTCGATAGGGCTGGGGCCCATCACGTGGGTGTACAGCTCGGAGATCTTCCCGCTGAGGCTGCGGGCCCAGGGGAGCGGCCTGGGAGTGGCGGTCAACCGCTTGACGAGCGGCCTGATCTCCATGACGTTCGTCAGCCTGAGGCACGCCATCACGATCGGCGGCGCTTTCTTCCTCTACGCCGGGGTGGCGGCGGTGGCTTGCCTCTTCTACTACTTGCTGTTGCCGGAGACTAGGGGGAAGACGCTGGAGGAGATGGAGAGCTTGTTTGGGACGTTTTTTAAGTGGAGGTCCACGCTGAGGGCGTTGGAGGCGAAGAAGATGAAGGGGGAGGGCGGCGGCGGCGGTGATTTCGTTGAAATGGTAGGCGATGATAAGAAAAGCAGTGGTGGCGATCGTCGTACATAATTTGTCCAATACGATGTCGTTTGACAGCTTAAGTTGTTGATCTCCAACTTCATGTAAGAATTGTTGGGCTTATTTACTAGTGGCCCTATTAAAGAAATAAAATATTTACATATATTATATAAATAACAAAAAAATATTATATAAATAACAAAAAAGATGATATATACATAAGCACGCAGAGACAACATAAAAAGGAAGAAAATAAAAGAAATGAAAAAAGAATATACACATGGCATATCAAAATTTCATTTTTTTTCTGGTAAATCCGTTACAAATAAGAATTCAATAAATAGAATTTCTTTCTAAATCAAAAAAATAATATTCACTAGAATTTTAAACAGTGCAATAAAAAAATATATAATTCTTTATATTTTAAAATTTTCTTAGATTAAAATGTTTAATTGATGAAATTTTAATTAAAGGATAAAATTGGAATAAACTTACAATTGTATGGTAAAATTGGAAAAAAGAATATGACATACTAAATCAATTGATTGAAAAAAAGATGACATACTAAATCAATTGAGTGCTGAGCAATATTAAAATATTAGTATTTTCCGCACACTCGATGCGTGTGCTTAAAATATAAATAAAATATAAAATTATTTTTATAATATCAAATTATATTATTAATTTTAATTGTAAATTATTGTTTATAATAAAAAATATGATTTTGGGGTATAATTGAAATAAATTTGAAAACTAAGGATAAAATGGTAATTTATAGTGCCATACCAAATTATTTTGGTGGTAGTTACTAGAAGGTACTCTCCTTAATATATAGTACTAGTATTTTACGCACACTCAATGCGTGTGCAATAAAAAAATATATAATATCTTATATTTTAAAATTTTCTTAAATTAAAATGTTTACTTGCTGAAATTTTACTTAAAGTATAAAATTGGAATAAACTTACAATTGAAGGGTAAAATTGGAAAAAAAAATATGACATACCAAATCAATTCAACAGTTACCCTAGGGGTGGTGTGCAATAATAAAATAGAAAGATAGATAAAAAGATAGTTATTTTAATTAATTACAGCAAATTCAAGAATTTGGATCCCTTACTTTACGGCTTTACCGCAGGTAATAATTAGTCGGTCGGTGAAATTCGTTTCCTTTCCATATGAACGAACGCTTTCGTTTTCTTTCGCTTGCTCCCTAAAACTGTCTTTCCTTCACATTTTTCCTTTTTCCTTTCCAGCGGAAGAAAGAATAAATCTCGTTTTTATCGAAACTCATGAGCCCAGACGGTAAATGAAGAAATGAAGAAATGAAGAATTGAAATCATTAGCATACGTAGAAAGATAGAGGATCTATAGCAGATTAGAGGAAGGTTAATAAAAGAATGAATGCTATTAGAAATAGAGTTTCTGAGAAGCTTTCGAAGCTCTTTTCTGATTCGCCATCATCTCATGAAGCTGTAGATCAAGAATCCGAGGTACGCTTTTGTGGGTTCGATTTACCTTTTGTTATTTTTCTTTTATGTCGGGCATTTTTGTGCATGCATCGAATATAGGGATTGGGTATGGCTTAAACTTGTTTTTTATCTGGCTGTATCTCTGAAAAGATTCGATCTTTACGATTTACTGTTGAATGAGGTGTTTGAGATATAAAGGGGTGTTGTGAATTGAGTCTGCTATGTCGATTGATTTGATAAAATAGCAGTAGGTCGATAAGATTTGTCTATCGACATTAGTTCTTGTTAGCTGGATTTCTAGAGAATCATGAGATAAAAAAGAATAAGTGATTTCCTTTATTGGAAATATGAGCTTGCATTTTTCGGCTTTTTTGAGGTGCTCTTCATCTTCCTTTTAAGTAGACAGCTCATATATTAGGATCTTACATATTAAGCAATGCTAGTTCGAGTGTCTCACCGTTAAGAGAAGGGCGTTCTATGAATGATTCATCTTCAGATACATGCCAAGAAGTTCAGAAACTTCGAATTATATAGAGATAGAATGATCTAATATATATGATATTGGACAAACTTATGACTCTCGTCTGTTTTGTGAATCCACGGAGCATATGATGGATTTTTATTCTGAAACTTAACCATTAAATTTATGAATATCCATATAGGTAAATAGTACTCTAATCAGATCATCCGTGTCATTGCTTTTGTCCTTTTATTCAATTCTATGATGAAGTACAGAATCTCGCATTCAACCGTAATTTTTTTGAGTATCTTTTACTTCTCTTTCCGTTAATATTGTTTCTATCTTACTCTTTTGTGACATAATGGTTTTCCGTTGTGTAGGTTGTTAGGACAAATGCTAAAGATGGGAAGTCTCTCACGTCTCTGCTATCCTTTGTCGTTCCCTCAACTAGTCTCAACTGGTTCGGACAAAGCACACACCAAAACGAGGCCAAACTGTCCGAATCGAATTCGTTCAGATGGCGAAGTAAAAGCTTTTCTCTGAAAGACAAACCCTTGGAGATAAATGCTGAATCTGAAAACATCTCCGAAGCTAGAGAAAACATAGAAACTCTTGCAAGAGATGGACACCATGGATTTGACAACGCCTTAGAAGATTTCGAGCCCGATTCAAGTAGAAGCACTGGTAGCAGATACGATGTGTTTGAAGACGCTGTCGCTCATCATAGCTTGGAGAACCCTATGCCTCTTCTTATGGATGAGTCTATCTTCATTTCTCCCGATTTATATCAGTTCTTCGAGTCTTGCCTTCCGAATATAGTTAAAGGTTGCCAGTGGGTCTTGTTATACAGGTAAAATAACTGAAAGAAATCATTTTTTTTTTAAAAAAAAAAATCATTTACGTTATCCTTTTTCTTCACGTTTTGATGTATGTTCTCTTATTTAATGAAGGGCAGTACTGCAAGAGATGGTATATCACTTCGCACTTTAATCAGGAAGACAGCTGATATTTCTGGACCCTGTCTGTTGGTATAGTTATTACATTTAGATTAAATCTCAGGAACTATCGACATGGAATTTTATTCGTTTTAAGGCAATAAATATCTTTTTTTTTTACTGGCAAGATCACCGGCGATAAGCAAGGTGCTGTCTTCGGTGGATTACTAGCTTGCCCCCTTCAGCCTACTGCGAAAAGGAAATATCAGGTTTTTAAAATTTACGTTTCTCCGAGCCCAAATTAATTATTTAAACTACCTGAAGTTCTTAACTAATCTTTAATGCTACTTTCTGATAGGGAACAAATCAGTGTTTCGTCTTCACAACAATTTACGGCGAACCAAGGTTGTTCAGACCAACTGGTAAGTTGCTCTATTTCCTTCTCCAGGAAAAGGTGATGGAAACTCGATCTTATGCGTATTTGTCTTATGACAGGCAAAGGAAAAAAGAATCATCATTCATTAGCCAACATCATTACATGTCATCAAAAGGATTTATGTGGTGGTCGGGAATTGTTTATTATTACATATATGTTTAACTCAAATTTCCTATTACTTCATGTGAATAGGTGCCAACAGATACTTCTATATGTGCTTGAACGACTTGATTGCTCTCGGAGGAGGTGGGCATTTCGCCTTATGCTTGAATGAAGATCTGTAAGTTCCTTTTTCGTACTAGCCTTCGCATGCTTTCGACGTTGCCTAGAGATCGTCTAAACCATGCAAAAACACTATCAATCAGATTATCTGGGACAAGTGGACCGTGCGAAACGTTTGGCAATATGTGCTTAGCACATGAAGAAGAATTTAGCCTGAAGAATGTAGAGGTATGCATCCATCCCTTGTAAGAGATGTTAATGTCTTTCTTCTTCTAATGTTGTTTTGTCATCTCTTTGCAGCTGTGGGGCTTTACACATGCATCTCAGTACATCCTCGGCTGAGGCTTTATAGTATCTATTTTACTAATTTATTGTTTGTTATGTATAGAGGACAGAGGTGTTCAAATTCAATTCTTTCATTAGTTACCCTTCTCTGAGATGCCTCATAAAATGTATGGCAAGATTCCATATATGTGTTATGTCTGTAGATTTGAATATCTGAATGTGATGAAAGTTGAAAGATTATTACAATGTTGATCTATAGAGAAGATAGAAAGAATTCTACAACTTTGTTTTACATCACATGATTTGGTACTAGACGACACATTCAAGCCGGCTTTTGTTTAAGGTTTATCTGCCTGATGTAATGAGCCTGTCTATCCTTGACAAAATCCCGAACGGTCGAAGCATCGCCTCGCAGGACTATTTTCCCGTCTTCCATGTACACAGCTCCATCAGCATAATCTAACTCATCCAATCTATGAGTAACCCAAAGTGCTGCCGTTGTTCCTTTCGAGTTAGCCAAACAACTTTGAACTGCTCTTATGACCCCAATCTAAATCACGAGGAAAATATATGCATATAGTCTGCTAATTCACATCAAGGCAACCGTAAGAAAAAGAGAAGATTAAAAAAGGGCCTATTTTTTCACCTGATCACTTTCGTCCAAGAACGACGTGAGCTCATCGAGTAACAGCACTTGGCAAGCTTCGGTTAGAGCACCGGCAATGGCGACTCTTTGTTTCTGACCGCCGCTTAGAGTTTGAACCGGCCGCTGAACGTATATGAAACAAAGGCTTTGAGTGCAGACAGTAAAATGATATGTAGTTCGGGATTCAGACCAGACGGAAAGTGACTCGATTTATGTTAGAAGATAAACGTACTTGCAGATATTCGTACATGCCCATGGCTTTTAAAGCATTAGCTACCCTACTTGAGATCTCTTCATTGGTTAGATTGAACTTGCCGAGCCCAAACGCCACATCAGCTTCGACGGTCGGCATCACAACCTGCATATGAAGAAAGGCATAAATACACTAAATAGCTCACAAGTTGGGCTTTAACTGCAAGCAAATGAGCCATGGAAAGGCCATAGCACACAAATCAATACTCTACACGCAAGCTGGAGAAGATGAAAGATGGGGCAATGTAATGCAACTAAAACCATACAGAAAATAAGACATCTTCGACTACATGGTAAGGTTGATTTTCGCAATCCAAAAAAAAAAAAACAAACAAACAAACAAACAAACTAGAAAGACCTGATGGTCGGGATTCTGGAAAACAAAACTCCTGGGCTTATTCACGCGTAGAAATCCACCACTGGGATTCAATAATCCGCCCAATATCTGCAAGAATTGTGTACTATATGCTTAGAGAGTACACTATTCAAAAACAAAAAATAGAAAGGAGACATAACGATGGCATCGGAAGACGAAAATACCTTGAGAAGAGTAGATTTCCCACACCCATTGGGTCCGAGCAGCATCCAAAACTGTCCGCTGGGTATGCTGAATGTGCATTCATTCAAAATGGGTAAAAATTTTCCTTTGCGCGTTTTGACTGAGTAGCTTAGATTGCGGCAATCAATTGCGACGTTCTCCGCCGTGGTCGAGTGGTTTCCGGCGGAGTGACAGCGGAGGAGCTGAGGTGGCGCTGCCGCAACGGTGTGGATCAGGGGAGCGGCGTTCATTCCACCGCCTAGTAAGAGTGATGAGCTGGTGAGAGTGGACAATAAAGCTAGTAGAAGTCAATTGATTTTCGTATTGGGCTCTTATTGGGCCAACTACTGTCGTCAGTGGATTGTAATCGGCCCAATAGTAGGCCCACTTAGCTTGCTTGAGTTGCTCATATAAATCGTGACTCAGATGAATCACTCTGTTTACGGCAAAACAGCTCTGAGCTCTGGAGAAAGGTGCTCATCTCATTTCGCACTCTCATTTTGGTTTGATATTTTTTACTGTTTTCAGAATATTATATGCTTCTGTTCAATCTGATGCTTTCGATTTACATTCTGTAAGACTCGTTTATCGCTTTGATCGCTGTAGAATATCAGACTCAGTTGGGAATTTTGTTGAGATTTGCGTTAATACGATTGATTAGGTTGTAGTTCGCTCAATTGACCTCCGCTTATCGATCGACCGAATTTCTCGTTGATTCGACGGCTAGTTTGATTTTTTGAAAAGGTTGTTCGAGCTTAGTCTACTTCAAATCGTGTTACTCGCGACTGAATATAGTTGTCGCTTCAATTGCTTGAATGATTAGCTACATGTGGTCTCTGTGCCTTTTTTCTTCTTCTGATTTAGCTATTTTCTTGGATGAGATTTTGATGGCTGGCCCGATGCTTGCTGCTCTTGCTTTCCTTTCTCGGATCAAAGCACTTGAGGCCTTACTTTGACACTCGTAGGGATTGATATCTATTTTTAGTTATGTGCTTGTGAATCTCTGTGCTCTGACTCGTTTAGCTCTTGTTGCTTTGGCATCTTCCCAGTGCAGTGTGTTTAATCTACCAGACAAATATTCTATGACAGACTGACCATATGGAAAATTTACGTTCCGTTGATGTGGCTTGAGCTTGCCCGTATATGTAATTATGTGCAGATTAGCTTAGCCCTTTGAGATCATACCTGTATCTTACCTTTCCTTCTGATTACAAGTTTACCGAGGTCTGCAGCTGTTATAATTCGTCGATCATCTTGCAGATACCTTCAATGGATGACATAGTGGATTCGTTGAACAGCGCATACCAAGATTTCATCTCAGCAGCAGCAGGCGTCTTCGAGGCGAAGCAAAGCTCCGGCAGTGTCCACAAATCTGAAGCCACTGACACTGCCCTCGAAAACTTCAAGCAGCAATGGGAAATGTTTAGAGTCGCTTGCGATCAAGCCGAGGAGTTCATCGAATCTGTGAAGCAAAGAATAGGATCGGAGTGTCTCGTGGACGAGGCCACTGGCTACGTGGCTACTAAACCGGGACAGCCTCAGAGCGGTCTGCCGCCGATAAGTGCCGTAAGGCTCGAGCAGATGAGCAAAGCTGTTCGCTCGCTCGTGATTGAACTGCAGCAAGGATCGGGCGTTGGAGGGGGTTCGTCTCATAGTAGTAGCTCGGGTGCCCCTTTCGATGCTAGGTTCACTGAAGATGCTGCTCAGTAGGTAATCTTGCAATATTGGTCTGAGGGGTTTGCTCTTTAATGGCTTTTTGTGAGTATACTGAAAATGTTGGTTAAAAAGGGCTATAAAACCTGCGAAAACATGCTAAACTTTTGCATCATTAATAAATCCCTGGTTACATTTTGAAGACATTCGATCAAACTACAGCCAAGTGATGAAATTCTACGCGATGAAATAAATCACGTCCTTCTTGCATTTATGGTACTGATCGTATGATTAGAGGAGAGCATTGTCTTGCATCTGTAAGTAAAACCCGCAAACTCATGAGCGCCTTGAATTTATTTAGTACTCTGTTTCTAAGACCCCGTCGATGAGACCAAACTCCATTGCCTGCATGGAAAAAGGTAAAGAGAATTGGGATTCTTGGTTTCAGAACAATCTCAACTTAGTTTTTGGCAATTTGAGTTTCGGAATTTTGTATGCAAATGCGTTTTTATGAGATTGCTGTCATAAAATGAGGAGCAACGCAAGTAGAAGAAGAGAAATTATTACCTCAGCCACAGATAAGAATCGATCTCTCTCTGTGTACTGTTGAACTTTTTCAAGTGGTTGCCCGGTAAAGGCAGCGTACATTTTGTCGATTTTCTGCATCGAACGAACAAAGGAGGGAATGGGAAGAATATGAAGAGTGACAAAATCCATATAAATAACAGCAATGGTCTCCGTTCTACATGCAGGGCACAAGTGGAAGTATCTCAGCCAGAAAAGATATCAACTAAATAGCTGTAATCTTAATGTCATTTCCAACTTGCAACAGATAAACCAACGTAATATTTTACATTGAATATTAAAAAAAAATACCAAAGATTACTACAAAATTATTGAGATCCAAGAGATACTTTAGTAAATGACTGTTGAAAGGAAACTTACATGGCGAGATTGAACAGCCTCATTCACTTGGCGTCTCACATCCTCCACATGGCCCTATAAACAGAAAGATTCTTCAAACATACATATAGATTTATGACGAAATGACTAGGCAGTTAGGAAGGAGTTCTTTTAACAGGGCAGTGCATTGGGAGTGGTGTACAGTGTAGGCTCAAAGTGATCAATGGCACTGTCAATGAAGGAAGAGGCCAGTGGCCATGAGCTGATAAAACTCAATTGAACTGGACAGTTAATGTATTGTCCACGTCTAGCGTCGCATATATTACTAAAACGAAGAAAACAATCCGTACCCCACATCCACTTTGTGGCTGATGTATCATAATTCGGGCATTTGGCATTGCATACCGCATTCCCTTTTCGCCACCAGCGAGAAGCAGAGCACCTTGACTAGCAACAACTCCAAAGCAGACTGTACCAACCCTGGGCTTAATCTGAAGTAAAATAGTATCACATGACAGATGATGTCAGAAATCTTCAGGCAGCCAGGGAAGGGGGGGGGGGGGGGGGGGGTATGTATGTACGATGCATGGGTGTATTATAGTGCCGACTTTCAATTGTACAATGAACAAAGGCATTCATTCGCAAGAAAAACTTCAGACGGCTACAGCTTAAAGATGCAAAAGAGTGCAAGTTAAGGATGCGAATTTGTAAATCAGAATAATATGGAGGTATAATAATGGAAACCCACCCAGGACATGCAGTCGTAAATAGCCAAGATAGAATATGTGCTCCCACCAGGGCAGTTCAGATACATCTAACATAGAAGAGTCAGCAATAAATAAAAGCACCTGAATGCTCCTATATTTCCCAATTAAATAATAGTAAAGCAATAAGAATTATAATGTTTACATGTACACTTGCATACCAAAATATCTGATTCTTCGTCAATTGTTGCCAAAGTTACTAGTTGCGATATAACTCTCTGAGCTACCATTGAATTAACAGGCTGCCCGATGAAAATAATACGATTTCTAAAAAGTACAGTAGAAAGGTCTAGAGGCCCTCCAGGAGTCATCACAGCCGGCATTACAGGAGGATTCCCTTTTTTCGCCTCTATCACACCACTATTTGTAAGAAAAATTCAGAATAACGTGTAGCTAAATAAATAGGAATTGGAGCACGAATAATCTACACAGAAAAGCCAGAATACCCAAAACAGCAAAAAAATAAAAATAAAAAAATGAGGATGTGATGTGAAATTTTTATGTAGCTAACCACCGGAGGAAAGTAAAATAAGTAGCGCTGAACTGCAAGGGTATTTCCCTATCCTACTTTGTTAATTCTCAAAAGCTAAAATGATTCAGAAAACTTCAGCATAAGAAGTCCTACGTTTGTATCAAAAACCTGTACAAGATTTACCACGCACAAAGGAAAGACAATATAACCTTCAATTTAGCATTATCAAAAATGGATATCCTTAGTTTAGAAAAAAGTAAACATTGACTTTTAACTTTTTGGAATATCAATGAAGAAAGACACAGGTTCAATGGAACAAGCTTTCTGTTATCTCTATCAGAGGTCTATGCAATATCAGCAGCATTTAGTTAAATAGGAATCAAACCTTTGATTAGAATAATCATCGTTCTGGTCTAGCTTTAGTGGAGTTGGCCTACTCGTTCTACTAGAAAATCCTGAAATTACATTGGTGAAAGAGAAGTCAGTAAATCGAATTCTTCATCAATATAAGTGCTCACACACTCACAAGGAGACACACACACAGATTTTCCTACATGTCAAATTATGGAATAACTACTTGTTTGAAGAGACTTCATCTCCTTCAGTGAAACGAGAATACTGCGGCGTATTTTGGGCATCTAACTATATAATCACATTAGAAGCACAGTAACTTTAAAAATAAGCTAATAAGCTCCGAACTGAAGAAGAAACCCATTCGATACTTTCTCATTACAAAAAACAAGAAATTTATCACATCTTATCCATCGGGAGGCTACATACCAATCATTGAAGAATCACCATACGAGCTCGACAGAGGTGAAGCTGCAGCTCTAACAGTTAACTTCCTGCCGGAACAAACAACCATACAGCTGAACGTTGACAAAGAGAATCAAAACAGACTCATTCACAAACTAACTAGAAAACAACGAGATGTTCCAAGACCAACGACAAATCACCTCGCATAAAACGATGTCGAAGACGCGGCCCTGCGGCCAGAAGCCACCGACAGATTCATCGGAGCTGCAATTGCTGGCGTCACCATCTCTGTGAAAAGCTCTGAGGAGTGAAGAGGATGAAAGTCTACGAATGGCGTGGGGTGATTGGGAGTATTTCGGTTTTGACGTTTTTAGCCTTAGAAAAGAAGCGTTAGCGATTTAAGATCGCAGGCAAATTGGGCTGGATAATGTCATAATAAATTGGGCCTCTATTGGGCTCGGCCCATATTAACTCCCGCCAAAAGTAAACCTTCAACGATAAGGCGCTTAACATGCGGCCTACTAAGTACTGAAGTTAGCTCAGCGCTATCATGGTTATGGAAAATTGGATGAGGGCGGAAGATTTCAGATTGGTGATGGCTGCAATTCGATGGTGAGCCATGGGACGTGGATCATATTCATGTCCATGGATTTTCGAGTACAGTAAAACAGTTATATGGGCAAGGCAATTCTCAACCATTCCGCTGCAACATGAAAGAGGTATATGTATGACAATTTCTATCAATTTTTGCTGTTAGGTTTTCAGAGCGTTAGGAGTACGCTACGTAGCAATGCTTGGAATCATATCTAAGAGTTTTATCTCATCCTTAACTGGGGTCCCTGGGCGGGACATTGTATATTTTTCCCCAGATGTACAGCCAATAATTGATGATTATCTAAAATTTGTCCTCCAAGCCACGTAGCGTCGGCTTCCCCAGATGCTATTAGTTAGTCTGGATAGACAAATCAAGCGATTAAGTATTGGATAGTTCATATGTGGAGAGATTTTGTTTGCCATAATTGATGATTATTTTAGAATAATAATGCTGTCCAGGATTTGTTTAATGAGTTAGCTTGCTGATGTGCTATGAGCTGCTAGGATTTAATGTGTGTGTGTGTGTGTGTGTGTGTGAAGAATGCCATAGAATATAAAATTCCTGCAGTGATTCACGAGAAATAGGCACACCATTTCGCAAATTAAAAAAAAATGGTAGGGCTTCTTTTGCACCACTTGGTAATCATGGTTGGATGAGTAATAAATTTGTCATTATCATATGAATTTCAGTGTTTTTTTTTTTTGTGTATTTTCTAGTGGATCACAGAATGTGTTTCAACGTAATATGCTGGAGATGCCGGCAAGAAGGATAGTAGAAACTGAATAACATTGAACTGTTGGGTCCAGCTAATTATTTTGTTCCCCAACCAACAAAGCCATGTGAAGAATTAATAAAGAAGCTAGCAAATGACGTGAGCGATGAGCTATTGTTATTTGGCATTTTTCATTGTGGTTTGCCTATAAATAGGTACGATGCATCACTTGTAAAAGCACCCCAAAGTGCAAGAGTAAATCCATCAAGTGAGAGAGATAGAGTGAGAGTGGAAAATTTATCCGGGTGGATAAAAGTGAGAGCGGGTATAGTTTTACTAGGGTAATTGGGAGTAGGTACAAATACATTACCCGGGTGGGTAAGGGGTCTCGGGTTTGGGTTAAACACGAGCGTCAATTTGTACGGTGTAATATTCTCAACATAGTAAAATTATTGTCTCTCCGTGGATGTAGGCGGTATTGGCCGAACCACGTAAAAATCTCGTGTTCTCTCTCGGTGTCATTTCGGCTTACGTACTATCCAGATAAATTGTCGCGGGGTCCAAATACAACCCACCGCTGGGCCCGAATTTTTTAACAACCTCCCCAACAAGTGGTATCAGAGCCTAGCCTTGCTGATATTCTGAGTATGCTCTGTGGTTGCAGCTGTGTCTGATCTTCCACATCAGAAAAGATATTAAAAAGGTTTATCGTTACGGGGGAGCCAGTGTCGGGCAAAGCTTGTGCGGCGGAGGAATTTTTTTTTGGCGAGTAGTGGCAATAGTACTGTGTAAGTGGGTTCTGTCTAGGTGACTGGTGTATAAGTGGGACCGTTGTGACCCCACCAGCTCTATCTGAGAACTCACTTAGAAGGATAATTCTGTCTAGTAGGCAGGTCGCTAGCCTTTACTGGGAATTATCTGATTAGTACTATTTGGGCCAGAGCTGTTGATTCTCTGCAAGGATAATGGCGACGGATAACAGCATCAAAGTGCGACAATTTGATAGTACGGGAAGTTTCACTCTTTGGCAGAGGAGAGTGAAGGATGTACTCGTTCACCAAGGCTTGGCTAAAGCTTTGAAGGGAGACGAGGGGAAGCCGGAGAAAATGACGAAAAATGACTGGGAGGATTTGGGGTCGAGATGTGTCAGCACAATCCGTCTGTACATTGCGGATAACATTTTGAATAATGTTGTTAATGAAGATTCTGCACCAGATTTGTGGAAGAAGTTGGAGGACTTGCACCTTGGGAAAAGCTTAACCACAAAGTTAGATCTGAAGCGGGAATTGTACCGGCTGAAGATGGAGGAAGGTGGGAATCTCATGGATCATGTTAGCGTGTTCAACGGACTTGTGGATCAACTTGCAAAAGTTGATGTTGAGATAGAGGAAGAAGATAAGGCCCTTTTACTTCTTACCTCGCTTCCTGATTCTTATGATAATTTGGTCACCACCATTCTGTACGGGAAGAAGACAGTGACGTTGGTGGAGGTGCAGTCAACTCTTTTATCGCATGAAAAGAGAAGACGATCAAATTATGGAGATAGCCAAAATTCGACGTTGGCTATACATGGAGAGAATCGTAAAGGAAGGATGCACGCCAGGGGATTTGGAGACAGCAGCAGGTCCAAATTCAAGGGTGGCGGGAAGGGCATTGTGTGCTACAAGTGTGGTGAGCCGGGACACATCAAGAGGAACTGTCCGACTTGGAAGAAGGACAGGAGCGGCGAGGAAAATTCCACAACGATGATAGCACAGGATACAGATGATCTTGGAGACGTTCTCACAGTCTCTAAAGATGACGCTCGTTCTCAGGATGAATGGATATTGGATTCGGGGTCGAAGTACCATGTTTGCTCTGATCGGAAATATTTTGATACGTTTCGGAGAATACGAACGGGTTCGGTGTCCATGGCTGATGGATATCGTTGCAGTGTTCGGGGTGTTGGAACGGTGAAAATCAAAATGGTTGACGGAGCGGTGCGCACTTTGGGTGGTGTGATATTTGTCCCGAAGTTGCGTAGGAATTTAATATCCTTGAGCCAGTTAGATTCCAAGGGCTATGGGAGTTTCATAGCAGGGGGAGTCTGCAAAATCACACATGGCGAAAAGGTCCTACTGAAGGGAGAAGAGCGTGGAGGTTTGTATCGTCTGGACGGGAGTATGGTATATAATGCTCTGACTTCGATGGGTTCACGTAAATCGCGCGCGCGTGGTGGAATGGCAGACGATGGTGAGAAGGTAAATCCTGCTGGAGAAGGGATTGCATCGAAGTCCCTCTTTGGAATCGACGAGTAGAGTCGGTTCGGCAGTTGCACATAGGATTGGCCGCTGAGTGAATCAAGTGGTGTAGGACCGGAATTCTTGATTCGGATTATGTGTAGCTGGTACAAGGAAGGTCAATGAATCGTTCGTGGTATTTACGAGCGGGTGACTCTCAAGATCAGACTCGCTGAGAGGAGTGCTTTGTGTTTGCTGATGCTGAAGAAGATGAATATAGCTAGAGGGGAAGAATTGTTGGGTCCAGCTAATTATTTTGTTCCCCAACCAACAAAGCCATGTGAAGAATTAATAAAGAAGCTAGCAAATGACGTGAGCGATGAGCTATTGTTATTTGGCATTTTTCATTGTGGTTTGCCTATAAATAGGTACGAAGCATCACTTGTAAAAGCACCCCAAAGTGCAAGAGTAAATCCATCAAGTGAGAGAGATAGAGTGAGAGTGGAAAATTTATCCGGGTGGATAAGAGTGAGAGCGGGTATAGTTTTACTAGGGTAATTGGGAGTAGGTGCAAATACATTACCCGGGTGGGTAAGGGGTCTCGGGTTTGGGTTAAACACGAGCGTCAATTTGTACGGTGTAATATTCTCAACATAGTAAAATTATTGTCTCTCCGTGGATGTAGGCGGTATTGACCGAACCACGTAAAAATCTCGTGTTCTCTCTCGGTGTCATTTCGGCTTACGTACTATCCAGATAAATTGTCGCGGGGTCCAAATACAACCCACCGCTGGGCCCGAATTTTTTAACAACCTCCCCAACATGAACGAGGCTCTTATCGTGGAGCTTATTGCTGATCGTAGGATTAGATAACATCTTTTATTGGTACACATGAAGTGGATTACATATTAGGACATACAATAAGATTCTTGCTGCAGAGTTTATGTCGATCGCGACAATGACTGTTGCTGAGTATTGAATCGTAACATTATGGCACGAAAGCTTTACTACGCCTTCATTGATGTTTTGGTGGAGGGAACCAAAACGAAGTTGTCTGCCGGAAAGAAATGGCACACGGGGGACGAGCCTGGTTCGACCCCGAGCACCTTGAAAGACACGTGGTTAGGGCTCCACTTCGAGGTGTCCATGTGGCACACGGCAATAGCGTTCGCCTCGTCTCCATTCTCACCAGTCAGCGAAACCCGAAACACCCGGCTCCTACTGGCTTGGTAATGACAGTACAATACTGGGTAAGGATAAGGCATGGTGTGGCAAGCTATACTCTTTGCTGCCTCAATTTCCTCAACTCCCATTACCGTATACTTCTGCAGGGTCGCGGAGGATGCATACTTTCTGGCATGAGTCGTGGAGACAAGCTCGGGGTCAGTTTCAGAACCGAATATCTCCTTCGTAAACTCGACGAGCGATTCCCGGGACGTCGCGCAGAGCTTGATCTCCCCCTTGATGGGTTTCGTCTCGCACTGCCTGAGCGTGTCTTCCATGGCGGTGGCCTGCGGTGAGCCTCGGGCGAAGTTGAAGAACCGAAGCAGATGGTCGAGGTCTTGATACGAAAAGGGTATTGCGTCAGCTTCTTGTTTGGAAAGCAGATGATCGAAACCGTTCGACTCCCTTTTGGGGAAATAGATGGGGATTGTGTTCCCTTGCTTGAGGTCCTCCACGAAGAAGAAGACTATTAGTGCGGAGTCCATGTGATGATGCTCGTGGGAGTGAACTTGCTGTATACGCATATCCGTTCGAGCAGCGTTGTGATGGTGACCCATTTCCATGGACTCACCAGTTCCATGGCAAGCTCCCTACGTCGAACAAAGGTAAGCATTTGTCTGTCATCTTTTCCATTTATAAATCTGTCTATGGTTTTGAACTGCTTAGCATATTAAACTGAGAGTGGTGTTAGAGAACTATCATTACCTTTAGAATTAGGATGTGGAAGAGTAGTAGACCATAACAAGCAGCAACCTTGACATCCATTGAATTTCGAGTTGATAGATATGCTAAGCCCCTTAAGTGAAAAGTCTTGGTAGCTTTGAATGTACAAATAGTGAATCATATCATATCTTCCCAAGTAACATAATTTTAAAATATCAACGATTAATTATCAGATAATAGATTCAAATGGGGTCCTGATAAATTTTACTCAACTGCATTCTCTTGATTCTGTCTGCAATAATTGATGATTATTTTAGAATAGTTAAGCTGTACTTGTTTTGTAGCGCCTGTAATATGAGCTTGCATGTTGATATGCTAGGATTTAATATATAATGATAAACAGATTCACGTGAAATAGTCCCCATCACGTCCCACCAAATGAGAAAATTGTAGGATTATTTGATTTCTTTTGCATGGTAATAAAGCTTATTTTACTTACATATGTTACCATCAGCAATCAACCAGCTTGTATGATTCTTGATACTATAAATAGTCACTTTCTGATTCTTTCTTGACAGCAACCAACTAATAAATCAGTAGAGGCATATTTCTAAGTAAAGAAAGATGGCTTGTCTCTGTCTTTCAATAGGGCTCTTAATCTCTCTTGTTATGGTAGTAGTAAGTCTTACACTTCCATGATCTTCATGTCCCACTAGCTGTGATTATTTGCTAAATTTCTATACTTAAATTGTTTTGATCTTTAGAGTTAATATTGTAACTTAATCACATGCAGTTTTCTAGCCCCATCAGTGCAAGAAAAGATCCAGGCGAGTACTGGCAAGGTGTAGTGAAAGATGATCCCATGCCTAAATATGTTGAGGGTCTTATTCTTACGAGTAAAACTACGTCGCCTGTCTCGAAGAAAGGCACTCATTGTCACCACAGCTCTGTGAAAAGGTTCAGAAACTTCGAACCTATTCCTAACATCTCGGCCTACAACGATGATGTCAAGCCAGAAGACCGACCTAAGAAATCCTTCACCAAAGATTTCGAACCTATTCCTAACGTTTCGGCCTACAACGATGATGTCAAGCCAGAAGGCCGTCCTAAGAAATCCATTACCAAAGATTTCGAACCTATTCCTAATGTCTCGGCCTATAATGATGATGTCAAGCCAGAAGGCCATCCTAAGAAATCCTTCACCAAAGATTTCGAACCTATTCCTAATGTCTCGGCCTACAACGATGATGTCAAGCCAGAAAGCTATACTAAGAAGTCCTTCACCAAAGATTTCGAACCTATTCCTAACATCTCGGCCTACAATGATGATGTCGAGCCAGAAGGCCAGTCTAAGAAATCATTCACCGAAGGGTTCGAGCCCAGGCCTAATGTCACGGCCTATGGCGACGATAAAGTTGGAGTAAATGCAGAGAAGTAACGCCGAGCCCGAGCCCACGAGTCTTGCTGCTTTGTCATAGGAGCATAACCTGGTGATTATCCATCAATGGTTTTCTTGTGTTTTATCTTTCTATGTTATGTGAGAAGAGCGCTGTTGAATGTTGTTGTGTAATAATTAATAATAATGCAGCATTGCTGATTGTACTTATCAGTTGTTGTTGTTAGTGAATTTGTACTGTGTGCTGCTTCCAAGATTTTTAACCTTTTAAGGATACTACTGAAAAGTCTTCAAAGAAAACTTATAACCATACAATATTTTGAAGCCCTGCTTGTCCTAAAGAGATGAAGTCAATAGTGTAAGCTGCATTGCATGCATGTCGTAGCTATGGCAAATATTTGAGTGATGAGATTATAAAATGAACTGAAAGATGATGATGATGATGATGATGATTACGACAGCAAACTGACTTCAAAACTTGGACAATGTTTAAAATAATCGTCAATTATTTGAAACATAATCAGATAAGATACAATGTTCTAGCTGGGCCCAGTTCCAAATTCTCAATATTTTATTTATCTTCAATTACAAATGCGACTGATTTAAAATCTTCTTGTCTGCTCTGCCACCATATACAACAATTGCATTCTATTTCGAGAAAGAGAAGATATTATCACATCCTATCATCAGAATCAATAAACTCCACCATATTTATATATATATATATATATATACATATAGAGAGAGAGAGAGGACAGGAAAGAAGATTTTTACATAATAAACGTCTGGTAATAAAAAAAACAGCATATGAACAAAGGTAATTCAAGCGACAAGTTTTTGCTTTGAGCCTTTACACATACAGACGACGAAACAAAGATTACACAGAAAGAATTCTCATGCCAGTAAGCGTTTACTGAGAACGTCTATACACTCATCAACTCTTCTATCAATGTCCTCCAAAAGCCCAAATCTGTCAAAGTGGTAAGAAAAATGAGATCTATATATAGGAATCCAATGCAGTCAAGTTAATTATTAGTAAGTGTTCCCATAATATGTTCCCATAATATGTAGGGATCATCTGTGCCCATAATATGAGATCTATATATAGGGATCATCTGTGCCCATAATATGTTCCCATTAGGTGTTCCACCAATAAGGTGTTGACACATATCCATCTTATTTAAACATGGGATGATTGGTATAATGAAATGAACATGTGTCAACACTTCATTGGTGGAACATCTGATTGGAACATCAAATGGGCACAGATGATCCCATGCCGTGTTTTGAAGCTACAGCCAAACGATATATGCAACACAAAAATATATCGATGTGTCAATGTAGTTGTAGAAGAAATCAACGGTTATAATGGCTAACCTTCAGGGCAGGGTTGTGTCCCAACTTCCTGTACATAAAGGCGCTCCCGTCGGCCGAAAGCCCTAACCTAAACAACTGACACGCCCCGTCGTGGGAAGTTTGTAAAGATCCTCCCAAGTTCAGAACCACCTTTGAAGGTAGCAACATAATATAATAAATGAAAAGGGACAATATTTTTAAGAATAATCATCAAAGAGTAATATGAGAAATGACAGTATTTACCTGCGCCAATAGCGTTCTTGTAAGCAGCAAAGAGAAGCCTCCCTGACGCAGAAAATGCAATCGAAGTCTTATACTTGATGCATGAATCACCTAAGCCAAGCAAAATGGGAATGTGTTCGAAAGAAAAACTACAAGGTACCTTAAGACATCAGCTGTATGCCCAGATTGAAACTCGCCTCCAAACACAGAGGTCCTCAAGCCCGTAGCTACATCCCATAGAACAAAGGTTTGATCACCCGAGGCAGTGACTAGGCGTGCCTCTTCGTCGGGAACGTATTGGCACGACGAAACGTAACCCTTGTGCCCGCTAAGCGTTCTTCATATGTCGGGCTGGTCGGTCAGGTTGAAGATGGGAGCACATGCTGACTAGGCCACCGCAGGCAACCGACTGCCCAGTGGAAGCGAAGGCGCACGTCATGACCCAAGCGCAAGGCAGCTTGATCGCATGAGTCTTCTGGCTAGTGAGAGCGTTCCATACGATTAGTCTTCCATCTTGCGATGCACTCACTATGCGGTTTTTGTCGGGAGTCCAGTCAAGCGAATGCACCTTAGATTCGTTAAAAAACATTCATTAGCTAGTTTGTGAGGAAGAAAGGGAACAGCGTACAGTTTGAAATGGTATGAATGAATGCTCAGCGATATTTTCTAATCAGAGTTATTACATTTAAGATTACAGAAAACAGGCAATTCAAGAAACCTTGCCGGCGTGTCCTTCAAGTGTCCGGCAACAGACCAGATCGGCCGCGCCGAATGTCGCCGGAGACTTACCCTGCGACCTCGCGTACCCAGAATGATACGTATCTTTTATTCAAATATTTGTTAGTTCCGATTATTCTGCTATCCTATCTCTTTTCAGTTAGTAGGGTATATGATTATTATTATATATATATATATATATGTCACGTTTGTATGATCTGAGGCATGCGTTATTTCTTTACTTAAACTCTCTGAATCCATCCACCCAAGAAAAACTCTCCAGGGTTGTTCAACCCTCAGATTTTTCATTCAATCCATCATCCCAAATTCCGATCATATATCAATCAATCTATCTAATCCATTCTGCTGCAATATGAAGCAGGTATGTATGTCACAATTTGGGAGAGTACGTCGCACATTACGTGATTGAAATTCTAGCTAAATGCTACTATCTTCAAGGTTGTGTGATTGTTTCTTCTTCCTTTATTGACATTGCAGGAAGGACCGCAATAGATAATCACGGAGGAGGACGGTACATTGAACTGTGGCGATTGTGACATCTTGTTGAATCTTAATTAGACGAACCCATTTGATATATACCGAGCATCTGGAAAGACATGTTTCCAGTTCGAGATATCCATATGTCAGACAGCAATAGTTTTGATCTATCAGTTGAGAGTCATCCATGTGCTGATATATATGCTAGAATGAACTTAGCTGTATATGCATTTGTTAGGGAATTATTATCACCATCTTTAGAATTAGGACATGGAGGAGAAGTAAGTAGACAAAAAAAAAAACCTTGACATCCATTTGAAGTTTGAAAATCTTGGTAGAGTTTATGTGCAATAACATCACATTGTATGTTTTGGTAATAAAAAACAGGCATTACACATATATATATCTTCCTAACTAACATAATAGATGCATCAAAGATTAATTATGGTCCTGGGACATTGTATATTTCCAATAATTGATCATATTTTAAATTTTTCCAAGTCACATTACGACGGCTTCCCCAGATGCTATTAGTTTTCTGGATAATAGCGTTGGCCTCGTCTGCATTCTCACCATAGGCTTGGTAATGACAGTACAATACAGGGTAAGGTGTTGGCAAGCTATGCTCTTTGCTGCCTCAATTTCCTCGACTCCAATTACCGTATACTTCTGCAGAGTGGCGGTGGATGCAGACTTTCTGGTATGAGTCGTGGAGACACGCTCGGGGTCGGTTTCTGGACCGAATATCTGCTTCGCGAACTCGACGAGCGATTCCCGAGAAGTCGCGCAGATGGGTTTCCATGGCGGTGAGCCTCGAGCGAAGTTGAAGAACCGAAGCAGATGGTCGAGGTCTTGATACGAAAAGGGTATTGCGGCAGCTTCTTTCTTGGAAAGCAGACGGTCGAAACCGTTCGATTCCATTTTGGGGAAATAGATGGGGATTGTGTTCCCTTGCTTGAGGTCCTCCACGAAGAAGAAGACTATTAGTGCGGAGTCCATGTGATGTGATGATGCTCGTGGGAGTGAACTTGCTGTATACGCATATCTGTTCGAGCATCGTTGTGATGGCGACCCATTGCAAGCTCCCTACGTCGAACAAAGGTAAGCATTTGTCTATCATCTTTTCCATTTATAAATCTGTCTATGGTTTTGAACTGCTTAGCATATTAAACTAAACTTGAGAGTGGTGTTAGAGAACTATCATTACCTTTAGAATTAGGATGTGGAAGAGCAGTAGACCATAGAAAGAAGCAACCTTGAATGATATCCATTGAAGTTTCAGTTGAGAAAGTGAAAATCTTGGAATAATGAAATCATATGTCCAAATAGCATGCATACTTGTAAAATATCAACGATTATAATAATTCAAATGGGAGATTTTACTAAACTCTCTGCCTGCAAGCAATAATTGATGATTATTTTAGAATAGTGTTATGCTGTACTTGCGCCTATAATATGAGCTTGCTTGCTGACATGCTACAATTTCATGTATAAGATAAATCAGATTCAATGAGATTATTTAAATTATAAAGCTTATTTTACTTGCATGTGTTGCATGAGCAATCAACCTATTTGGTTGGGACTTCTTGATTCTATAAATAGCGACTATCTGCATCTTTCTTGACAGCAGCAACTAACTAATAAATCAGTAGACACATACATATTTCCAAGTAAAGAGAGATGGCTTGGCTTGTCTCAGTCTTTCAATAGGGCGCTTAGCTTAATCTCTCTTGTTATGGTAGTATTAAGTCTTCCACTTAACTTTGAGTATTTGCTAAATATTTATATTTAAATTGTTTTGATCTTTAGAGTTAATATTGTAAGTTAATCATATGCAGTTTTCAACCACCATCAGTGCAAGAAAGGATCCAGGCGAGTACTGGCAAGGTGTAGTGAAAGACGATCCCATTCCCATGCCTAAATATGTTGAGGGTCTTATTCTTACGAGTAAAACTACGTCGCCTGTCTCGAAGAAAGGCACTCATTGTCACCACAGCTCTGTGAAAAGGTTCAGAAACTTCGAGCCACACCCCGATGGTTCTGCCTATAACGATGATGCCAAGCCAGAAGGTCGTCCTAAGAAATCCTTCACCGAAGATTTCGAACCGATTCCTAATGTATCGGCCTATAACGATGATGCCAAGCCAGAAAGTCGTCCTAAGGAATCATTTGCCAAAGATTTCGAACCGATTCCTAATGTATCAGTCTATAACGATGATGTCAAGCCAGAAGGTCGTCCTAAGGAATCATTTGCCAAAGATTTCGAACCGTCACACATACTTTACCTATATATACCAAAACACATCTTTGGTATATTTACAAGTAAGTACCTAACTATACATATATTACAATCAAATCCCTAGACAAATATAACTATTTATTGAACCCAATAAAATAGTCCTAACAAATAATCGAAATGAATAAATGGTGAATAAGAACACGGAATTTTTAACGTGAAAATCTGTAATGGAAAAAACCATGGTACCTAGTCCGATCAAATATCTCCACCATGTTAAATAATAATTGGTACAACAATTTTCTTCATAATGAATACCCTATACATTTAAAATGAACAAAAATATAATTAAGTTGCAAACTTAAGAGGAAAATATATGTAGACACTTTGTGTGAAGACTAAAACGTAATGCAAACCAATCATTGAATTTCTGGCTTAGGAGCATGACTTTATGCTCATTGAATTTTCGACTTAATTACATACATGAAAATATGTCAGAGATATATTATTTAGGTTATTTTAACCATCTATAAGTAAAAATGACTAATGGGTTGTAATTAAGAATTTCAAAAGAACTCAAATTTATTGAGTATTATTTGTAAAAAGAATACAACACTCCAAAGCTTCATAAAAATAAAACAAAAAATGACCAATGCATCAGCCATCCATCGTCACATAATTAATCCCAAAAAAATATGATAATCGGCTAACATGGATAAATGTTTTTGATAAACTGCCATGTTTGGTATTTAATACATTTGTTCCTTGGCAATATTTTGCATGAACTGCATCACTCTACATTTATTGGTTATTGATTATTATTGATATATTGAAAAATAAATAAGGGCATAACAATCATTTAACAATATGACAAAATACATTTTCTTGATTCACACTTTTAATGTAGTATAGATATATGAGCATGACTTTATGTTCATTGAATTTTCGACTTAATTACATACATGAAAATATGTCAGAGATATATTATTTAGGTTATTTTAACCATCTATATAAGTAAAAATGACTAATGGGTTGTAATTAAAAATTTCAAAGAACTCAATTTATTGAGTATTATTTGTAAAAAGAAATACAACACACCAAAGCTTCATAAAAATAAAACAAAAAATGACCAATGCATCAGCCATCCATCGTCACATAATTAATCCCAAAAAAAATATGATAATCGGCTAACATGGATAAATGTTTTTTATAAACTGCCATGATTGGTATTTGATACCTTTGTTCCTTGGCAATATTTTGCATGAACTGCATCACTCTACATTTATTGGTTATGGATTATTATTGATATATTGAAAAATAGATAAGGACATAACAGTCATTTAACAATAGGACGAAACACATTTTCTTGATTCACACTTCTAATAGAATATAGATAGATAATACTGAAAATGCTTCAAGGAAAAAAATCTAACCATACAATGTCAATAATATAAGCTGCATGCAATGAATGCCATGTAGTAGTTTAGTAATGGCAAATATTTGCGTGATGATAATAAAATGAACTGAAAGATGATTACGACAGCAAACTGACATTAGAACTTGGGACAAAATCTAAAATAATCGTCAATTATCTCAGACATAATCAGATAAGATACAATGTCCTAACTAGTGCCATAGCTAGGGACCCCGACAGCTGGGAGAAGCCAGACGAGTTCATTCATCCCCGAGAGGTTCTTGGACAAGAATGTAGACTACTTTAATGGCCATGACTTTGAGTTCATACCGTTCGGCTCGGGCAGAAGGCAGTGCCCGGGGGATGCCATTAGATGCTGCGAACGTCGAGTTGGCTTTGGCGAATCTATTGTACTCTTTCGACTGGAAACTGCCGGGCGGTGTGACCGCCGACGACGTCGACTTGGAGGGACTGCCCGGGATTACGACCTACAAGAAGAATCCTCTCCGTTTAGTGCCCAAAGGCTGCTTTTGATTCGTTATTTCATGTGTTTTTTTCGATTGTAAGGATCATTTTTAGAACGTTGTAATGAAATTATTACTTTTTATTTTCAGTTTCTCTCTAATTATAAAGCAATAAAGAAAGAAATAACCGACGAGGTGGCGCTATATAAATTCTTACAGCAGCGATCGTTCTTTCTTATCCATTTTCACTTCCGCCTGAAATGAAATGACGACCTCAAGCGCCGCCGCCACCCTCGACCCAACTACCTTCAGAAAGAAGCAGCGCGTGGGAAGTACGAGCCACCTCTCGAATCTCACAGCCGAAGACTCTTCCTCGCACAATAGCCGCATCCCCGACGGGACCTTCGTTTACAACGACCGCGACACCGCCGACGTCGTCCTCCGTCTCGTCACCGATCCTTTCACGCAATCGGAATGCGTCGGGTCTGAGCCGTTCGTCGCCCACGATTCCGAGATCTACCTCCACTCCCGCGTCATCGAGCGGTCGAAGTACTTTGCCGCCCTCCTATCCGATCGGTGGCAGCCGCGGGAGGAGGATGGCAGCAGCGATGCCTCGCCTTCTGATGGATCCCAGCGGATCTACCGTTTTACCCTAAGGTCGGAGCCTACGAGGGCATCCGTCGATCACAAGCTGATGGCTCTTCAGCTCCTCTACGCTTACGACGACGGCGATATGCTGTCGGAGATCGACTCCGTCGCCACCGCGATTAACCTGCTAGAGGAAGCCCTCGAATTGCTCTTCGAGGACTGCGTTAGAGTCTGCGTCAGATTCCTCGAGGCCGTCCCTTGGTCCGAGGAAGAAGAAGCTAAGATCCTAAACCTAATCCCTTATCTAAAGGTTGAAGAATCCGACGAATTATTAGCTAGAATCACACCTTCGAGGCCCAATCTATGCCAGGAAATGCTCGAAGGTCTGATCACATCTGCCATACACAACCATCCGAACATGGCATTCGCAAAGGCCTTCGTCGCAAAGCTGCTAAGAGACTTCACGTCTAAGGCCGTGGCCGGGAGGGTTTTAGAGAGGGCTTTCAAGAAAAGCTTATCCCTTGTGCAGCAGTCCATGGAGGAGTACACCAGCCCTCATTTCAGAGGCGATCACAGCGAAATGGAGGCTATACAGAAGATGAATCTCCATGCTGCAATGACAAATGGGAAGCATTTGCTTTGGCTAGTCGAGAGGATGGTCGAATTGAAGGTCGCTGATGTGGCCGTCAAGACTTGGAGCGATCAGTCGGCTTTTACCTCGGATTTGCAGAGGGTCTTTAGAGAAGATCTGTGGAGGAGCATTGCCCCGAGTTTTCCGTCGATCATACTGAGGTGTACGAGTCGGCTGGTCAGTGCTTTAACTACGGGGAGGATCTTGGCAAGTAGACAGGTTTGTAGTCTTTGAAATATCATGTTGTGTATGGATCGTTGAGAAGCATTTAGTGAAGCATTTGTGTTGACAGATTAGAGCAAAGATGGTAAGAGATTGGCTTCCCTTGTTAATCACGTGCAAAGACACTGCTCCACCGTTGGGTCCGAACCATAAGTCATCGCTCCACCTCGAGCTCGAAGAGGCGTTCTTGAAGATCATATCCACTCTTCCACTGTCCGATTCGCAGGAGTTGCTGCAGCAGTGTCTGAGCCTTTCGACTCGCAACGTCGACGACTGCCTGCATTTGGTCGATGCCTTCACCACTTGGTTTCGCCGAGCGAATTTGCCCGTGAGGACGGAGTGATGCTCTGGGATGTCGGCTTGATAGCTGTGTGTTGGTTGGTTTGTGTGTTTATGGTGGTGGTATCTTTGTTGCCGATGTTGGTTTTGCTTCTCTCTTGCATAGCTTGAACTAACTTGATGTTTTCTATGTTGTGATGATGATCATGGTTTGATCTCAGCTTTGTGTAATAAACTCGCCTGTACATTTGTTGTAAATATTGGGCTATGTTATGAGAGAGATGTTTACCATTCTAAGTTTGTACATGGGTAAACGAGACGAACTTGAGCCGAGCTATCGATCTTAGATCTCGGGTCAGTTTTTAGGCTTGAGCTTGGCTCGTCGAGTATGAGCTTTAAGTTTTATAAAAAAAAAGCTCGTAAGCTTTTGAACAGTAAAAGTTCAAACTTGACGGTCATGAGCTAAACTCGAGCTGACTGCTGGAGTTTGTGAGACATCTTCTTTCCTTTTAGTTTCGGGTCTATTCTATCTTATTCAAATGGATCATAAACGAACTGTTTCAAATGGATAATAACCCAACTCTGTTCAGATATTGAAATATAAGAGAAAAAAAAAATTTGTTTGATGGAGTTGGAAAAAATTTGTTTGATGGAGTTGGATAAAGGTACATGGATAGGTAGGGTAGGATAGTGATGTTATGTTTCCTATGTAGGCTTTTATCATTAGTCTTTTTTATTATTAAAAAATAATATAACTGAATAAAATATATAAGAAAAATATGAAACTAGAACCGGGTGACAAGATAGGATTATATGATTTCTTTTTTTAATTCAAATTCAGAATTAATCTAAAAAATGAATAAAACTCAAAATGATCCTACGGACCAATTTAGTTCATGATGTTTCGTCTGAACCAATTTAGTCCTCGATGTTGTTGATTTTGGACCAATTTGTTTTTTATATCATTATTAACGTCAATTTTAGTAAAAAAAAATTATAGAAGACATTCTCTGTTGTTTAATTATTGTTTATTTATTATTATTATTAGGTTAAATTGCATATAACCTACTTGTGGTTTAAAAACTAAGCATCAAAGCCCCTGTGTTTGTAAATAGTGTTAAATACTCTCATGGTTTATTTAATAATGCACACGCTCCCAGTCCGGTCATTTTTTCTCTTACGGTCAAACATTAACATAAAATTCCGTTTATACCCCTTTAACACTCTAAATTTTCTTTTTTATACCCTTTGACCCCTTTGATCAAATTGAACATTCCTTCCCATCTGTCGCAACACTCAAACATTCAGCCCACATTATCACTCAAAGTAATCTCTGACACCGTCCCACGATGAAAATCCCTCCTTCGAACCCATCTCGAAGTTCAACGCCAACGACTGATCCGACGAATTGTTGGACTGCAAGGGTTTTAGGGTAAAAAAAAGAAGAGCTTTGAAAGAGTTTATATGGATCGATCATCGTCCCATTATTTTAAATGTCAAACTCTTGAGTTAGATCTGGGGTGCAGGGCTACGAAGGGGTAGCGAGCGGCAAGGTTGCTGGTGGCCAGCAACTGCAAGCGAGCAACAAGGTTAGATTCGATGGTGTGGGGCTGCTCAGCGGCGAGAGGCACTGTAAAAGCCCTCTTGGATCAGATCTGGAGTGCAGGGCTGCGAAGGGGCGACGAGGGGCACTGCGAGAGGCCTCTTGGGTCAGATCTGGGCGAGCGAAGTGGTGTGGTGCTGCTGCAAGGGGGTGCGAGGTAGAGCAGGATAGCTCGATGCTGAAAGATCTACTGCTGCAGAGCTATTCGGTGTGGCTGCGAGATGCCAATGATCTGGTGGAGTTGGGCTGCTCGGGGCGGCGAGGTCGCCGGACAATTTTTTTTTTTCATTATTTGCTACGGATATTTCTTTTAATGTGTTTTGTTAAATTTCATTTTTCATTTTTGTGATTATTGATTCGAGGGGTATTTTAGTCATTTCATGTTAAAAAAGTGGTCAAATTATATTTCAGTTGCAATAACAGCGCGTGTGGTGCACTCTCGGGCAGAAAGTGCTGACCGGGGATACGATGCTACATTTTAGAAACCATACAAGAGCGTCACATAAAAAAAATAAACCACAAGGTAATACAACGCGCATTTTAGTATAAGGGGTACGAAGGAGTTTACCCTTATTATTATTTAGTAAACGAGAGAGTAGAAAAGAGAAATCCAACAAACGAACGACAGAATTCACTCATTTAGCAATCGCGAATTGGCAGCTGATCTCTGATCGCTTGGGGAAATCGAGGAAAAAGAGAAAATGGCCTCACTCTTAGCTCGTGAATCGATGTCTGCTCTTCGCGCTCGTCACCTCGTAAGCTTCATTTCTCCATTTTCCCTATTATTCTGTTCAATATGATCACTTTGTTATTGCTGATTTACAACCTAAGTGGGGGGAAGTCATTAATTATCGACTTTATGTGCTTTGATTTAGTAGTTGGTGCCCGAAGTTGAGTTATTGATTGATCCACATCTTTCGGGATGCCATCGGATATGGTTGTCTAGGGTTATTGATCCACATGTGTCGATTTGGTTATTATTCCATGGAGTTGTGTGTGATTATTTTGCTTTTTGGAGCAGAGAATGATTTGTGATGCTCGTTTTGAGTATTCTCAATGCGGATCAAGAGCTGTGTACACCTTTCGTTTGGAGATATCATTTTTTGTTGTGTTGCTCTACTATTTTTATTCTAAATATTTTTTGATGGTTTTGTGGCTTTAAATTGTAGGCTTCAGCTGGTCGTTTTGGGGTGGTATATGGTGAACGGTCCTTTGCAACAAAACACTCATTCTCGACTGATAAAGGTTCGTACCAGATTCCTCAGGGCATTGTTTTCTGCATATGAATCTTGGAATCCATCTTTCAGTTGTGTTTCTGCTTAGAAAACCAGTGGTTTCAGCTCTTATCTATGCTCACGGCTTTTAAGAACTACTTCTTTTGTTATAGGATGTACACGACATTCCTTGCTAAACCGTTTCAAATGTCTCATTTTTTATTGTCATTCATTTTTGTATTTGATTCCTACAGATGATGAAGAAAGAGAAAAGCTTGCCAGGGAGATATCAAAAGATTGGAGTTCTGGTAAAGTTTTTTTTCCCCCAGTCTGTGTTTTGTTGTTCCATTTTAGAATCTTCTGAACGGTGTACTCTGTTTGTCTGAGTAATTTGTTCTTCCCATTTGTGCGTTTGTAGTTTTTGAGCGAAGCATAAATACTTTATTCCTCACTGAAATGGTTCGAGGCCTAATGCTGACTCTAAAGTACTTCTTTGAACCAAAAGTCACTGTAAGTTGTTTTTCTTCTTAACCATTGCATTTGATGTCAATTGAAGGGCCTGCATTTATGCTATATGCCATTGTCATATGCAAGTAGAAATAATTATCTCCCTTAAAGCATCCATTTTTATAACTTGAATGTTATGGTACGGTAACTCCGACTTCAGTTTGCTCTTGCACCTGTCAAATCAATAATTGTTGGCAAAATTATTCGTGCAGATTAACTATCCTTTTGAGAAGGGCCCTCTGAGTCCACGCTTTCGCGGAGAACATGCTCTCCGACGTTATCCAACAGGGGAGGAACGTTGCATCGCTTGCAAACTTTGTGAAGCTGTAAGGACTTGATTCTAGGCTCATTGCTTTATTTCCAACAAATACTGTGCATATTAAGAAACCTAATCACGTCAATAATCAGTACCAGTCATTCATCTTTCTTCGTTAAGACTAGTTTTGCTTCCAGATCAGTTATAATGTTCCTTACTAGATATTTCTGTTTTGCATCTGTGCACTTGCCATGCTCTTACTATGCCTAATCGTGGGTTTCTTCTCAGATTTGTCCTGCACAAGCCATCACCATTGAAGCTGAGGAGCGTGAAGATGGGAGCAGAAGAACAACTAGGTAAAACCCTAAATATTTTTGCATCAACGATCAAACTGTGTATATGTGTGTGTTCGTCATTCTTATATCCCGAAATCTACAGGTACGACATCGACATGACCAAGTGTATCTACTGTGGATTTTGCCAAGAAGCATGCCCCGTGGATGCCATTGTTGAAGGGCCAAACTTTGAATTCGCAACTGAGACCCACGAGGTTTTTGCTTATCAACCGCTTCCATTAATCCACCTCAGTAAAAAAACATGTTAAAACATGCTTTTTATGATCCATATGATAGGAACTTTTGTATGATAAAGAGAAGCTACTTGAAAATGGAGACCGTTGGGAAACCGAGATTGCTGAGAATCTACGATCTGAAAGCTTATATCGTTGAACGATCCCGTTTTAACTGATTCCCGGAGAGACATCTTTTTATGTTGACAATCCAAACATGTTCAATAAAAGGTACATACTTTACCTCATCGTTCCCTTTTGTTTTAAGTTTCATGGGTACTATTTGAGCTTTCTTAGCACATTATGGGATGATGAAGTTTGTGTTCCATCTCAAATAAATTCTGGGAGTTTCTGACTTTCTGTAGAATTTACATTTTTTTTTTTCATATGAAAAAAAAAAAATCCACCACTATCTAACCCCCGTCTCCCCTAACCCTCCTCAAACATCTCGCACATCCAACGGTTCAGGAAAGATCTCCTTCGACTGCCTCCCCCTCGAAGAAGACGACCGGACCGTCCCCTCACCATTCCGACCACTGCTCCCATGCGATCCCATCGGGCCGGACTTCTGACCCTGACCCACCGCCACGTCCGAGGAGCTCCTCCTCCAGCTCCCAAACAGACCCGCGTTCCAAGACCCTCTAGACGAAGACCCCCTTAGCCTCGCTGAACCGTCGGCTTGATCCTCCCTTACAACCTTAAAAGGGTTTTCCAAAGCCTGTAGGACGTGCCTCATGAGGGGCCGTCGGTGGGGTTTGGGATTAAGACAAGACTTAGCCACCACGGCCATGGCCCACACCTCTTCTAGAAGATCCTCCCCGGCGAGCAACGTGGGGTCCATGATGTTATGGATGAGTTCTTTGTCGTAAATGGTTATGTACGGCAATGTTGCTTCCAACCATCCCTTGGCAATGCTCGGGTCGGTCGATGAGCTGACGCCCAGTTTCCCAGTTACGAGCTCGAGGAGAACTTTCCCGAAGCAGTATACGTCGTACGCGCACGTAGCGTTCGATGTACCTAAGATCCATCAATTAAAACCATGTTAACAGAATTTGACAAAAGAAAGGACAAAAGGAAGAAACTTTGAACACATACCTGAAGAACCTAGGTCATAACTTCTGCATACATGGAAAACAGAATGTTAGAACCTTAACTCGGGACTATAACGATACATCTCGACCAGAAAAGTTTCGAGAAAAGATACTCACAATGGCCGATGTAACAACCTTGCGATCCTATTTTGATGAGCCTCGCCTTCTTGAGCACAAACTTCGCTCAAGCTTCCTAACCTAACTTCGAATTTATCTTCGAGCAGTATGCTACTCGCTTGTACGTCCCTTCAAACATTATACAATAACTGATCAGGGAAGCGATCAAAATGTCGAAAAGCATGCAACGTCTTATGTAAGAAAACTGTAGATCCAAGCGGTAATAAACTAATGCAATCGATATCGAAGAAGTACCTGTGAACAAGGGGTGGAGTGCATTCATGATGGAGGTAAGTCAAACCCTCGGCTGCCCCAATCGCAATTTTGAGCCTTGTGATCCAATCTAAAGACTTCAAAACGTCCTCTGGGCCCGCGTTCTTGAACAGAGAGCTCGACAGATCGCCGTTTTGCAAGTATTTGTACACGAGGAACTTCTCCTCCTCATTCTCCAGGCAGTGTCCCACGAGAGGCACGAACCTCGGGCTCGAAACTTTGCTGTAGAATTCTAGTTCCGACTTGTAAGGCTCCTTTTCGTCCGCCGAGTTGTTCAGATTCACTCTCTTTATCACCACGTGCGTCGGGCCTTCGAGCGTTCCGTGGAAGAGGTCGCCGGAATGGCCGTGCTTGATTCGGTTTGCCTCGTCGAATTCGTTTGTAGATTCAAGAATCTGTTGGTACGTAAAGGACTCTCCCAATGCTGAGAAGTTTAAAGGTACAATGTGCGTAGGAGAAGGGCCGCTGGCAACTACTGGCGGCTCCACGCCGATGTCTCGGCTTCTGCTACCCTTTTTGCGCTTGCGAAAGATGAGTAGTAAGACGATGCTTATTACAATAACGATGAGCCCGAGTCCTCCGAGAACAGAAGCCAAGATTATAGTTAGTTTACGACTCCTCTTCTTGAATCTCTGTGGTGGTGGCGGCGCGACATTTGGCTCGCCGAAATTATCAAATGCTAAGCCTCGATTTGCGTAAAACGAAGCACACTGAGCCAAGCTCCGCTGATTCTGTGAGTTTTGGAGACAGTTCTCGGCAAGAAATGCGTTTCCACGGGCGTAATCTGGAACTTGGCCCTCGAAGTAATTGCCCGACAGGTCGATAACAGCGAATCTTCTTACCAAAGGCGTAATATTTCCGTAAAACGAATTATGGGAAACGTTGAATACAACAGCAGCAGCAGTTGTATTACCAACGCCGGCGAAACTGCCGTTTGGAAGCAAGCCCGTAAAATTATTCCCTGACGCATCGACAAACTCCAGCGAAGGAACGGACCAGAGCACGTCCGGGAAATTTCCGTCGAAATTATTACCGCTAAGGACAAGAAACCTCAACTGAGCCAATGAAGGGAACAAACTGGCCGGCAAAGCTCCCACCAGGAGATTATTACCGACCATCAACCTTTGCAGATTTCTAAGACCTCGTAAATCGGGAGGAACAGCGCCCGACAACGCATTGAATCCAAGATCAAGATCGACAAGATTAGACAGATCTCCCATCTGCGGAGGTATCGAAGACGACAAATTGTTCCGCGAAAGATTCAACAACCTTAACTTATCCATCTTCCCCACCTCCAACGGGATAATCCCCGTCAAGAAATTCCCAGACAAATCCAACGAAGTCAGATTACCCAGCCCGCCAAGACTACCTGGAATCGACCCAGACAACGAATTTCGAGACAGATCAAGCACGGAAAGTCCAGACAGTTGCCCTAAACTCAATGGAACAGTGCCAGTAAGATCATTACCAGACAAGTACAGTTCACTCAACCTACTCAAATTCCCGAGAGTCGACGGTATCGTACCGTTTATCGAACAAGACCTAAGATCGAGCACTTGGAGTGCGCCGAGCTGCGAACCGAACAGGCCCGGCATCGAGCCGGGAAGCAAGAAATTAGAGGCATTGAAAGTGGCCAAAAGGGTCAGGTTTTGAAGGGCATCTACTGAAAATTGAGGGCTTTGGTTCCCTTTTCTTGTTCTTCTGAACCCTGAAATGTTTATCACTGTAACCCTACCATTTGTGCATTGAATCCCTACCCATGAAGAGCATGGGTCTGATTTGATGGGCCATTCTTTAGCCCTCAATCCCAGCGAAGATCTCAAACTGAGCAGAGCTGATCTTTCCACGCTAGACACTGACAACTGCTGCTCCAATGTAAGGACAAAGAGGAAACACAATAAAGATGAGTAAATAAGAAATACCCTTTTACATCTATCCCACATTTTTTCTGCTTCAGCTTCATTGAACTCCCAGAAGATCCCTACTCATGTTCATCGACGCAGAAAAACGACGACAAGAATCTTTTGGATGTGTTTATTACAGCCCTCAGAGGATTAAGGAATCGTTTGTTGTCTGCATGTAGGTGCTAACTAGGAATAAAATAGAGACTTTTCATGGGGTGGAGCTGACCTTTACCACCCAATAGAAGAATAGAGATGGATCAACCGATCAAAAGGGATTCTTTCTTTCTTTTAAAAAAAAGGTATTTTGTTTGCTAGAAAACTATAAAAAATCACTTCTTTATACACATCTTTCTCTATCTGTCCTAACACCCAGTTGAAGAATGAGCTAGATGAAGAAATTGAAAGAAAGTCAGAATTTTATTTTGGGGTTTAAGGTGGGAAGATGATGATACAAATTGTCTCTGTCTTGTCTTATTGTAGAGAAAGGACAAAGGATGCTACTGATAGAATAGTAATCTTTCACGCCAATCTCTTTCTATGATTAAACCTCATTAATAGTAATCTTATTTGAGAAGGGGGAAGAAGACGTAGTGATCAACTAAAATGTCGACACAGTTGTAATACCATAAATAGTTGACCGCCGAAATATGCTTAAAACAACCCAACTAAGCTCGTTGATAATTAATTATCTTAATGATTTATCTCCCACACCATTGTTAATCTCTCTCTGTCTCTCTCCAGACATGTTAGTTGATGGTCGGTATATATGATTATGTAAAGCCGTTAGCGATGATGAATGGGGGGAGGTAGTTGACATTTAATAATGGTTTTCCTTTTGATCTGTTGATTCCCTATGCCGTAGGTCAATATAACGAATTAAAAAAAATTATACTACTTTTAACTATATTTGATTATTTTCTCAATCATATTATTAATTGACAATTCAACAATTAATCTGACTATCACATGTCAAATAGTAACAACAATTACGTTACTTGTACCACTTGCATTCGTAAAAAATTTATTAGCCACGACAAATATGCTATTTTTTTATATATAATTAATCAACAATCCGACAAAATAATTGTCATTTTTCTATATTTCCACTTTAATTCTCATACTTCAACTAAATTTAGTACGAATCGAATCTAAACATCATTGTTGTTTATAATAGGACTAATTCTCTTTGTATGTTTATACCATTCCAAATCCGCACAGACTGAGATAGTCAAATAATTCAAGTGAGACAGAATAGAACCCTTAATTTTCGTATAGTAATATTAGAAGCTCGACCTGATCAAAATATAATTAGCGATTAGACTAACAATTTACTATGCAAATTCATCAATCTCTAGTTGTAAACACATATGGGCATGCATCATTTTTATCTTCTTTTTTTTCTTTTTGTATTTTTTGGAAGTAGAGTATCAAAAGATTATGTCTTCCTCCTCAATGTCAATTGTCAAATGAATACTATTATAAAGTCAACGATTCTATATATTTAATATGAATGGAGAATATACAATTAGATGGAAGTTTGACTCGCCTAACTTGTGTTTTGGCATAGAATGTCAAAATAAAGACAATCCATTCTTTGGTGTTGACCTTGTAATTAATTGGGTTAACTAACGTTGACTGTTTCAAAAGAATAAATCAAAGTTATAAACTTTATATTTATGTTGGCTAACTATATTTTTGTAACATACTTAGAGAGACGTGTCGTATCGTTTAAGCACTTAATATGTTATAATTGTCAAATCGACATATGGCTAAGAGATTATACTAGACCGCCCTTTATTTTATGTTGAATTTTCGTAACGTCTTTTTTATTATAATTGACTCTTTATAAAGCAAGCATTATAAATAAAATATTAGTAAAAAGAATTTAATTGAATATTGGGCTTATGATTAGCCCAATATATTCCAAGCTTAGACCTAATTAGAAAACCAATCGGCCTTCTTGGAGAGAGAGAGTATTTATTTATCTATTAATTTATTTATTTCATATTAAATAATGTAATGTTTATTTCACACTAGGAAGTTGTTCATTTAAATTAGACAGAAAATAGTTGTAAAAGCCAAATATAAGAATTTTCGAGAACATTGTATTTATGTAAATGTAATGGAAGCAAACCACCTGAGAGATGTAATAATGTAAGGTCAGTGTCAATCATTTCCCAAATGGTAATAATAAATCAATAAAATATATGATCTGTTATTATAATAGATGGGCCTACTAAATAGGCCCAAATATCAAATTCGCCAGCTGGACAGAGAGGTGAGGCCCATCTCATGTTTATCTTTAGGTAGAGCCCCTTAAATGCTTTCCCCATCACAAATAAATAAAATTTAAAGTAGTCTGTACACTCCGATTAAGTTGAATCTGTATCGAAGCTGAGCATTATTTGTCATTTATGAGATGATCATCGACTTTCTGCGGGATTAATTCTCCTGATAATGTGTCTTGTCTCAAGTCTGCACAGACATCAATCTCAAAAGAAGACCAAATAAAATCGAACTCACAAACTCCCTGTGGAGAGTCATGTGACTGACCACTACGATCGCCTGCTTCTAGCAGGACTAAATTCCATGGCCATGTGCCATGTTCTAAGTTTACGAAGACAGTAATCTCAAAGGAGACCAAGTAAAATTGAACGCAACCTCCTTGTGGAAAGTCATGTGACTGACCACTACGATCTCCTACTTCTGGTAGGACTAATTCTCATGGCCATGTGTCATGTCCTAAGTCTAGGAAGATAGTAATCTCAAAGGAGATCAAGTAAACTCGAAGCCACAACCTCCTTGTAGAAAGTCATGTGACTGACCACTACGATCTCATACTTCCGGTAGGACTAATTTTCATGGCCATGTGTCATGTCCTAAGTCTAGGAAGATAGTTGTCTTAAAGGAGATCAAGTAAAATCGAACTCACGATCTCCTTGTGGAAAGTCATGTGTGTCCAAAGTCTACGAAGTCAGTAATTTCAAAGGAGACCAAGTAATATCGAACCAATGACCTCCTTGTGAAAAATTATGTGACTGACCACTAAGATCTCCTGCTTCGGACGGGACTAATTCTCATGACCATGTGTAATATCCTAAGTCTACGAAGACACTAATTTAAAAGGAGACCAAGTAAAATCGAACCGATTACCTCATTGTGGAGAGTCATATGACTGACCACTAAGATCCATTATATTCACTGGAACTAATTATCATGAGTATGTGTGTCTCATTCCAAATTCATAGAGAAGAACAAGTGAAATTGTACTCAATATAATTAAATATATTGATTTATTTATTTTTATTATTTATTTATAATATATACAAGCGTCATGGTCCTCACATTTTGCTATTTTTCTCCCCGATAAAACGCAGCTTTTCAGAAAAAAAAATCCTCTATTTTCTGTATTTTTGTTCAACCTCGGAAATTAAAGATAAGGTTAGGCACTGAATTTCATAAGTGTTTTTTTATGGGAATTAATTAATTAATTTCAAATTAGTTATGATTATTTAAAAATTCCATCATGCACAAGTAATGAGATTTCAAAGGCATTAAAATATAAACATATTTCAGTAATGCTAGTTCGTTTTTCTATACTTGAACAGATTTAATATATACCATTAATCTAAGACAAACTAGGCCATAAAAATTCCCAAGGATATGAAGGTTTTTATTACAATAATGCACACAGATTCAGCAATAATCTATGCAATCTGTATGATTGGAAATTAAAACATATGCAAGTTGAAAATTAAATATATATTTACATATATATATATATATATATATATATATATATTGTGCATCAATTCCCAACGACGCTTTCATTTACTGCAACACCAATTGCTAATTTTAATGTCTGCAAAAATGTATTTTAATTACGTTCGTTCGCTACTTAATTTATATTTAGGAGATTTCTATGAATTAATTTTTTTTTATCTCCTTAACTTTACTAATATTATTAACACCAAATTCTGCTATATTTGGTGCATCAACTTCATCCAAACAGTTAAGATAAGATTTTGAATGAGTATTAAATAATTCGACGTTACAATATCTATTTTTTTTTTCTAAAATTAAAATTTAAAAATACAATCTTTATTATTAAATAAGATCACTATCTGCAAATGGGAGGGCTTCGACAGACAAAGCTGTCCGCATCCATAATTGACCATGAATAAAACAGCATCTGAGTTTTTCCCAAATCATAATATAATTATATATATATATATAAAGAAATGAATATAAAGTTTAATTAAATTCATTTTCGACCCAACAAATAGTCTTGATGAGAAGGACTTGCCATATTTAGCAGGTGGTGGTGTGGGTACGTTGTCACAACTATATATAATAATAAATACTACATTCATAGTACGTTACTATATATTATTAGAAAATAGGAATCACTGTTGATTAGTGCATTGTACTTGGCTTGAGGTCCAAAAACAGCATAAAGATTGGAAGAATTTGATGTCCCAAATGAATAAAAAAAATAAAAATTAAAAATATAAAAATGGCTATGGGTTGATTTTTATTTATTTATTTATTGAGGTGGTATAAGATGTATAGCCCACCTATAAAAATGATGGAATAATCGAGATTAAGACGTCCCAATTTGCTCTTCGTTTGGGGCATATGACCATTTTTGAAAGACCATATAATATATAAACACGCATTATTTTATATTTAATTTATTTATGTATACATATTTATGTGCATTATTATTTTTAGTGTTGCAATTCTTGTATATTATATAACAATAATTTTATTTTGCTAGACCACCAAAATACAGTCACGATATTAATGTTCGGTCAATTCAATCGTTATTACTAAGCATGTGAAGGCACTAATCCTCATTGACATTGATTTTTAATTATGAATAAATCATATTTTTGTTTTAGATAATACAAAGTCAAATTGCGGCGATGTTACTTAACTGACCTATGATTGGACCGTATTACGATAATTAAATTATTGTCCATTTTTCCTAAACATAGACTATATGTGTTGCTTTAATGCGACACGTAATTATAAATAAATACTTAGCTTTGTACTTCATATCAAATTAAATAATATCTATACGAAGAGTTTAAGGTAATAAGAGTCGACGTCAAGTTAGTGAGGCTAATATGAAATAAAAAAAATAAATATTTTGAAAATGATATAAAATATTGTAAGGATTACGTTTGTCTAATTGTGACAAAGATATGTGTAGTAAATCTATGCACGCACCTGCCGGTGGTCCACCGTGTGTACATTTTCTTGGCATCTTTTTTTTTTTTATCCAAAATACTAATTTTTACAAATACGTATTATTTCCTTTTTTCTATAAATATAAATACGATAAAGGTACGTCTCTCTTGTCGTCGATCAAACTCTTAATAATTCAATCAGATTATTAGATTTCATTTTATATCATTTACAGTTTTTTAGGTGGTGTTAAACTTGAGTATCTTCGTTGTTCAATGTTTTTAATTATCTCTCTTCAATATTTTTAATTATCTAAATTGGATGGTATATAGTGTGACAATGAAACAAATAATATAATACGCAATAACATTACATATTACAGAATATATGCTTTTTTAATTTATATTCGAGTCAATCAATCACAATGGTATCAAACTAATATAACTTCATTGATATATATATTGACTAGGTATAATACTCATATTATTATGAAATAATTAATAATGTGAATGTTTTGAATAATAATATTAGTTAAATTATTGATGATTTGGAAGTATTGAATTAAATGATGATAAGATGGTAAGATGATAAGATGAGGTGTTTAATTGAAAAGTTTGTATTTTAGTGTGAGTTGTATAATTGTAATTAATGTGATTAGTTGTAATAGTGAATTTTTAGTAGTATAAATAGGTGATTAGAGTTCATTGTAAAACACACCAAGTATTGAAATACTTAATCTCTCTCTAATCTCTCCCTCTTTATTATTATAAGCTATATTATGATTATAATCTTAATATAAGTATAATTATAATAAAATAATTTTAATATAATATTAATCACAATTAATATTTTTATAACACGTTATCAGCACGACCGCTCTCCGTCGTCAAGATCAACCTCCGTCGAAGATCTCGTACGAGTTTAGTCGATGTACGGTAACTTAATTTTTAATTTATACTAATCGTATATTAATTGTGATTAATTTAAAAATATATATTATAAAAGTACAATCTAAAAGTTTTATAACAAAACGCCATAGCTCGAGTGGTTTCGCGGAATATCGTCATTAAAATTGATGGGAGGTCCAGATTTTGATTCCCTATAGTGGCGTGTGGATTTTTTTTTAAACGTGATTTACGATTCAAGTTTTTTTTTGTTTATGCACGTACACAACACTAAAAGCCCACGAGGTCTTGCGGTTATCCCCACCTCAATAGTGGCATATTATTAATTTTTTGATTGAACAATCTTGAAATAATTATTAGACCGAATAGTTTTGGACAATGGACAAATTTTATTACCGCAACCTTACCGGAGCTTGGACAATAATTATGAAATAATAAAGAACGAGTTTTATGAAACAAAAAATATATTTTATCATTGATTTATATGTTATCTGATTATTATGTTCTTTTTCATGTTATAGAATCATGTCGTTTTATACAAATATGGATCTTCTGTTGCTTACTTTGTTTACGGTGATCCTTACGGCTATGTGGATATTATTTTTACCAATGTTTTTAAAATATAATTATTAATTATAATTTTTCTTTAATATTATAATTACTGAAATATATTTTAGTTTGAAGGATGACGCTTTGTCCGATGTTTGATCTATTACTTATGATTATTATTACGACAGTTATTTGGATGTGGATATCGTTTTTCATTAGAACTTTTACAAAAGAAGATATACAAGAAGAATAATTATAATTTTTCTTTTAATGTTTAAATTATAAGTTTATTTTTATGATATCAATATATTGAATTTGGCAAACTTTGATTTATCACTCTCGATTTTATACTTGCTAGTGATTTACACAATTACTTCGCTATATTATAAAGCATTCACCACGTTCAATCCATCGGATATAATACGAATAAATATCGTGAGAAAATGATAAGAAAATATTATAATGGATAAATGAAAAGCATAAGTCCGACTATGTTGCATTCCCTGAAGTGAATGTATTCGCAAACAATAAAAGTGGTCGTGAACATTATATTTACTGTGAGTATTATTAGTATTTCCCCCGAAGTGGAAAACTAGTAAATGATTGAGAAAGATGTATTGAGCAATATAAAGGTTATGATTCGCACCCAATGATCCCGTTGATCTTTATAAAGAGCAATTAAAAGTGAAGTGTCGATGAAATTAAATTTTGCTCAAGATTACGATATTTCAGAAAATTGGTGCTAGATCCTATGCTCATTTGAATATTGTGGTTTTTGTTAAAGATCCAAATAAAGAAAACTGATACATCGTCATAAAATTTATTTAAGCATTATTTATTTATTATTTTATCTTTATATATATAATTTTATTTTGGTGCTTATTTATTTAATAATAGTAGTTATTATATATTTATCAATACAATGGATACAAGCATGTGCAATGGGGAGTTATGTCTTGCAGATTGTGCAACGACTAATACAATTCCAAGAAATAAGAAATATTTCTCCCATCTTGAAATGAAAGAAACAAGTGTTATCACTATATCGGGTAGCACAAATATAATTGAGGGCTCCAGAAGAGCTAATGTTATACTGCCGAGAGGGACAAGGCTGATAATTGAAAATGCCTTATATTCTCCTAAGTCTCAAAGAAATTTATTGAGCTTTAAAGCTATTCGACATAATGGATATCACATTGAGACTGCAGAAAAGAGAAATATTGAATAGTTGCACATTACAAAATTGGTTTCGAATGATAAAAGAATTGTTGAAATATTACCTTCGTTTGACTCTGGATTGTATTACACGTATGTTAAAACAATTGAATCACATGCTATCGTAAACCAGAAGTTTACTGATGATAATACATTTGTTGTTTGGCATGACCGGTTGGGCCATCCCGGTTCAATTATGATGCGGAGAATAATTCAAAATTCACGTGGACATTTAATGAAGAACCAGAAGATTCTTCAATCTAATGAATTATCATGTGCTGCTTGCTCTAAAGGGAAGTTGATTATTTGGCCATCACCAGTAAAAATAAAGAATGAATCTATAAGGTTTTTGGAACGTATACAATGTGATATTTGTGGACCGATACATCCATCGTGTGGACCATTTAGATATTTCATGGTAGTGATTGATGCATCAACTAGATGGTCTCATGTATGTTTGTTATCAACGCGGAATATAGCATTTGCGAGATTGCTTGCTCAGTTGATTCGATTAAGAGCACATTTTTCGGATTATCCAATAAAGAAAATACGCCTTGATAATGCTGGTGAATTTACTTCCAAAGCATTTAATGATTATTGCATGTCTATTGGAATTGATGTTGAGCATCATGTGCCACATGTACATACGCAAAACGGTCTTGCAGAATCGTTGATTAAAAGGCTGCAATTAATTGCTAGACCATTATTAATAAAGTCGAAACTTCCTTCATCTTGTTGGGGACATGCTATATTACATGCAGCGGTACTAATCCGCATCAGGCCAACAAGTTATAACGATATCTCCCCGATACAAATGGTTTATGGTCAGGAACCAAATATTTCCCATCTAAGAATTTTTGGATGTGCGGTATATGTTCCAATTGCTCCACCACAACGCACTAAGATGGGACCTCAAAGGAGGTTGAGAATATATGTCGGATTTGAATCTCCATCGATAATAAAATATTTAGAACCTCTAACTGGAGATTTATTTACGGCTAGATTTGACGATTGTCATTTCGATGAATCGAATTTTCCGACATTAGGGGGAGAAAAGAAACAGCTGGAAATGAGTATTAGTTGGAATGAATTATCGCTAAATCATTATGATCCTCGAACGAAAGAATGTGAACTAGAAGTTCAAAAGATAATTCATTTACAAGGATTAGCTAATCAATTGCCAGATAGTTTTACTGACCTTAACAGAGTGACTAAGTCACATATACCAGCTGTTAATGCTCCTGCAAAAGTTGATGTTCCTGGAGAATATATAATGATCGAGCCTAAGCCACAACTAAAACGTGGTATGCCTTCGGGTTCCAAAGATAAAAATCCTCAAAAAAGAAAAGGAGCAAATAATAAGAATGGTCCAGTCGAGAATTTATCGACTCTAGAAGAGTCAATGGGCATTAATGATTATGATAATGAAAATCAGGTACCTGAAATTTCTGAGAATAATGATAATGAAGAGATCTCGATAAATTATGCCCAAAATGGAATTAGATGGAACCGAGAAAAAGTCAACGTTGACGATAAATTCTCATTTAACGTAGCGCTACATGAAATTGAATGAGATGAATGAGAATGAGGATCATGAACCAATGTCTGTTAAAGAATGCAGACAAAGAAATGATTGGCCAAAATGGAAAGATGCAATCGAGGCAGAATTAAAATCACTTGAGAAACGAAAAGTTTTCGGACCTGTAGTCCGCATACCAAAAAATGTAAAGCCGATTGGATATAAATGGGTTTTCATCAGAAAGAGAAATGAAAACGGTGAAATTGTGATATACAAAGCACGGCTTGTTGCACAAGGCTTTTCACAACGACCTGTAATTGATTATGAGGAGACGTATTCTCCTGTGGTGGATGCAACTACTTTTCGTTATTTAATTAGTCTGGCAGTACGTGAAGGACTCGATAGGCATCTAATGGATGTTGTCACCGCTTATTTATATGGATCACTTGATAGTGACATATATATGAAACTTCTCGAGGGATTTCAGTTGCCTGAAAATTCAGGGCCCCGAAATGAGTACTCAATCAAGTTAAAATAAATCGCTTTATGGATTAAAGCAATCTGGGCGCCTGTGGTATAATCGCCTAAGTGAATATTTATCGAAAGAGGGGTATAAAAATGATCAAACTTGTCCGTGCATATTTATGAAACGGTCTAAAAATGAATTTGTCCTAATTGCAGTTTATGTTGATGATATCAACATAATTGAAACTCCTGAAGAGTTATCAAAAGCCGTTAATTGCTTGAAAAAGGAGTTTGAAATGAAAGATCTTGGTAAAACAAAATTTTGTCTTGGACTGCAAATCGAATATTTAAAGAATGAGATATTCGTACATCAAGAGACTTATACGAAAAAGGTATTGAAAAGATTTTACATGGATAAAGCTCATCCATTAGATACTCCAATGATTGTTCGATCTTTAGATGTGAAGAAAGATCCGTTTAGACCTTGTGAAAATAATGAAGAATTACTTGGTCCTGAAGTACCATATCTCAGTGCTATTGGAGCCCTAATGTATTTAACGAGTCATACGCGATCTGATATAGCGTTCGATGTGAATCTATTGGCGAGATATAGTTCATCACCGACTCGTAGACATTGGAATGGAATTAAGCAGATTTTTCGATACCTTCAAGGAACAACTGATATGAGATTGTTCTATTCTAATAAATCAAAAATAGATTTGATGGGGTATGCAGATGCTGGTTTTCTATCTGACCCACATAATGCTCGATCGCAAACGGGCTATTTATTTATGCATGGCGGAACCGCTATTTCATGGCGGTCAGTTAAACAAAGTTTAACGGCTACTTCATCTAATCATGCGGAAATTCTAGCTATTCATGAAGCTAGTCGAGAATGTGTTTGGTTGCGATCGATAATTGAGCATATACAACAAACTAGTGGGCTATTATCGAAAAAGTTACTTCCTACAATTTTATATGAAGATAATGTTGCATGCATTGCCCAATTAAAGGAAGGATATATTAAGGGAGATAGAACAAAGCATATTTCACCAAAAATTTTCTTTACACATGATTTAGAGAAAAATGGTGAAATTGATGTACAACAAGTGCGATCAAGTGAAAATCTTGCAGATTTATTCACGAAAGCACTTCCCCCAATAATTTTCAAAAGATTGGTATATTCAATTGGAGTTCGAAGACTTCGAGATTTGGAATGATATTATCATCAGGGGGAGTAAATACGCGTTGCACTATTTTTCCCATCACTGAGGTTTTTTCCATGTGGTTTTCCTAGTAAGGTTTTTAATGAGGCAACAATCGAAAGCGTATATAAAAGAATCATGTACTCTTTTTTCTTCATTATGTTTTTATCCCATTGGGTTTTTCCTAATAAGGTTTTAACGAGACATATTCTTTGAAAACATCCAAGGGAGAGTATTATGAAATAATTAATAATGTGGATGTTTTGAATAATAATATTAGTTAAATTATTGATGATTTGGAAGTATTGTATTAAATGATGATAAGATGATAAGATGAGGTGTTTAATTAAAAAGTTAGTATTTTAGTGTGAGGTGTATAATTGTAATTAATGTGATTAGTTGTAATAGTGAATTATTAGTAGTATAAATAGGTGATTAGAGTTCATTGTAAAACACACCAAGTATTGAAATACTTAATCTCTCTCTAATCTCTCTCTTTATTATTATAAGCTATGTTATGATTATAATCTTAATATAAGTATAATTATAATAAAATAATCTTAATATAATATTAATCACAATTAATATTTTTATAACACCTATAATTTTTTTAATATATATTATTTTATATACCACCGTGACCCACGGGTCAGGCCCGAAAGTAAAATCGGGTCTATGTGTGGCCCATGAGACACTCCCACGTGGCTAGTCACGCTTATCTGGGCCCACCCCAAGTGTATGTCTCTCTCTCTGTCCATCTCTATTACATTTAAGCAGATTTCACGGCCACTTCTTCTCTCTTTCTTTTATCTATATATATTATATAGATATATTTCCCATTTTATTTATCTTTATTGCATAACGTAGAAAAGAAAATAACTATTATATTGATTACAATCATGATGTTATGTAAAGACGAAGCCTACTTATTGTAATAAAGAAAAAAGGCCAACTAATGATGTTTGATTTGATCTGCTCGTCAAAATAGAAATCAGTACATACCCCACAATCTCTCTTCTCTTCACCTCAAAATCGAAGTAATTCGTGTGTGTATATATATATATATATCTATATATATGTATAGTATAACACAACCAAAAAGCTATAATATTTCTGAGCTTCTCGCCTGACCCTAATAACCATGTTAGAACATTTTTCCGGCGCAAGCTCGCCGAACACAGAGATCATCGATATCATGAGCTCGAGCAGTGTTCTAGAGATGCTTATGATGCACGGCGGAGATGTGAAGCCTGAGCCCGGCGATCATGTTATCATGGCAGACAGCAGCAGCAGCTTGTGGCCGCCGAACGAAGATCATCATCATTGTAATAATAATGAGTTTGCAAGGATTTTGAATTATGGTAGTAATGCGTCGGGATTTTATCATCCTCACCATCATATTCCTAGAACTATTAGCTGCCCGCCAAACATGGCCTTGATAATTGAGAGCGATAATGGGAGGGAGGGTTTGAAGAAGAGAAAACCTGCTGCTGCTGCTGCTGCTGAGAAATCTAAAATTTCCATTAAGGTTAGTTTTGAGCTTCTGATCTCTAACAGTCATTTGGGATATATGTCATGTTAGTTATAATTATATTGACAGAAAAAGGGTTCATGCAGGAAGTTGCAGAAGAAGGATCGCAAGAGAAGAAGATGAAGGGTTGTGTAGAAGAAGACAAGCAGCTGTCGAAGATAAGACAGCAGAAGAGTAACTGTAAGAGCACAGCTACTACTACGACGACCATTGATTCAAACAAGGAAAATTCTAAAGCCTCAGAAGCTCCAAAGACTGATTACATCCATGTTCGTGCTCGTCGTGGTCAAGCCACTGACAGCCACAGTTTGGCTGAAAGAGTAAGAGAGAGTCGTTTTGAAAACCCCTTTTTTCTTCTGACAATAATATTAAGGTATATATATAATGGAGTTTTTAATATGTGGGGATTTATATGGTTTTAATTGCCAGGTAAGAAGGGAGAAGATAAGCGAGAGAATGAGGTACTTGCAAGATTTAGTCCCTGGCTGCAATAAGGTAACAGGCAAGGCTGGGATGCTCGATGAGATAATCAACTATGTCCAGTCATTACAGAAGCAAGTCGAGGTAATATATACATATATATATATATATAATCTTTAACGATATAATCTTACATTCGATACGATGAACGTGGGGGCGCAGTTCTTGTCCATGAAGCTCGCTGCAACGAACACTCCTATGGAGTTCGACGGCGACACCTACCAGGGCAAAGAGGTGAAAAAAATGTCATCTTTTTCTTCTTTGTTCATCTTTCTGTTTAAAAGGAGAATATCATTGATTGATTTCTTGTTATGCACACAGTTTTATACAGCTAACGTTGTTCCAACGGTTGGAGCATCATCTTCATCGGCAAACTCCTCCCACCACCATCACCATCAACTGCAAGTCAGCGAGTTAATAATGTCTGAAGGGATTCCATGTTCGAACAACATGGGAGTTGGGATGTTAAATAATCCTCAGGATTTCACAGCCGCCCTCAGGAGAACGACGAGTGCGCCAGTCTCAGCACTAATCCCTGCAGATTCATTCTTGGATTCGCCATGTTTAAATGTTAGTTCTCTTTTGTAGTAAAGTTTTCTGCTTACTTTATATAATAATAATCTTGACAAGTCTTTGCTGATTATATTACTTATTTAAACAAAACAAACACACATCAGTTGCCTTGGGACGATGATTTACACAACTTGTACAGCATGGAACTTCAACAAGGAAGATCAACAGCGTTTGTGCCTCAGCCATTTGCAGGTATATGCAAATTCTTCTTTTCTTACCAATACTTTGAGAAAGACTTAATGAACAAAAGAGTCCCCCCCTTTTATGTGGTCCTCAACAAAGAACTTAACTTGCTTGTCTTGAATATTATCAGCAATAACGCAGTATTGTTGGGTGTCAGTATCACAAACGAGCATTTAAGGCAGTAGTTTTTTTTAAGGATGAAAAGAAAATTATAGAACCTCTAAATATATAGTATGTGATTATTTATATTAAATCTAACCCCCTATATGATATTCTTTTGTAGGCTTTCTTGATGCAAGCCATGTGAAGCAAGAGATGTGATATCCCACAAACTAAGAGATGGTTTGAAGCTACGATTCCTCGCATATATATATAATCGAATGTTGTACTGAAAAATAGTATTGTTTAGGGAGGAGGAATAATAGTGAAATGGAAGTCAAAAGTCTCCCACTTTCCTCAAACCCTATTCGTCACAATCATCTCATGCTATTGGGAATGAGAGAGAACTCTAGCCAAACAAGCAAAAATTTATTGAAAACCCAAAAATGGTGTGCCTTTATATGCTATGATTTCTCTTACTGAACACTTTTCTATTAATAAAAGAACTGTTTTTCATGTGAGGAGTTTGGATGTGACATATGTATATCATTTATTTTGTTTTAGATTCACTCAAAGATTGGAAAAAGACAGGCCATTTTGCTAAGATTCTTCCCTATCAGATTTCTTTATTACACAATTTACTTTTTTTAGGGCTACGAAAGTAAGCTATGGAATCAAATCTAATCTAACATGAATAAGCCAATTCTATCTTTGCCTTGTGATGTAGATAACACAACTAAAAGCAAATATATACATTTATATATATATATAAGTGTGTGAGTGTGTGGTGATGGAATCATCTCTATAATTCTATTACAAAGAACGCAAGTAGTGTTGTTACTTTCATGAAAGCATTCATCATGATAGGCAAGGAAAGCACCTCTTCAATTTCTTCCTACCCAAAAAAAAATCAGATAATAGCAAGACATAACTGAACTGTAATAAGCTCCTAATTCGTGTATATCGTGTTAACGTTTTCGATTCAGGTACAAAATCAGCATGCTATAGTAAAAGAAAAAAGTACCCAGTCGTTCATATTCGTTTTTGTTCTGCTCGAGGGAGCATTAACCTAGAAAGAGTTCAGTCGCCTCGTGGGCTGCTTGAACTAGCAGCAGCAGGTTTTTTCCCCTTGTACTTCTGTCGTTAAACAAGAAACATTATAGTGAGCATTTATATGTGCAAAGCAAGAGTAATAGTCAGATTACTCATCGCCAATATCCCAGGAGAAGAAGCAATACGATATGGTAGTTGAAATCATTTACCTGCTTCCCAATGTTGAATGGGATGTATTTGTACTTCAACATGTGCACGATCTGGCGCTTCATTGTGAGGACGAAAAGAACGAACCAGTAGAACAATAGGATAGGCCAAAATACGGGCACATCGAACATTGAGAAGAAGGTCATCAAGAATGCTATGCAGAAAGCTTTTGTAATGGCATACCTGGAACCCCAAAAGGATATTAAAAAAAAAAACATCACGGCGTGGCAACTTGGACAAGCTAATGATAACTGCCACAAATACTTCAGAAGCAACAGTGTTTCAATTATTGAATAAGCTCCACTTCATAAGTCTTACACAGAGGTGTAGAGTCATACAAAAACAATATTAGAACGGAAGTATAAATCCCATAAACTAGTCTAGCTAGAAATGACATAACTGGACGATCAAAAGAAAGACTACGGAAGGACACATAATTGCAACTACAAGAACTTATGGTGGATAACAGGAAGACACATACACATCACATGCAAACATAGGGACACAGAGCCAAAAGGTCAAGAATCAATCACCAGAATTTGAACTCAGGCAGACGACGAATGAAAGGCTTGAATTCATCAGAGCCCTTTGTGGGCAGCATTGGTCCATCGGATGGTTCGAGCTCGGGATCAACAAGGGGTGACAAGAATCCAATGACCAGATTCAGAATGTAGATCCCCAATCCATAAGTCACTATGTAAAACCCTTGCACATAGTAAACTCGAAGGGCATAAATGAACACCAAAACAAGAGTTCCGATCCAACGATACGCGGAATGAGGAGTTGATTTATCCAAATAATACTGAAAGAGCTGCGAGAATTCATGCCTCCGCTGGTTCAAAGCTGCAGCTGCTGTTGAGGGGCCATCACCTCCCATCCCCTCCATTAAAAATCAACTTCAAGACAAATACGATGACACAACTTCTTAAAAAATCCAGCCAACAAGTAGTTCACAATAATAAAAAAAAAACATGGCAAAACATACTTTAAAATGAATTTTCAAAGACCATTTTCCACCACAAACATACTCAAAACCTTTCGATCAATGTCGAGCGGTATGTTGAATCCGAGCTTCAAATATCCGATCGACGACTCCAACCAAAAATAGTGCGTAAAACTCACTGGACTCAACTTGCATCAACATCAAACTTCAATCACTATTTCACCTCACCATTATCAATACTACAGTACACTACACCAATCAATACAGCTCATATTCAACAGAAACAAGAACATCATATTCATATCCTTACTAACTCAAAGAGGACTAATTTAACAATATTGATCCCCTAACCTAACCGGCGCAACCGAACAAAAGTCAACAACTAACTAGAAGATCTGACAACAAGAACGGCTCATTCACAAAAACGAAAAAAAATCCAAAACACAAAATTACACCCACACAATAGAACATAAAATAAACCATAATTTAGAAAGAAAAAAAAGGCACATATCCTAAATCATTGCGCAAAACAAAACAGCTGGAAAAATTATGCTTACCTTCCTCAGAATATAGAAACGAACTTATTGAGTTGTGGATTTGAATCTACAAGGTTAGGAACAGAGTGGACAATTAGGTTAAATATCACACCCCCAATGTTTAGAATGATGAACATGCGAAGTAAGGAAGAAAGAAACAATCACAGGCTGTGAATGGTAAATGACGAATTTAACTCTGATTTTGCGCATGGGCATTTATTACGCAATTTGTGCAATCTTCTTCAAGCTTATTAGTCAATGGAAGTTAAATGGGCCTAATTCAATAATTTCTCAGAATGGCCCAGTCTAATGTTCATATATATATAATATAACAATAAAATTTATATATATATTGTATAATAATAAATTCATGTAAGTATATATATTACAAAATATCTCCGACACTTAATATTCATTGCAGAGCAGAGCGGTCACATGCAATGCACAAAACAAGCAAGTGGATAAAATAAATATCTTGTGCCGCATTATTAGTTATGGGTTATATATATGAAATCGATGTATATATTTGTATTCTATGGTATGGTCCCTTCATATATTATATATATATATATATATATATATATATATATATATATATATATTAAATCAATATTCCTAATGAAGCACTTGGTCACTCTTCAAATAAAAACAAAAAAATGGTTAACTTTGTTATAAAAATATTAATTGTGATTAATATTATATTAAGATTATTTTATTATAATTATACTTATATTAAGATTATAATGATAATATAGCTTATAAAAAGAGAGAGATTAGAGAGAGATTAAGTATTTCAATACTTGGTGTGATTTACAATGAACTCTAATCACCTATTTATACTACTAATAATTCACTATTACAACTAATCACATTAATTAAAATTATACACCTCACACTAAAATACAAACTCTTCAATTAAACACCTCATCTTATCATCTTATCACATTATCATCATTTAATACAATACTTCCAAATCATCTATAATTTAACTAATATTATTATTTAAAACATCCACATTTAATTATTTCATAATACTCCCCCTTGGATGTTTTCAAAGAATATGCCTCGTTAAAACCTTATTAGGAAAAACCCAATGGGATAAAAACCTAATGAAGGAAAAAGAGTACATGATTCTTTTAGATACGCTTTCGATTGTTGCCTCATTAAAAACCTTACTAGGAAAACCACATGGGAAAAACCTCAGTGAAGGGAAAAAGAGTGCAACGCGTATTTACTCCCCATGATGATGACATCATTTAAAATCTCGAAGTTTTCGAACTCCAATTGAATATACCAATTTTTTGAAAATTATTGGGCGAAGTGCTTTCATGAATAAATCTGCAAGATTTTCACTTGATCGCACTTGTTATACATCAATATCACCATTTTTCTCTAAATCATGTGTAAAGAAAAAATTTGGTGTAATATGCTTTGTTCTATCTCCCTTAATATATCATTCCTTTAATTGGGCAATGCATGTAACATTATCTTCATATAAAATCGTAGGAAGTAACTTTTTCGATACTAGACCACTAGTTTGTTGTATATGCTCAATTATCGATCGCAACCAAACACATTCTCGGCTAGCTTCATGAATAGCTAAAATTTTCGCATGATTAGAAGAAGTAGCCGTTAAACTTTATTTAACTGACCGCCATGAAATAGCGGTTCCGCCATGTGTAAATAAATAGCCCGTTTGCGATCGAGCATTATGTGGGTCAGATAGAAAACCAGCATCTGCATATCCAATCAAATCTGTTTTTGATTCATTAGAATAGAACAATCCCATATCAGTTGTTCCTTGAAGGTATCGAAAAATCCGCTTAATTCCATTCCAATGTCTACGAGTCGGTGACGAACTATATCTCGCCAATAGATTCACAGCGAACGCTATATCAGGTCGCGTATGACTCGTTAAATACATTAGGGCTCCAATAGCACTGAGATATGGTACTTCAGGACCAAGTAGTTCTTCATCGTTTTCGCAAGGTCTAAACGGATTTTATTCACATCTAAAGATCGAACAATCATTGGAGTATCAATGGATGAGCTTTATCCATATAAAATCTTTTCAATACCTTTTTCGTATAAGTCTCTTGATGTACGAATATCCCATTCTTTAAATATTCAATTTGCAGTCCAAGACAAAATTTTGTTTTACCGAGATCTTTCATTTCAAACTCTTTTTTCAAACAATTAACGGCTTTTGATAACTCTTCAGGAGTTCCAATTATGTTAATATCATCAACATAAACTGAAATGATGACAAATTCATTTCCAGATCTTTTCATAAATATGCATGGGCAAGTTTGATCATTTTTATACCCCTCTTTCGATAAATATTCACTTAGGCGATTATACCACATACGCCCAGATTGCTTTAATCCATAAAGCGATTTATTTAGCTTGATTGAGTACTCATTTCGGGGCCCTGAATTTTCAGGCAACTGAAATCCCTCGGGAAGTTTCATATATATACTATCAAGTGATCCATATAAATAAGCGGTGACAACATCCATTAGACGCATATCGAGTCCTTCACGTACTGCCAGACTAATTAAATAACGAAAAGTAGTTGCATCCACCACAGGAGAATACGTCTCCTCATAATCAATACCAGGTCGTTGTGAAAAGCCTTGTGCAACAAGCCGTGCTTTGTATCTCACAATTTCACCGTTTTCATTTCTCTTTCTGATGAAAACCCATTTATATCCAACCGGCTTTACATTTTCTGGTATGCGGACTACAGGTCCGAAAACTTTTCGTTTCTCAAGTGATTTTAATTCTGCCTCGATTGCATCTTTCCATTTTGGCCAATCATTTCTTTGTCTGCATTCTTTAACAGACATTGGTTCATGATCCTCATTCTCATTTATCTCATTCATTTCATGTAGCGCTACGTTAAATGAGAATTTATGTCAACGTTGACTTTTTCTCGGTTCCATCTAATTCCATTTTGGGCATAATTTATCGAGATCTCTTCATTATCATTATTCTCAAAATTTCAGGTACCTGATTTTCATTATCATAATCATTAATGCCCATTGACTCTTCTAGAGTCGATAAATCCTCGACTGGACCATTCTTATTATTTGCTCCTTTTCTTTTTCGAGGATTTTTATCTTTGGAACCCGAGGGCCTACCACGTTTTAGTTGTGGCTTAGGCTCGATCATTATATGTTCTCCAGGAACATCAACTTTTGCAGGAGCATTAACAGCTGGTATATGTGACTTAGTCACTCTTTTAAGGTCAGTAAACTATCTGGCAGTTGATTAGCTAATCCTTGTAAATGAATTATCTTTTGAACTTCTAGTTCACATTCTTTCGTTCGAGGATCATAATGATTTAGCGATAATTCATTCCAACTAATACTCATTTCCAGCTGTTTCTTTTCTCCCCCTAATGTCGGAAAATTCGATTCATCGAAATGACAATCGGCAAATCTAGCCGTAAATAAATCTCCAGTTAGAGGTTCTAAATATTTTATTATCGATGGAGATTCAAATCCGACATATATTCCCAACCTCCTTTGAGGTCCCATCTTAGTGCGTTGTGGTGGAGCAATTGGAACATATACCGCACATCCAAAAATTCTCAGATGGGAAATATTTGGTTCCTGACCATAAACCATTTGTATCGGGAGATATATTATAACTTGTTGGCCTGATGCGGATTAGTGCCGCTGCATGTAATAGCATGTCCCCAACAAGATGAGGAAGTTTCGACTTCATTAATAATGGTCTTGCAATTAATTGCAACCTTTTAATCAACGATTCTGCAAGACCGTTTTGCGTATGACATGTGGCACGGGGTGCTCAACATCAATTCCAATAGACATGCAATATTCATTAAATGCCTTGGAAGTAAATTCACCAGCATTATCAAGGCGTATTTTCTTTATTGGATAATCCGGAAAATGTGCTCTTAATCGAATCAACTGAGCAAGCAATCTCGCAAAAGCTACATTCCGTGTTGATAACAAACACACATGAGACCATCTAGTTGATGCATCAATCAATACCATGAAATATCTAAATGGTCCACACGATGGATGTATCGGTCCACAAATATCACCTTGTATACGCTCCAAAAACTTATGGATTCATTCTTTATTTTTACTGGTGATGGACGAATAATCAACTTCCCTTTAGAGCAAGCAGCACATGATAATTCATTAGATTGAAGAATCTTCTGGTTCTTCATTAAATGTCCACGTGAATTTTGAATTATTCTCCGCATCATAATTGAACCGGGATGGCCCAACCGGTCATGCCAAACAACAAATGTATTATCATCAGTAAACTTCTGGTTTACGATAGCATGTGATTCAATTGTTTTAACATACGTGTAATACAATCCAGAGTCAAACGAATGTAATATTTCAACAACTCTTTTATCATTCGAAACCACTTTTGTAATGTGCAAATATTCAATATTTCTCTTTTCTGCAGTCTCAATGTGATATCCATTATGTCGAATAGCTTTAAAGCTCAATAAATTTCTTTGAGACTTAGGAGAATATAAGGCATTATCAATTATTAGCCTTGTCCCTCTGGGCAGTATAACATTAGCTCTTCCGGAGCCCTCAATTATATTTGTGCTACCCGATATAGTGATAACACTTGTTTCTTTCATTTCAAGATGGAGAAATATTTCTTATTTCTTAGAATCGTATTAGTCGTTGCACAATCTGCAAGACATAACTCCCCATTGCACATGCTTGTATCCATTGTATTGATAAATATATAATAACTAGAATTATTAAATAAATAAGCGTCAATTATATATATAAAGATAAAATAATAAATAAATAATGCTTAAACAAAATTTATAACGATGTATCAGTTTTCTTTATTTGGATCTTTAACAAAAACCAAAATATTCAAATGAGCATAGGATCTAGCACCAATTTTCTGAAATATCGTAATCTTGAGCAAAATTTAATTTCATCGACACTTCACTTTTAATTGCTCTTTATAAAGATCAACGGGATCTTTGGGTGCGAATAATAACCAACGATAATATATAATAATCTTTATATTGCTCAATACATCTTTCTCAATCATATACTAGTTGTCCACTTCGGGGGAAATATTAATAATAACCACGGTAAATATAATGTTCACGACCACTTTTATTGTTTGCGCATACATTCACTTCAGGGAATGCAACATAATCATTTAGTCGGACTTATGCTTTTCATTCATCCATCATAATATTTTCTGATCATTTTCTCACGATATTTATTCGTATTATATCGATGGACTGAACGTGGTGAATGCTTTATAATACCGAAGTAACGTGTAAATCAGTAGCAAGTATAAAATCGAGATGATAAATCAAAGTTTTGCAAATTCAATTTATTGATATCATGAAAATAAAATCATCATTAAAATATTAAAAGAAAAATTATAATTAATCTTCTTTTATATCTTCTTTTGTAAAAGTTCTAATGAAAAACGATATCCACATCCAAATAACTGTCGCCGTAATAATAATCATAAGTAATAGATCAAACATCGGACAAAGCGTCATCCTTCAAAATAAAATATATTTCAGTAATTATAATATTAAAGAAAAATTATAATTAATAATTATATTTTAAAAACATTGGTAAAAATATTATCCACATAGCCGTAAGGATCACCGTAAATAAGTAAGCAACAGAAGATCCATCTTTGTATAAAACGACATGATTCTATAACATGAAAAAGAACATAATAATCAGATAACATATAAATCAATGATAAAATATATGAATTTTTTATGAAACTCGTTCTTTATTATTTCATAATTATTGTCCAAGCTCCGATAAGGTTGCGGTAATAAAATTTGTCCAGTGTCCAAAACTATTCGGTCCAATAATTACTTCAAGATTGTTCAATCAAAAAATCAATAATATGCCGCTACTGAGGTGGGGATAACCACAAGACCTCGTGGCTTTTGGTGTTGTGTACGTGTATATATATAAAAAAAATCGTAAATAAAAATTCCACACACCACCACGGGGTATGAAATCTGGACCTCTCGTCACTTATAGTGAACGATATTCCGCGAAACCACTCGGGTATTGGCGTTTAGTTATAAAACTTTTAAAATATACTTTTTATATATATTTTTAAATTAATCACAATTAATATATGATTAGTATAAATTAAATATTAAATTACCGTACCTCGACTAAACTCGTACGAGATCTTCGACGGAGGTTGATCTTGACGACGGAGAGCGTTCGTGCTGATAACGTGTTATAAAAATATTAATTGTGATTAATATTATATTAAGATTATTTTATTATAATTATACTTATATTAAGATTATAATGATAATATAGCTTATAATAATAAAGAGAGAGAGATTAGAGAGAGATTAAGTATTTCAATACTTGGTGTGATTTACAATGAACTCTAATCACCTATTTATACTACTAATAATTCACTATTACAACTAATCACATTAATTAAAATTATACACCTCACACTAAAATACAAACTCTTCAATTAAACACCTCATCTTATCATCTTATCACATTATCATCATTTAATACAATACTTCCAAATCATCTATAATTTAACTAATATTATTATTTAAAACATCCACATTTAATTATTTCATAATAAACTTCTCTTTATATGAATGAGCCAAAGGATACTTAAATAGCGTACTTAAATATATAAAAAAAAAACGAGTCAGCTTTGTTTATCATTCAAAATTAATATTTTATGAGCTCAGCTTTTTATTTCTCATATGGATATTTATGTTCTTTTTCCTACTGATTATTACATTCATTGTATGGGAATTTTGGATAGAAAGGAGAAAACGATTCGAATATGTAGATGAAAAAATAAAATGATACGAAATCAAATGCCGTGGCCCGAAGAAAATTAAAGATATTTTTTATGACCATAATTTCTAAATTTTAATTAAGTTCATAACTCCAACTTCTAATGGAACTAATTTAATGGGTTAATTATTTTTTTGGTCTTTTGTAATTTAGGGGATGTGGGACATAAAATTTAGAAGTGATATTATACGTACAATAACTTTCAAAATTAAGCAATTTTAGGATATTATACGGTGGAATCCTAGATTATACATCGAAATCCTAGAATTTGGGGCACAATATAAGGTTTCTGGCGTATAATGTTCCAAAATTGCTTAATTTTGAAAGTTATTGTCCGTATAATACTATCTCCTAAATTCATTGTCCGTATAATATCATACCCCATAAATTACATGACTAAAAAAATTATTTAACCATAATTTAATTAATTTGTAAGTACTATTTCAAATACACACAAATTATAAAAATTAAGGAGTTTAAACGAGACCGAAAACCTATTTAGGAAGATTTAATAAAAGACAAAAAAGAAAAAGTGCATGGTAAGTGGGACCCATCCACTGTAAGAATGACAAGCCTAGTTTATGACTACATTACGGGCGCGTTCAGTACATGGGTTAATGCAAGATAACCCATTTATAACCAAGTTTTATATTGTTCAGTTGGCAAATGAGAATCTAAGTTAAAGCCCGCAACTTACAGTTGGCCCGTTGTTATAAACTAAAGAATCTCAGATATATTAACCAATGGGCTTGGCCAAGTTAAATAATCCAACCCAAGATAATAGACCTTAAATGACAAAAACACCCCTATTCATTCTTTCGTGAAATTAAAAACCCTACTGTGGCACAATAGCAATCCAGTCGAATGTAGAGTGGAAGAAAATTGCGATGTGTAAAAGGTATTGTTCAGCTTCACTAGTTTATGTGTGTTTCTGTATGCTAACGTGCTCGAATTTCTGTTAGAGTTGGCATAGCGTAGCTGTCGACAAGATTTGTATGTTTATCAGTATTGTTATCTCGTAAGTTATCTTGGTTGTCTTTAATCTCAACCGAGAAACTAAACACAGCCTACATACATAAAGACATCCTCTTCCTTGTACGTATTTTTTTGTGTAGGCCTACGTATGTATGAGTAGTAACCATTAAAAAGCCTTGAGAAGAAGTAAGAGCCACACAACAAGCCAAAGCAAGAAGGCCTTTGTTTCTATTTTCCGAGCTCGCTCTCTTATTCAACGCGCGCGCCTAAAAAACAGAGCAAAATCCGAGTTTTTTCTTTTCCTTCTTTATTTCTTTTATGAAAGTAATAGGAAAAAGAAATGGAATAGAAAATGATTTTCATAAGTTCTTTTTTTATTTTCCTCATCGTTTGATGAAAAAATTAGTTTTCTTTAGTTTTAAGTGTAAATATAACTAGATTTGCTTTTCTTTTCTTTTCTTTCTCTATTTCTTCAATCAAACAAACATAAAAATTAATTTTCCTTTTTCATTCTATTTTCCTTTCCATACTAATTTCTACGAACCAAACACACCCTAAATCTCTAGTGCTTGATTTTCTTTCTCATTATAGTTTTCTGAGTGGACTTTTTGTTTTTTTTAAATTTTCTGTTCGAAAAAAGCTCATGAGCTATGGTGAGTTTTCTTCTTGCAGCTTAAGAGTATGCCATGCCATTAGAGTCTTATTACCATTTTTCAAGTTCATGAATGTATATAGGAAACTAGGGAAAGGTGAAATGTTCTGATTTGTCTGATTTCATACAATTTTTTTGTGTGTTTTTTTTCTCTTCTTAACTGAAGACAAGGAAGGATCTGAAATCTCGGCCCGAGCCATCATTATGTCTAGTGGATCTGTTCGACTATGATTGTGGCGATAAGAGCAAAGAATGCTTACAATCTCCTCAGCATTCTTGGATGTGTCGATGGATGAGGCCAAGCCGCAGCGAATCAGCACAAGCTCCTTGTTCTTAACGTGCTAGCGAGGATTTCGAGGACGTAGGAAATCAATCTGCTGGTCCGAAGCCGATCATAACCTTTGCGGCGGGCGAGAGTAAATCTTGTCGGGAATGCTTGGAAAGCGAAGAAATCTCAACTTCTTTATTCAAGAAAGATAAGCCCATTCACGGGACGCAAGCGTCGTTAAGGGCTGCCGTGTATGCTCGTCAAAACCCGACCATTCAGCTGCTTTCCGAAGGATGCCATTCTTTGGATAAAGATGATCCTTCGCAAAATCTTCGGAAGTTGGCAGATGGAATCCTTACAACCTCAGAATATCTGCAAGAAGTACCCACGAAATCACCGTTCGTGCCGTTTGATTTTATCCTGGAGAAACGTAGCTTGAGAAAAGGGAAGGCTGTTACTTTCCTCCGCCTATCTGCGTTTTTCGGTCGAAATGTGGTGGGAGTGAAGGTTCTCCCGATGACTAGAGAACTCAAAGCTTCGAAAGTAACGACTATAAGGAACAGATCATCGGCCGGGGCAGACACCAAGGACATAGATTCTTCGAAGGAGACGAACTCACTTTTCGGTACTAATTATTTCGTCATCGATTATATGTCCAAATACATACATAGCTGATATTTAGTTACCTTTCTGTAAGAGAAGACGATGGCTTACCTAATAACAAACTTTTTTTCTCAGGGCCTAAGAGACAAATGCCCGACAAACCCGATCGGCCCGACCCAACGTCCAGCTTCGATCCTATTCATGGCGATAACGCAGACACTGGGAATAGATGGGTCAAGCGTCTCAAGGTTAGCTCTTCAAACTACGCCTACGTCCCAGACAGAAGGAACTCGGGCTTGTCCGAAGAGAATATCACCAAGCTTTTCCTCGCCAAAATTCTTACAACAGGCAAGCCTACCACCGAGCAGCATCACGGCGAACAACCATCGAAGAAAGATAAGGAGCTCGTCGTCGATCGTAAGGGCAATGTAGTGCTGATATCGCATCCTTGGATAAAGAGGTGGCTGCGTAAGAACGAGCGTGGAGATAACGAAAAGAAACCCGAGAAAGCAATGGTCCTATGCGAGCCTCAAGCTTCGAAATTAGCCATCGACGACGACGTTCGGAAGGAGCAGTTTCCTAGCATAGGTGCCATGGCTCTTATGGGGAAGGCCATGAATGGCTTTGAGCCGTGTGAGCTCATGAAGAAGGGCTCTTTCACCATTTGGAATGCTAAATCTTTCTGAAATCTTTGTTTTCATATTCCATGAGGTTGTCTTATATTTTATTATCAGTTATTTTTCCTTACATAAAACTTTTTATTACAAAATAATAATAAATTCTAAACTGCTTGTTCAAGCTCAGTAAGTAGAGATGGTTGATCCTCTCACCCAACGCTCAACCTCCCTCATTTAATTTGGAACCTTTTTTTTTTCTTTCTCCTTTAAATAAATAGATAGATATCCCCATCAGATCACAAGAAATCTGAACCGCCGACAGCTATGGCCTCGCCGAAACGAGCGTACCTCACCGCCTACAACTTCACGGTCCTAGCCGGCTGGGCCCAGGTGCTCTACTTCACCGTCAAGACCGTGGCCCACAACAACCGCCACCGCAACGACCTAGCCCACGACCTGTACGACGCCGTCTCCCTCCCGCTAGCCCTCGCGCAGTCCGCCGCCATCCTCGAGATCATCCACAGCGTGGTGGGGCTCGTTCGATCTCCCGTCACGGCGACGCTGCCCCAGGTGGGCTCGCGCCTGTACCTCACCTGGGGGATCCTTTACCCTTTCCCGGAGATCCGCGCGAGCCCATTTCTGATCTCGCTCCTAATCAGCTGGTCGCTGACGGAGATCGTCAGGTACACATTCTTCGGCGTCAAGGAGTTGATGGGCTACGCCCCGAAGTGGCTGCTGTGGCTGAGGTACAGTATGTTCCTAGTGCTGTACCCTACTGGGATATCGAGCGAGGTGGGGCTGATCTACAAGGCGCTGCCGTACATGAAGGAGACGGGGAGGTTCAGCGTGAGGATGCCGAATAAGGTGAACTTTGGGTTCGATTATTACTACAATGCTTTCTTGGTCTTGGGCTTCTACGTGCCTGGGAGCCCTCATTTGTATAGCTACATGCTTGGGCAGAGGAAGAAGGCCATTTCGAAGGCCAAGAATGAGTGAGTGAGCTGTAATGGTATGAATCATTATTTGTATCCTCCGTTTAAGTTGTCTGTTATGCTTAGTAGTTTGGAAACTTGTGGTAAGATGAAGACATAAGTGTAATCTTAAGTTATCCAATGTCTTATTTAGTTTGAAGATGAGATTTGAAACTGCTTGAATTGTTGGTAGATTTGACCATCCCTTGGCTGGGCTTTTGTTCTTAAATAGTAAAACTGACTTAAAGATGAGTAATAAGTCTAGAATGGAATATTAGCAAAAAAAAGGTTAACTAAGGTTGTTTGATGAAAATAGTGAAGAGGCCGTCTGTGTCAAAAACCATAATGTAGGAACTAGAAAGTAGGAAGAAAGAAAAAACAGAGACATTTGCCAGAGAAGAAGACTTAGGTGTTGGTGGCCCTGGTGTAGATCTGTTGGCTCGAGTGAGCAGACACCATTCGTATCAAACCTCTTGCCATCAGCTCCTTGATCGCCTTTCTAGCCAATGATCCGCTGATCTGCAACGTTCATAGAAGGCAAAGCATATGAAATTATCGAATGCTGAGAATCAAAGCGCATAATTGAGATCACAAGTAAGGTGGGAATCCACATAACGGTGTAATGGAGATCATAAAAGCTATCATTTTTTCATGCATTGGAGCCAAGCTATGCCGGAAGAACATGGGACTTGGGAGTCATGGCCGGCGGTTATGCTATAATCATGTTATTCGAATAGAAAGATCACAAAGAACATAACATTCGAAACAATCAAGATTCAAGCTTTATCCCTTTCTATACAGTCAATGATTATTTGCAAGTTCTCAGCAACAGTAAACACAACAATGGCAAATCCCCACATGCACCAATATAAAGAGATGAACACAAAAGTTAAAAACTTTAAAAACGATGAAATGACTCATACATAAAAAAACATACCCTCAGACGATCTGATAGGACAGAAGGCGTTATGAGCTTGAACTTGGGCGCCTCAGAAAGCAGCTTGTCGTAGGTTGCCTTATCGAACAGAACCATGTTGTTCACCTTCTCCTTTTGCTTTCCCTTGCTCCACTTCTACAATAGTCACAAATTTTCCCCAATGTTAACACCATATAACACCTCAACCACACAAAGACCGATAAATAAAAACAAAAAGAAATCAAACCTTCTTCTTCTGCTTTCCTCCTCCCGACTTTGCCGGCTTCGACGAGGGCGGAGGAGCCTTATCCTTCTTCGGTGCCTGAAAAATAACAAAAACAAAAACAAAAAAATAAAGTAAGCATTGAGATAACAGCGTGTTGCCTAGGTTAATCTCGAAGCTCGACAACGTCGATGTACCATGTCTGTCGGATGTGAGCTGCTTTAGGCTTTGAGACGATGGAAATGGAGAGCTTGCGAATGAATTAGGGGAACACCTAAACCTAGGGTTTATTATCCGATTATTGGGCCTTTATTGGGCCGAGATGGTTTGACCCAAACTAAATTAGGCTATGGTTCGGGCCAAGCCCATTAGTTAAATAGTAGCATATGTCTCTTGTCTAATCAACGTGTCTGATATGGGAATATTATTATAATATGAAATTAAGTATTATATTATAATAAAATAGTAATATAGAGGAGAAAAGAGCAGCCACGTGGTATTTTAATAATATTATAAGATTAAAAAAAAAAAGTACCCAACTCCACACTTTGCATAACAGCTGTACTAGGACGGTTTGATTTTCTTCACACACTTATATTTCTCCACCGCAAATGTCACATCATTGCTCTAAGTTGAAGTGATTTGATATTTGAATAGGAAAGACAAAAACATAAGTATGGTTGCAAGGAAAGGAATGTTTAGGTAAAGACTATCGGATTTAATTTAGTACGAGAATAATAGAATATTAATAATATTACAATCATGATTGATTTGTAGATGCAATAAAGTTAAATTAAGTGTACAATGATATTTAGATTTGATTTATATTGAACTCAATTAAAGATAAGATTAGTGGTAAAAAAAAAATAGCTTTAACTAAATTGGTCCCAATTAAAGATTTCGGTGACACACCTAATAAAAAGATTTATTATTCTTAGTTTTGATATATTTTTCTTTGTGTTATAAAAATATTAATTGTGATTAATATTATATTAAGATTATTTTATTATAATGATACTTATATTGAATTATAATGATAATATAGCTTATAATAATAAAGAGAGAGATATTAGAGAGAGATTAAGTATTTCAATACTTGGTGTGATTTACAATGAACTCTAATCACCTATTTATACTACTAATAATTCACTATTACAACTAATCACATTAATTACAATTATACACCTCACACTAAAATACAAATTCTTCAATTAAACACCTCATCTTATCATCTTATCACATTATCATCATTTAATATAATACTTCCAAATCATCAATAATTTAACTAATATTATTATTTAAAAAATCCACACTTAATTATTTCATAATACTCCCCCTTGGATGTTTTCAAAGAGTATGCCTCGTTAAAACCTTATTAGGAAAAACCCAATGGGATAAAAACCTAATGAATGAAAAAGAGTACATGATTCTTTTAGATACGCTTTTGATTATTGCCTCATTAAAAACCTTACTGGGAAAACCACATGGAAAAAACCTCAGTGAAGGAAAAAAGAGTGCAACGCGTATTTACTCCCCCTGATGATGACATCATTTAAGATCTCGAAGTTTTTGAACTCCAATTGAATATACCAATCTTTTGAAAATTATTGGGGGAAGTGCTTTCGTGAATAAATCTGCAAGATTTTCACTTGATCGCACTTGTTGTACATCAATATCACCATTTTTCTCTAAATCATGTGTAAAGAAAATTTTGGTGAAATATGCTTTGTTCTATCTCCCTTAATATATCCTTCCTTTAATTGGCAATGCATGCAGCATTATCTTCATATAAAATCGTAGGAAGTAACTTTTTCGATACTAGCCCACTAGTTTGTTGTATATGCTCAATTATCGATCGCAACCAAACACATTCTCGGCTAGCTTCATGAATAGCTAAAATTTCCGCATGGTTAGAAGAAGTAGCCGTTAAATTTTGTTTAACTGACCGCCATGAAATAGCGGTTCCGCCATGTGTAAATAAATAGCCCGTTTGCGATCGAGCATTATGTGGGTCAGATAGAAAACCAGCATCTGCATACCCAATCAAATCTGTTTTTGATTCATTAGAATAGAACAATCCCATATCAGTTGTTCCTTGAAGGTATCGAAAAATCCGCTTAATTCCATTCCAATGTCTACGAGTCGGTGACGAACTATATCTTGCCAATAGATTCACAGCGAACGCTATATCAGGTCGCGTATGACTCGTTAAATACATTAGGGCTCCAATAGCACTGAGATATGGTACTTCAGGACCAAGTAGTTCTTCATCGTTTTCGCAAGGTCTAAACGGATCTTTATTCACATCTAAAGATCGAACAATCATTGGAGTATCCAATGGATGAGCTTTATCCATATAAAATCTTTTCAATACCTTTTTCGTATAAGTCTCTTGATGTACGAATATCCCATTCTTTAAATATTCAATTTGCAGTCCAAGACAAAATTTCGTTTTACCGAGATCTTTCATTTCAAACTCTTTTTTCAAACAATTAACGGCTTTTGATAACTCTTCAGGAGTTCCAATTATGTTAATATCATCAACATAAACTGAAATGATGACAAATTCATTTCCAGATCTTTTCATAAATATGCACGGGCAAGTTTGATCATTTTTATACCCCTCTTTCGATAAATATTCACTTAGGCGATTATACCACATACGCCCAGATTGCTTTAATCCATAAAGCGATTTATTTAGCTTGATTGAGTACTCATTTCGGGGCCCTGAATTTTCAGGTAACTGAAATCCCTCGGGAAGTTTCATATATATATCACTATCAAGTGATCCATATAAATAAGCGGTGACAACATCCATTAGACGCATATCGAGTCCTTCACGTACTGCCAGACTAATTAAATAACGAAAAGTAGTTGCATCCACCACAGGAGAATACGTCTCCTCATAATCAATACCAGGTCGTTGTGAAAAGCCTTGTGCAACAAGCCGTGCTTTGTATCTCACAATTTCACCGTTTTCATTTCTCTTTCTAATGAAAACCCATTTATATCCAACCGGCTTTACATTTTCTGGTATGCGGACTACAGGTCCGAAAACTTTTCGTTTCTCAAGTGATTTTAATTCTGCCTCGATTGCATCTTTCCATTTTGGCCAATCATTTCTTTGTCTGCATTCTTTTACAGACCCTGGTTCATGATCCTCATTCTCATTTATCTCATTCATTTCATGTAGCGCTACGTTAAATGAGAATTTATTGTCAACGTTGACTTTTTCTCGGTTCCATCTAATTCCATTTTGGCATAATTTATTGAGATCTCTTCATTATCATTATTCTAAAAATTTCAGGTACCTGATTTCCATTATCATAATCATTAATGCCCATTGACTCTTCTAGAGTCGATAAATCCTCGACTGGACCATTCTTATTATTTGCTCCTTTTCTTTTTTGAGGATTTTTATCTTTGGAACCCGATGGTCTACCACGTTTTAGTTGTGGCTTAGGCTCGATCATTATATGTTCTCCAGGAACATTAACTTTTGCAGGAGCATTAACAGCTGGTATATGTGACTTAGTCACTCTTTTAAGGTCAGTAAAGCTATCTGGCAGTTGATTAGCTAATCCTTGTAAATGAATTATCTTTTGAACTTCTAGTTCACATTCTTTCGTTCGAGGATCATAATGATTTAGCGATAATTCATTCCAACTAATACTCATTTCCAGCTGTTTCTTTTCTCCCCCTAATGTCGGAAAATTCGATTCATCGAAATGACAATCGGCAAATCTAGCCGTAAATAAATTCCAGTTAGAGGTTCTAAATATTTTATTATCGATGGAGATTCAAATCCGACATATATTCCCAACCTCCTTTGAGGTCCCATCTTAGTGCGTTGTGGTGGAGCAATTGGAACATATACCGCACATCCAAAAATTCTCAGATGGGAAATATTTGGTTCCTGACCATAAACCATTTGTATCGGGGAGATATCGTTATAACTTGTTGGCCTGATGCGGATTAGTGCCGCTGCATGTAATATAGCATGTCCCCAACAAGATGAATGAAGTTTCGACTTCATTAATAATGGTCTTGCAATTAATTGCAGCCTTTTAATCAACGATTTGCAAGACCGTTTTGCGTATGTACATGTGGCACGGGGGCTCAACATCAATTCCAATAGACATGCAATATTCATTAAATGCCTTGGAAGTAAATTCACCAGCATTATCAAGGCGTATTTTCTTTATTGGAAAGTCCGGAAAATGTGCTCTTAATCGAATCAACTGAGCAAGCAATCTCGCAAAAGCTACATTCCGTGTTGATAACAAACACACATGAGACCATCTAGTTGATGCATCAATCAATACCATGAAATATCTAAATGGTCCACACGATGGATGTATCGGTCCACAAATATCACCTTGTATACTCTCCAGAAATCTTATGGATTCATTCTTTATTTTTACTGGTGATGGACGAATAATCAACTTCCCTTTAGAGCAAGCAGCACATGATAATTCATTAGATTGAAGAATCTTCTGGTTCTTCATTAAATGTCCACGTGAATTTTGAATTATTCTCCGCATCATAATTGAACCGGGATGGCCCAACCGGTCATGCCAAATAACAAATGTATTATCATTAGTAAACTTCTGGTTTACGATAGCATGCGATTCATTTGTTTTAACATACGTATAATACAATTTCAGAGTCAAATGAATGTAATATTTCAACAACTCTTTTTATCATTCGAAACCACTTTTGGAATGTGCAAATATTCAATATTTCTCTTTTCTGCAGTCTCAATGTGATATCCATTATGTCGAATAGCTTTAAAGCTCAATAAATTTCTTTGAGACTTAGGAGAATATAAGGCATTATCAATTATTAGCATTGTCCCTCTGGGCAGTATAACATTAGCTCTTCCGGAGCCCTCAATTATATTTGTGCTACCCGATATAGTGATAACACTTGTTTCTTTCATTTCAAGATGGGAGAAATATTTCTTATTTCTTAGAATCGTATTAGTCGTTGCACAATCTGCAAGACATAACTCCCCATTGCACATGTTTGTATCCATTGTATTGATAAATATATAATAACTAGAATTATTAAATAAATAAGCGTCAATTATATATATAAAGATAAAATAATAAATAAATAATGCTTAAATAAAATTTATAACGACACTTCAGTTTTCTTTATTTGGATTTTTAACAAAAACCAAAATATTCAAATGAGCATAGGATCTAGCACCAATTTTATGAAATATCGTAATCTTGAGCAAAATTTTATTTCATCGACACTTCACCTTTAATTGCTCTTTATAAAGATCAACGGGATCTTTGGGTGCGAATAATAACCAACGATAATATATAATAATCTTTATATTGCTCAATACATCTTTCTCAATCATATACTAGTTGTCCACTTCGGGGGAAATATTAATAATAACCACGGTAAATATAATGTTCACGACCACTTTTATTGTTTGCGCATACATTCACTTCAGGGAATGCAACATAATCATTTAGTCGGACTTATGTTTTTCATTCATCCATCATAGTATTTTCTGATCATTTTCTCACGATATTTATTCGTATTATATCCGATGGACTGAACGTGTGAATGCTTTATAATATACCGAAGTAATTGCGTAAATCACTAGCAAGTATAAAATCGAGAGTGATAAATCAAAGTTTGCCAAATTCAATATATTGATATCATAAAAATAAAATCATCATTAAAATATTAAAACGAAAAATTATAATTAATCTTCTTTTATATCTTCTTTTGTAAAAGTTCTAATGAAAAACGATATCAACATCCAAATAACTGTCGCCGTAATAATAATCATAAGTAATAGATCAAACGTCGGACAAAGCGTCATCCTTCAAAATAAAATAAATTTCAGTAATTATAATATTAAAGAAAAATTATAATTAATAATTATATTTTAAAAACATTGGTAAAAACATTATCCACATAGCCGTAAGGATCACCGTAAATAAAGTAAGCAACAGAAGATCCATCTTTGTATAAAATGACATGATTCTATAACATGAAAAAGAACATAATAATCAGATAACATATAAATCAATGATAAAATATATGAATTGTTTTATGAAACTCGTTCTTTATTATTCATAATTATTGTCCAAGCTCCGATAAGGTTGCGGTAATAAAATTTGTCCAGTGTCCAAAACTATTCGGTCCAATAATTACTTCAAGATTGTTCAATCAAAAAATCAATAATATGCCGCTACTGAGGTGGAGATAACCACAAGACCTCGTGGGCTTTTGGTGTTGTGTACGTGAATATATATAAAAAAAAAATCGTAAATAAAAATTCCACACACCACCACGGGGTATGGAAATCTGGACCTCTCGTCACTTATAGTGAACGATATTCCGCGAAACCACTCGGGTATTGGCGTTTAGTTATAAAACTTTTAAAATATACTTTTATAATATATATTTTTAAATTAATCACAATTAATATATGATTAGTATAAATTAAATATTAAATTACCGTACATCGACTAAACTCGTACGAGATCTTCGACGGATGTTGATCTTGACGACGGAGAGCGTTCGTGCTGATAACGTGTTATAAAAATATTAATTGTGATTAATATTATATTAAGATTATTTTATTATAATGATACTTATATTGAATTATAATGATAATATAGCTTATAATAATAAAGAGAGAGAGATTAGAGAGAGATTAAGTATTTCAATACTTGGTGTGATTTACAATGAACTCTAATCACCTATTTATATTACTAATAATTCACTATTACAACTAATCACATTAATTACAATTATACACCTCACACTAAAATACAAACTCTTCAATTAAACACATCATCCTATCATCTTATCACATTATCATCATTTAGTATAATACTTCCAAATCATCAATAATTTAACTAATATTATTATTTAAAACATCCACACTTAATTATTTCATAATACTTTGGTAGCTTTTTTGATCTATAAAATCACAACTAAAACGCCTATTCTCCTCCCCCTTCTCCTCTCCTTTCCTCTCCTCTTCTCTTTTCTTCTCCTTTGTGTTATTTTACTCATTTATCTACTCTTACATAGTTCACTAAACTAGTGAGTAATTTCTCTACAATAATTGTAAATGCTCATTATCTTCCTCTCCTTATTAACCTTTCAGATTCATGACAGTAATTCTTAGTGAAGAACTTTTTCTAATCTCTAGGCTTGTGATCAATTCCACGTATAGGCGAAGGGCCCATCTTGTTCAATCTTTCTCAGTCGTCTTCCTCTATTGGTTTTATTACATTTCATAGTTAAAAAGTTTGAATCTTTTTAAGCTAGCCGAGGTTATATATCATAATTACTACTCAATAAAACAGTGAAAACACTCTCCGAATGGATTCCCCTAGTGTAGTGACATCGAACTCATCTGGGCCGTTGGTGACGAACTCGGGCTCGGAGGAAGAAGATCCACGGCTGTCGATGGACCGCGAGAGAAAGCTCAAGAGGATGATGTCGAACCGCCAATCGGCTCGGCGAAGCCGGCTGAGGAAGCAGAAGCTGTTGGACGAGCTCACGGCTCAGGCGGCCTGGCTCAGGCAGGAGAACCGCCAGATCTTGGCCGGCCTGACTGTTGCTACGGAGAATTATCTAAACGTCGAAGCGGAGAACATGGTTCTCAGGGTTCGTGCCGCCGAGCTTAGCCGTCGGCTCGAGTCGTTGAACGGCGTCATGGGGTTGTTGGGCGTGGAGGCCGAGCCGGTGGGTCATGGATGGTTCGACGGATGGAGCTTCTTGTTGAGCCAGGCGAGTCGTCGTCCTCATCATCATGTTATGGCTTCGGCTGATGAGGGGTTTATGTAAGGATGGTCATATGTTGTTTCGTACATGTAATGTATTATTTTCTTTAACGTTGGGAAATTATTAGAATGTATTATGGTGTATTACTTTTATATAATCTATGATTTTATTTTATTTTATTTTATTTTTAAAAGTTTCACCTGAATCAGAGATCTAGGGAACGAAATAATATGGAATAATACCATGTGAAGGGGGACAAAATGGCCTTTAAAGTATGTACAAAAGCCAATGTCAGCCATATGATAATTATTAAATATAAATACTAAAATAGATTCCCAAAATAAGTACGACATAATTTATGGTTAAATTGCATATAACTCATTCGTGATTTAAAAAATAAACATCAAAACTTCTATAGTTTGTAAATAGCGTAAAACATCCTCGTAATTTATTTAATTATGCGCTCATTGTCATTTTTACCCCCAAATTGGTAGTACAATGCTATGTTTTAGACACCATGAGGGGTATGATGTTAAGTTTTAGATACCACATGGGAGTTTCACGCAATAAAAAAACATAAGATAATAATGCGCATTTCAATATATCCACATGGGGTTATGGCATAATTAGAATACCATGCAGTCACATAATACTCACATGACATGACCAAGAATCTCACTATTGATGAAATTTCGAACAATCACCAAATGATTCAAAATTTGAGTATTATTACCTAACTTCAAAGCTCTTAATTAAAACTAGGCCAATAATGTAATATCCATTACATCTTTAATCACATGGACTATACGAACTCTACATCTCCATGTGCTATGCAAAGTACATCGATCAAAGCGGCTTTTAAGTTCCAAAGATATGGCGAAGGCCTAAGCATACATACGAAAAGCCAACGCATGGTGACGACATTAGAATTTGCAATAACTTAGGATAGATATCTATGTCTAGAAGCAAGTGTTCGAGAGGTACATGTAAGAAAAGGTGAAAGCACATTCATCCTTTTAACACTTTTTTCGTTTGTATCCCACAAACAAATGGGGCCAACCTTGATAGAGATAAACCAACAAGCTTATGCGTTTCTTTTAACTCCATTAACAATTGCATCCCTAATCAAGGAGAGATAAGAGAGATTATATAGAATGATAAAGGTGTTAATTGAAAAAGAAAAAAAAAAGGGGGGTGTAGAGGCTAAATGTGGTAGTTTGGCACAAGAGGGGGAAGAATGCTTGATGTCTTTACATGAATAAGGGAATTATTACATCAAGATGGGTGAGATGCTTTAATGATTTTCTTGATCTCCTTTCTTCTCATAAACGAAAGTAAAAAAAACACACAATGGATTCGAAAGAAGAAGCATATATAATCCGCTCGAAATGAACAAAAACCCTAATGTAATCCATCATCTTTAGTTTTGCCTATTATAGAATTCATCAGCTTTATGCCCATTTTGAGTAACATTGCTAGTGCAATCTGACTTGTTTCCTACGCAGATCGGTTTTTATAAATAAGCCCGGCCTGTTCGTTGTTTCGAGCGGTCCATCATAACGTAGATAATATATGATGGGTACATATTTATAATATCCTCCAATTCTTGAATCTTTTCATCATGAAGTATAGCTGTTTATAAAATAATTATGCAACTTTAATGTATGTATTACATTCATATGATGATTAATACATCTTATTAATCAATAGTGTCGACCTATAATTTCTTCAAAATCTCCTTACACCACGCTCATATCCTCGTACCTCGCCGGTCTGGCCTCAAGGGTAAATGCAGCTGCCATAAGCTGCATAAAATAACACCATAAGATGGCATGAATGGTATTTATCTTTACAATAATACGCAAAATAAATAAAAAATGAGGGAAGATGAACTTAATATTATTACATGGATTAACACTCGATATATCTGCAATATCAAGATAGCAATTCCGTTTCTCCTTGAAATACTTGTCGAGAACGTAGCTGGCGTGGCTCTCCACCGTGTTAGGATTATAACATGCGCCGCCTTCTCTTATTGCGCTGCAGTCGACTTTCGAGCATGCGTAGGCCAAGAACTCTTGCAGCTTACCCCTCGGAGTACCGCCCTTTACCACGCACCATAGGCCTATCTGCGGTGTGCATTAATAATATTTTTGCGATTTATTGAATTTGTGGAGAATAAAATTAAATTTAAATTATTCCAAGAAGAGATCGGAGATATACTTGTTTCGGGTCGGTCGGCGCTGAATTGCGAACGGCGTAGACCGATGAGATAACCATGGCGAAGGCGACGACAAAGCACGGGATGAGAATGGTTTTGCTCATTGTCATTTTTTTTCTTACAATTTTTTTTTTCTACTTTATGGTGTTCGATAATGAGTTTGGTTGAGCTTAAATAATGAGTGCGAAAAGAAATCCATTAGGCATGAAAAAAGATTAAGTTATATGAGATCTTTGAATAATTTTTGTTATTGTGAATGTGAGAGATCTCTGACTTATTAATGAAATCGAGTATATTATATACATCGTAAAAAAAAAAAAATGTATATATATGCATATCTCTGATGTCGATCTCAAAGTACTTCGAATTGTTCATTTTTAATATCTTATAGCAATGAAAGATAATAATGTACATTAAATAATAAAATTAATTAATACTAGACATTCAAATCAATCTATATTGACCCAAAAAACCCAACAATTTAATTCCATTAATAAATTTATGATGAATAAGAAATACATAATTCAAGAAAAAAAGAAAAAAAAAAGAAAAAATTGCAATCACAAACTCCATCAATTCAATGTACAACACAAAGTGTATTTTAATATCTTCACACAACACAAAAAAACCCTCAAATCTTCACACAGAAGAATAATAATAACAAACAAAAAGAGAATAATATCAAGAATTTTCTTCATCAATAGGGTTCCAAAACCTATTATAAAACCACATCTTATCAGCCTCCACAGCATATCCATCTTCATTCCTATGCCAGCTGTAATAAGCATGCGTTCGATTCTTTATCGAAAACGTCGCATGCCCGAAGCTCGCCTCTCGAAAAGCCGAGTACTTGGGCTGCGGCTGCGTCATGCTGCGCACGCAATAAACGATAATAAGACGACGGCGATCAACAGTTTAAGACATCTCCGACGAAAGAAAAGGAAGGCGGATTGGATGTCATAAACGCTACGATTTCGAAAACGATCTAACCAACTTACTTATTAGCTAAGCCTTCGATATTTCCTCCGTCTCCTATTGTTATGTACACGGGCGCCGACTGGTCCTTGACGGGAATGCACTCGCCGTTCACGATGTTGTACGCTATGTTAGACACACGCTCCTACGAATGAATTATAGGTTGCTTGAATAAGTGTTTTGAAGCGTAAGGACCATAGGAATAGACAAAAATGTCCATTGAAAAACCCCATTTACAAAGGGTCTGAATCTAGACCCACTTTAGACCCACCAGAGGAGTGTGAGGAGTGTGCGTGAGTGGCGCCGTAGAAGGTATGGGTCTAGTCTAGTGGGTTCAGACTCATACCTATTTGAAGATCCAATGGATCTTTAATGGACATTTTTGTCAGCCCTAACTCGAAACGTATATACGTACCGTGCGTTCGTAGGCATGAACGTGGCCCGAAAAAACGACGTCGACCTTGTTTTGAACCAGCCACCGTTCGAACTGAACCCTCATGGTCTCGCCCTCCATGTAATGGTAGTTATTGCTGTTGTACCACGGAGAGTGCAGTAGGACGATGAGCCACGGCGTCTCTGATCTGTTCACCTTCGGCAACTCCTCCTCGAGCCAACTGTATTGCGGGGTGTACTTTCCTGGAAAAAAAATGTAATAATTGAGACAAGAAGCATATAGAGAATTCATTGCATGCTTTGCTTTCTCACCATACGCAGAGTACGACGAAAGAACGATGATATGGGCCGGGCCCCGCTTCACCGAGTACCAGAAAGGAGCCGAGCTGTCGACGCCTTGAAGGGGACTCGATAACGGTGCGTGAAGGGCTTGAACGGCTTCGTTTCGCCCTGCAATAGAACGAACCCATGAGGAATTCATAAAGATCGATTGATAAAAAAAAAAGAAAGAAACCGAGGCGAAGCTTAATACGATCTCAGGCGCATAGTCTAGCTCGTGGTTTCCCGCTGTCCAAAGCCACGGCTGATAAGCGACGCTCCTCTCGACGAACCTTCCCCACGTGTCCCATCTGTTGTTGTCGTGAAAGGGGTAGTTGTCGGCGTAAGAGAGGTCTCCGACGAACAGCACGGCCTGCCCTTTCTGAGGGTTACGCTCGTAGTGTTCTAGGGTTTTGTTCGAGTCAAACGTCTGCCCTAGATCGCCTACCAAAATGCATTTCTATTACATAAACGTCCCACAAATGCGAAAAAAAAAACTCAAATTTAAATTCTAGACAGATATATATATCTACCAATGACGCCAAATGTGTATGGAACATCGGGCCCGACCGGCGGAGGAGTCACGAACCAGAACGTCCTCTCCGTGTGGCCGATGCCCACGGTGTAGTAATACTTTGTGTCGTACTGTCGGAGAATTAGGTAATAAATCGATAAACGAATCTAAAGATGTAATCTTTGAACTGTAATGATCAGTGTAATTCCATTTATGTTATATATATATATACCTTCAGCTTCCTAATGGTGCAGTGATGAATATAGCCAGATGTGTAGTTGTAATATTTGTACTGTGTCATGGACCCCTCCGCCTTCTTCTTCTGACCGCCGTCCTCGGGCCAATATAGGACGGCGTTCGAGCCAGGCTCGTCGGCGGTGACCCACGAGACGATCACGGCGGTTCCGACGTGGTCTCCTTGGGTTATATGGACCTTAAAGTTCCACACGATAATTAATGGGGAAACTAAACTTCAAAAAAGATTACAATGGATGAACCAAAGACCTGCTGAGGAGCGTTGTAGCCGGGAGGGACTCTGAAGACGTCGCTGTCGAGGGGCATATCGCCGGACTTGTCGGCGTTTCTGACGAAGCTACTCGTGACGCCGGCGCTGCAGGGAGCCGGAGGATTGAGAACCGCAGAGGCCATGACGGCGGCGGCCAATGCAAACATAAACGGCGTCGCTCTGGGCACACCGCGAATCATTGTTCTTGAAGCGTTTTCTTCTTTCAACGGCGTACCGTGAACTATGCCTTCTTATTACACTACACGACAAATCTTCTTTCTTTTTCTTTTTTTCTTTTTTTTTTGTTTTGTTTATTTCTATGTAATGTTTCCTTGGAATCTCAGATGGGGATTGTGACGTTTATATATAGAGGAGGGATTATCTATGAACTGAATTAACGGTCTCTAGATTAGAGAGGGGATTACGTAGGCAGTGACACGAATTACGGGGAATATCCAAAGGTGTATTCTAAGACGTAGAACTTATCATTAATCATCATTATTATTATTTTATTTTAGTTTTTTTTTTAAATTTACATTTTCTTAAATTAAATCGATCCAATGGGTTCTATTCCAATTAGTGAAATAATGTATTCTGATATTCTTAGTTAAGCATTGATGAACACTCTTATTCTTGACTTTTTTCTCTTGGTTGAGACAAAAGATCCATTTGACTTTCAATAGCCAATAAAAGATCATCTCCATTTATTATTATTGTTGTTGTTATTAATTTGGTTTAGTTGCAAGTGCAATGATGACGATAAGACTAACGTAATAAAATGCTATCAAAGATGATATGTGGAAAGTAGCAAACATGTCAATTATTATTTATTACGATTACTTCTGAGGGTCAACGGTATGTATTAAGTCTTCTAACCGTAGACTTTAGGCAAGCGGGGAATATGTAAGGAATATGCTCGCTATATACCGTTGACTTACTAGCATTGAAGATGATAATCAATGAGAATGTAAGAGTGATTAAGGTCTTAACTTGAAATTTTCATATTATCTTCCAAATTAATATCATTAGGTGCAATGAGAACTTGACTTGCAAATCAAACTCTTTGGGAAGAATCATTTCATCGAATCTTGAATAAGTCTGTCACATATCGAAAGTGTTCTAGCGTAAATTACTTGGTTGGTTTAGTTGACAAATGATTGCGCTTACGCTCGGGATTTACGCTTATTTTCTCCAATTGGGCCCGAGAGATTGCTCGTTTCATTAGGCCAAGAACTCTTAACTCAACCAATATTTGTGTGGCCCAAGTCAACTTCTTTCTTAATCAAGAAGCTAAACATAAATAAATATTGTAATAAGGACTTGATTACTATGTTCATCTTGATACTTGTATTTTTTTAATATTTGAGGTTTGTTATATATGTAACGTTGCCAACGAGGCCATGGTCTAGTGGTCAAAAAGGAGGTCTTAAAGATTTGTAGGTTAGGTCGTGAGATTGAATCCCCCTTCCAACAATTCCTTGAGTAGTCCCTATGAGATTTATTTTCAATGACTATCGTTGTCAGGTGGGTTTGAGACGTATTCATCTGACCCCGGGATTAGTCTCACCACTGGAGTGCATGGTTCGCTGGAACGGGAACGGACACCGAAACGGACACGAGCGTTTCAGTTCCATTGCATTAACGCGGTACGGAAATGGATGTTCCGCTATTTTTATATTAAAATAGTTTAAATCAAATAAATAGTTGTCATTAAAACATAGAATGCATAATAAATTTATCATGACTAAATAAATTTAAATGACTTAATAAATTTAAATGAACAGCTTACAAAATATAAATTATGAGGTTAAATATAGGATATTATATAATCGCAGTATTAAAATAATAAAATATCATCTTACGATAATATTATTTTATTTATCACGATAATTCGTTCATAAACTTAATTAATACCAAACAGAATGACGGGGAGGTACAAAATAATCAATATTAGGTTCATAATAATCATCTATCTGTCTTAATCCCTCGGGATGTGGATAAGAAGTCGGATATGAGCTTAAGTGACGATCAATGCGTTCCATCGCCGTTCTGACCGTTTTATCACCGTTCTGACCGAAAGACGGTCGGAACGGCGTTTTTTCGACCGTTCTTACTCAAACCGTTATATATGCCCGGAACTTTGGCACGAAGGCCTCCGTTCCGGTCGTTTTCACGGTGTTCCGGCGAATCATGCTGGAGTGTGTGGAGCAATTAAGCTTTCGCCACATCTGTGTGGCGCAAAGTCCACTCCGATATTTAAGGCTAGGCCAAAACAAGGGCGAGGGATAACTCAGGACCAAAAAAAAAATATGTAACGTTGACTTTTGTACTAGCCTAGCCATGGTAGAGTCAAGTTAACGCGTTTATTCTTGAGCATCGTTTCTCTCACCTCTATTATTGCCTTCATCGCCTTTCTTTCTTGTCTTGTCTCCCTCGTTAGATGTTAGAATTCATCGCTTCTTTCTAACTAACTCTTCCTTAAAACTTGATTTAACTAAAAAACGACAGAAAAATGGCTGATGCAGCAGCCCTTCAGTCCCTCCTGAGCAACCTCGGCCAACTGGTCAACTACCACGTCGATCTGATCGCCGGCGTTCGCCAAGAAGTGGATCAGCTGACAAACGACCTCAATTACTTCGACTCCTTCCTCAAGTACGCCTCCAGGAAGAAGCTCAGGGACGAGAGGGCCCGCCAGCTAGTGGGCCAGATTCGAGAGGCCTTGTACGACGCCGAGGACGCCGTCGACCTCTTCGTCACCCAGAACCTATCGTCCAAGTCCAAACACTGGCTCCGCCGGCTCTGGCCCGACCCGGTCAAGTTGGATCGGATCGCCCAGAAAGTACGGAGGGTCATGAGAGACGTGAGCAACGTTTATGGAGACAAGAGTAAGGTCGACTTGATGCTGCTTGAGCTCGGCGACGAAGGGACGGAGATGCCTGAGGTAAGTGACTACTCTCTCTCTCTAACAAACCATGTCTGAAATTGGATTGTGAGAGCACTATGAATTGATCATTTTGAGCTAATATTTTTCTGGGCTTCTTCTTCTCTATTATGAACGTGAGATTGATATTTGATTTCACGGCCGGTGGTCCGGCGGCCGTGAAAACATACTTTTGCGGTGGGCAATCTTTGCTCGCAAGGCGTGGCTTTAGGACCTTGCCGATAAATAGTTATAATGGGTCATGGAAAGACATCAAAGCTAACTTAAGATTATATTTGTCTTCAGTTCTCTCCTGTAAGAGAAAAGAACGTTGTGGGCTTAGAAGATGAGGCAGAAAAAATAATCGGATACATAAAGGAAGAGACCCAAAGGCTCGACGTCATCTCCATCGTCGGCATGCCCGGCCTCGGAAAATCGACCCTGGCCGGGAAAATCTTTCGGGACCCAGATATCATGTACGAATTCCCGACGCGATTGTGGGTTTACGTATCGAAGTTCAGCACGAGGGACGTTTACGTAAACATTCTGAGGGAGTTCACGTCAGTAACCGACGAGGTGCGGGGCATGAAAGAGCATGAGCTCGCAGAAAAGGTCAAAGGCCACCTCGAGAGGGGAAAGTTCTTGATTGTAATGGACGACGTATGGACGGAGGACGACTGGAGAAAGATCGCTAGGGCTCTGCCGGCCAACAATCATCTGGGTAAAATCTTGATCACCAGCCGCTATGCGAACGTCGCGGCGTCCGCTAATTCCCACAGACATCCCCATAACTTGCGGCCACTGCTCTTGTCCGAGAGCGTACAGCTCCTTCAGTACGAGGTTTTCGGAGAGCCGAGGTGGGAGCCCGAGTTCGAAGGCCACGGAATAATCATAGCCGAAAAATGCAAAGGGCTTCCGCTCGCAATAGTGGTCATCGGGGGGATCATCGTGAAGAAGCTCGCCGCGATGGTGAACAATCCCATTGCGAAGCTTAGCGAGTGGAGGAGTTTATCGGAGAGGGTCCCACAGCATATCAGCGACGATCTCATGATGGACAGAGTCATTGCGTTGAGCTACGAAGCGCTGTCTTTTCACTTGAAAGCTTGTTTTCTCTACTTTGCGATGTTTCCCGAGGACGTCGAAATTCCGACGTGGAAGCTTTTCCGAATGTGGATTGCGGAAGGGTTCATCGAAGGCAATAGGGGTTTCACCTCGGAGGAAACCGCAAAAAGCTACCTGGACGAGCTTATTACACGGAATTTGGTAAGAGTCGAAAAAACGAATTCTTACGGTAAGGTTAAGACTTGTCGCATCCACGACACGCTCCGGGAATTTTGCAAGAAGCGGGCGGGAGAGGAAAATTTCCTCGACGAGATCGTGTCGGTCGACGGAACCCTAACGCCCGCGTCGAACAACAAGAGCCGCCGCCTTTGCATCCATTCGAATATCTCGACGTTCGTCTCTTCCAAACCGTTGGGTCAGAAGGTTCGCTCGTTCGTTTGTTGCTCCAAGGAAGACGTGACCTTGCAGCAGCACACCTCGGCCATCACGGGAGCTTATAAGCTCCTCAGGGTCTTAGACGTCGAGCCCATCAAGCTCACGAAGATCCCCAGCGACATCGGCGATCTACTTCATCTGAGGCACATCCATCTGTCGTGCAACATGAAGATCCTCCCGACGGTATTTTCCGAGCTATGGAACGTGCAAACCCTCGTCTTCGACACGACGGAGCGCACTCTCACCGTCAAAGCGGACATATGGAAGCTGCGCCATCTGAGGCTCATGAAGACGAACGCAGCCGCTACATTGCCGGAGCCGTCGTCGAGGGAGGGCGAAAACAACATACAGACGCTCGGTTCGATATCGCCCGAAAACTGCACGGAGAAAGTTCTCAACGGGGCCCGCAACTTGAGGAGGCTGAGCATTCGAGGGGAGCTCAAGAGCCTCCTCGGGAACGGCAAGGGCTCGTTCGATAACATGATGGTTCTGGCGGAGCTCGAGAAGCTGAAGCTACAAAACGACCCTTTTCCGAAATCGGCCTCGGAGGTCCCATTGCCTCACCTTCCGCCGTCCGAGAAGTTTCCTCCCAAGCTGAGGATATTGACACTGTCGAAGACTTGCCTCGATTGGAACCAAATGAAAGTCGTCGCCTCTCTTTGCAGCCTTGAGGTGCTCAAGTTGAAAGAAAAGGCGTTCACGGGGAATTATTGGGAGGCGGTGAAAGACGTTTTTCTACATCTCAAAGTTTTGTTCATCGGAAGCACGGATTTGGTTTTTTGGAAGACGGCGGCCGGCATCTTCCCCGAGCTCGTGCATCTCGAGCTTCACAACTGCGAGAAGCTTAGAGAAGTTCCGCCAGAGTTCGGTCGGAGCCCGAGCCTCGACGTGCTGGTCTTGAACCACTGCGGAAGTGCTGCTGCCTCGGCCAAGACGATTGGAGAAGAGAGGACAAAGATGATGAAAGAATCTGGCGGTAAAGCCGCCGAATTCAAGCTGGCGATTTTCCCCAAATGATTGAAGGTTGTGATGATTGTTTATGTTTGTGTAATAATAACTCAGTTATGATGATTGTATGTTTGTGTAATAATGAATGAGACAATGATCTCCACGTCCTCAGAGACAATAAAAGTCAAAAGAATTTAAGTGCGATCGAATTCATGACCTTTTTACGAGGATGAAGTGTGGAAGCTAAGCCATGTCTGAGTATATAGCATACATCCCGCTAGGCTTCTTTCTTACCGAGCAGTACATCGACGCCGAGCATGGATCTTCGATCAAGAACGACGCACAAACCGCGGGATCGCTGGATTATGGGCCAATGCGCTTCGAATCATTTTCCAGGTAAACATTTTCGGACAACTGATGATAGATGTTAGAGAATACTTACGGGTTTTTTCTTGTGCGAACTGCTTTCGATTTTCTTATCAGATCGGTCTTTTGGTTCGTAATAGTTCCCTTTCTTGCCGGGCGTAGAAAGACTACGAACTGAATTTCGTAAGCATCCTGCGCTATTCTGTAATAAAATATGTCCGAACTTATCTTGGCAGTTGATCGTCAGCATGCACTCGATCAGTGCTTTCCTTCTGCTGGGCGAAGCTTCGTAAGTGCGGCGAGAATAATAACCTAATCTACGGTTTTTCAACTCTGAAGAATTGTTTAGAATGAAGGCACTTGTGGCTGTCAAAATTGGGGGTGACTATGGCGGCATACCATCCCCGTACCAAATCTTCATTTCAAATACCGTCCCCGCTAATTCACCACTTATGAAGAATTGGTCCGTGGGGGATTCGAATTCCCCATTTTCATATGTATCCAATGATTTTTTTTTGCAGCAAATAAATAAATTAAGTAACATCGACAAAACCGACAATAAAAATAACGAAACATTCACGATAAAAGAAATTACGATAAACTACGACTATATAAATATTTTTTTAGGGTTGAGTTTTGTTTTAATTTTATTTTTTTAAATAATCGATCATTACAGTAAATGATTGTGTATTTGTTATGTTTAATTTAGAGTTATTTTTTATTTTAGTTTTATTTTTTTTTAAAATGATATGAAAATTTAAAAAAATATATATTAATCATTAAAAATCTTTTGTTCAAATGTATTATTTTATATTATTTATTAATAAATATAATCGGGGAACGGGGAATCACCGTCAGACTCAAACGGGGTCGGGGATGGTTGGGGAACATCAATACCATCACCGTCCCATCCCTGCATTTTCACCGACGAGGAATCACCGTCAACTCCCCATCCCCATTTTGACCGGAGATTCCCCGTCTCAATAACCTCGGGTCCCCACGGGGATGGTTCACCGCGGGGAATTTGCCACCCCTAGCCAAAATGGTTCCCAGGATTGTATAGAGCTGAAGAGTATTGCAAAAGAAGAGAAATGCTCTGCAAAGGAATCCCAATTGAATTCCGAACAATTACAATATACGCAATATTGTCATTACAATTTACAGCAAGTGATTTGGGAAAAATATTATATTTTTCGTAGCTAACGTTTTCGAAATATCTCCGTCCATTATCCTCCGGGGATCTGCTATAAGATAATTTGACTGTATTTCGAAAAAAATTTCCCAAACTGCTATACTTTTTCTGCGTTCTTTACAAGTTGGGTCTTTTTTCTTAATAATCCCTCGTATCACCATTATTGCAAGAGGAAATCCATTACATTGATGAGCTATTCTTTCCTCGTGAAGTTTGACCTCGGGACCCCACTTTGGCTGTTCAAAAACCTCGTACTGCTAGAGTTCTTCATTTTTTTTTTTCGAAACGATAGCTTGAATTTCATAATAACAAAGGTACAAGGACTAAATAGTCCGACGGGATCTCTCCGGTAATATCGAAATCCGGTAGAGAACAAATGCTCAGAAACGAGCAAAAGCAAATCAAAGCACAACACAAACAAAAAAGAAAAAACCGACAGAAAACGAGACACGTGATCTTGTAGGACGGTCTTTGGGAATTTGCCGATGCCGCCACATCAGCAGAGCAGCTCGTGATTATTATGATCTTTCCAAGATGATGATTGGTGGTGGGCAGACAAGCAGACGCCTTTTCCCAGTGATCTGGCGACTAGAAGTCGTCCATTACGATCAAGTACTTCCCTCTCTCAAGACGCAGTTTAACTTTTTTTTCTGCCAACTCTTGTTCTTGCATGCTTCGCATGTCCTCGGTATGCCAACGATGGTGATGATGCCAAGCCGCTTAGGGGCTGTTTGTTTCAAGTGATCCGACATTACGGTGATATACACATCACCGTGATGTTAGTATCACCGTGATGTGGATCAACGTGATATGTCATCACTGTGTTTGTTTTTGGGTGATATTTCATTTTGCATATCATGGTGATATTAGAATATTGTGTTTGTTTAATCACGGTGATATGTAGGGTGATGTTGTGTAAATGTCGTATTTAACCCTCTGTATATCACCGTGGTGATGTGGATTAACCTGTTTGTTTCATGGTGATTTTTGAGAAGTGATAAAGATTAATATTTAAATATCAACTTTTATTTTTATAAGTCTCCATATACAACTTTATAAAAATATGCATGTCTAATATATTATTTGGGTTATCGAAGAATTTAATTGTTCAATATTATTGATTTGATTTAGGGGTAATGAAAGGTAATAAAGTTAATTATAAGGGATAATTTTGTCCGGAAAAAAATCAGAAATATCGCCCATCACGGTGATGAAGGATCACTGAGGTTTTTCAGGGTGATCCGTAATGCGAAATATCACCCAATTTTCATCACCTAGGTGATCTTTCATTACGGTGTTAACTCATTATTTAGATCAAACAAACGCAGTTTTAGAGAGTAGTAGTGAGGATTACGGTGATATTTTGGAGGATCACCCCAAAACAAACACCCCCTTAGTGTCTTCTTTGATAATTGCAATTATTTCGCTTGCAGGGCGGTCTAAACCGACCACATTTTCTTTATCTTTTACCTTGCTTGACGGCTTGTTGAGAAATGCGAGCTTAAATCTCGCCGGAGAGTCGCCGGAGATGGCCAGAAAGAGGCCAGATCGAGCTCTGAAGAAGAAGAGCTGTGAAATAAGTTGAAATCGCCATATTGAATGTGGAGCGTCCGATCCTATTCGCGCGAGATCTGACGGACATCGTTTAAATTTCGACGTTTAAATGTCGGCTATTGGATCACGCGCGAAAGACATCAACGGCTCAGATCATTACTTATTCTATCAGATTATGAGTTAATGAGAAGCGTTGGATCGAGATCGGACGGGTGACGATTAAGGCGGGAATTCTCTTATATAAGTGTTACACGTTTTATGTTGTATGACGCACGAGCTGAGGATTGTCGGATCAGGCAAGATCGACGGCTGAGGATAGCTGAGAGTCACAGGTTATATGTGACTTCAGCTATATATAAACCAGTCGCAGAGCTTCGACTACCCATCTTGGTAAGCACGTAACTTCTTGTAGAGTGAGAATCACAGTGAGTGTTCAACACGAAAATTGTAGTAGACGTGTGGATCTGTAAGTTTTGTGTTTGTGATTAATACAAAGAAGGCTCGGTTAATCCGTGGAGTAGGCCAGAAGTAAGGGCCGAACCACGTAAAACAGATTGCAAGTGTGTGTGTGTGTTTTGTGATGTTTTGTGTTTCGATTCTGCTCACGATAGCTTAGATCGACACAAACGATTAGCACAGACTAATAATACATTGAATCATGATCTCAAAGGTGGTCTCCAATTAACACGGCTATTAATGAATAAAGGCAAATATGCCTTCTGTAAGCATACCATGCATCACTTCTGTATGTTATGTGCAAATTGATCAAGTTTGATGGTACCATTAAAAACCTTTTTGTACCAATTTGCTGAGCTATACGAAGTGGCATGGGCGACGAAGGCGTCCACCGAGTCATCGGCATCGTACGCTTCGTAACGAATCCGGCGCACAAACTCCTTTACCATATCACCTTTGAGTATCTTACTTGAGGCGAACTTTAAGAAGGCGTTCAAGTAGTAGTTGAGATCCTCGGCCAACTTCTTCGCTTCTCCGTGGGCCTCTTTGATCATTCTCTTCGCTCCTGTTGAGATTGATAAGTCACATGTATTCCACGTCGATTAATTCGGGAGAGATTGACTAGTATATAAGTTGGTGGGTCACTTCACCTATCACTAATTGGTTTTAGGATGAAAGCCCACAACTTATGCGGTCAAGTCTTCTCCTATGTGGGCCCATGTGCGTAGGCCCGATAACGAAATTTAACATGGTATCAGAGCGGAAAGATCCTAGTGGATCGTGAGGTTCGAAAAGAATAGCGTCCTTGTCCGACTCAAATTAATATACGGTGGGTTCGAAAAAAGAATAGTGTTCCCGTCCGATTAAAAAAAAAAGTGGGATTACATGTGAGGGGTGAGTGTTGAGATTGATAAGTCACATGTATCCCAAATCGATTAATTCGGGAGGGATTGACTAGTATATAAGTTGGTGGATCACTCCACCTATCACCAATTCGTTTTAGGATGGAAGCCCACAACTTATGCGGTCAACTCTTCTCCTATGTGGGCCCATGTGCGTATGCCCGATAACGAAATTTAACAGCTCCCTTCCCCTTTTTGGGATTTGTCTCCCTCCTGGAGTTTTCGTCTCCTCTTTCGGGCTTTTCCCTCTTCTAGGGATTTTTTCTTTTCCGTGCCTTTCGGTGTTCATTAGAGACTCCAACTTCACTTGCCACTGCAATCGCTGTCCTCCCCTACTACTCGTCGATCATTTTCATTTTTCGTTGGTGAAAGTGCATAATCTATTACATTTGTGGATTTAATAGTCGTTTTAGCCATGAAGTTTTAAGTTCATTTGATGTAATAGAAGTTCCACGTTCTTGATGTTCGATGTTTGAGTAGTTCTATTATTTGTGTTTGTTTGGCCTGCTATTAATTTGGTTGGTTTGCGTGCTTTGTTACTCTTTTGGTGACCTTTTATCTTGTTCGGCTTGTTCATTGTTACCGAAATGACCTTTGGGGTTGTTTAATCCATAGGCTTGGGATCCTCTATTCCAGTTTTGTATTCCACTTCGTATTCCAACATACGAAAATCGTTACACATTCCTCCGGGCCAGTGTTAATAGACCCGTAAACATCATTACACTCATAAATATCATTACAATAAGTGTTTAAATAACAAAAAAGATCAATATATATTTTAATATATAATACTGATTTTTTCTACAACAAAGTAGAAAAATATATAATATTAACTCTTTTTTTATTTAAACAATTGATAGAATGATATTCATGGGTGTAATGATGTGTATGTGTATTTTAACACTGGACGGAGGAAGATGTAACGATTTTCATAAATTAGAATACGAAGTGGAGTATTAAAATTGGAATGGAGGATGGAATAGAGGATTTCAAGCCTAATCCATGTACTTATCTTCTCATTAATTCGAGCTTTTGTTTGAAAAAAAAAATATATTTATAAAAGCAGGTAGGGTTTATTTAATTAAAGATCGATATCTCTTCCATTATTCTTTTTTTTTATTGCGGAATTGAAAAATGCCATTTTGGGTAGATAGAACCTTGACATACACATTATTATAGAGAAAGAAAGGACGTATAAATTTTTATATTTTAATGGTAGAGAAATGATGCATGCTTCTACTAATATAATAAATATTGACTATAAATTGATGAGTCCACTCACACATGTAACTAACTATGCAAGGGTATCGAGTAACAACCTAATTTCATCGTCAGATTCTAGGTAGAATTTTGTCTTTTTTCATGTCAGAGAAATATAATAATAATAATAATAATAGTATGCTTAAATATATTTTTAGTCCCGCATTTTTAGGAGTTCGCATTTTAAGAACATTTAAGTTAGGGGTGTCAATTTTAGTCCTGTAAGTATCAAAATTAAAGCAATTTAAGGACAATTAAGTTAAGGGCGACAATTTTTGTCATGTAAGAATAGAAATTGAAGCAATTTTAGTACTGTAAATACAGAAATTTCTGGGTTTAATTGTCCGAAAATTACTTCAATTTCAATACTTACAGAACTAAAATTGACACCATTAACTTAAGTGTCCTTAAATTGCTTCAATTTTAATGCTTACATGACTAAAATTGTCACCATTAACTTAAGTATTCTTAAATTATTTCAATTTTGATGCTTACAGGACTAAAATTACCAAATTTAACTTAAGTGTCCTTATAAAGCATCATCCTCGTAAAATTACGGAACTAAAAATATATTTAACCCGTAATAATAATAATAATAATAATAATAATAATAATAATAATAATAATAATAATAATAATAGTAATACGACAACAACAACGACTACTAATTATTATTATAATAATATTATGTTCATACGTTGGTCATGAGTCGACTCATCTTATTATATTTATTATATTTTATGTTATCATCTTATTATATTTTGTTATATTTTTGGTAGGTATGTGGGACATTGTTGTAAAACTCGGGCTAGGCGCCCCCCTCCCGCGGCGAAAATCGTCTAGGCGGCCGCCTAATTGATTGAACCGATTAATCGGCTAGGCGGCCGCCTAGGCGGTCGAATATTTTTTTTTTTTTTTTTTTTGGAAAAAAAATTTTAATACAGAATTTTATTATTGGGATTGACATAATTTATTTGGAATATTTGGATATTTATTTTAAATGTTTGGATAAATTTCATGTAACTTTACTTTGGTCAAATATTAGCATATTTGATATATGGAAGATAAAAATAATAAAAAAATAAGTATACCGACTAATTTCCGCCTAGAAACCGTCTAGGCTCCGCCTAGGCCGTCTAGGCGCTAGGCCCACCCCGAGCGTCCGACTAGCGCCTAGCGAATTTTACAACATTGATGTGGGAAGCGTTGAATTCACGGTTACCAAAGTTCCTAACCTATCAGTGACATGTTGTTGTTGTTATTATTATTGTTGTTATTATTATTATTTTTCTAATATTTTACCTATCTAATCCAAACAAAAATATCGTCGATAGCCGGCCGGCAATGCTCAAAGTTGAAACATCGTCACGTGTTTTAATTATTACTGGATTCCGTGAGAAGCATGGTTCGCCGGAACGGCCGAAAAGCGGCCGGAACGGGCATAACGGAACCGGATCGGAGGTTCAGGGGCATCCGCTACGTATACTTTGCGGTTGCGGTATGGAACGGCCGCTAAGATGCCGTATATCGGCGTTCCGGCCTCTATATCGTTTGAAAGCGGTCGGAACGGTAAAAAAGCTGTCGGAACGGGCAAAAAACTTCGGATCTGTTGTCATTACTGTACAATTATCGCTTTTTCTACTGTACAATATTGTTTCTTTCGCTTATTCAGTATACTGTCTTCAGTGGACTGCCTTTTACAGTACTATATTGCTTTTTTCTATCTTCAGTGGACTGACTTTTACTGTACAATATGCTTTTTTTCTTCTTCAGTGACTGCATCTACTGACAATATTATTTTTTTATTCTTTCTTTCAAGTCTTCACGTGAATGTACTTTGTTTTGTTGGAAATAATTGTACTACAAAACATATTTACATAATTATTGTCCTAGCATAATACTAGGCTTTTTTAATTTAATATTGCTATTTTTTTAATTGATTAATTAAATAGGATTATTTTGAAATGTATTAATAAAATAGGACAAAACGGGGCTAATGGAAGCGACGTCGCATCCATTAAACGCGACGTCGCGTCCAATGGCCGCGACGAGTATACGGGCCGCTCATTCCAAAATGGGCCTTCGTCGTGTCCATTAAACGCGACGTCGCGTCCAATGGCCGCGACGAGTATACGGGCCGCTAATTCCAAAATGGGCCTTCGTCGTGTCCATTGGATGCGACGTCGTGTCCAATGGATGCGACGCCGTGTCCAATGGATGCGACGCCGTGTCTCTGCTTCTGAAAAGGCTGCACTGACTTCTGAAAAGGCTGAACTCTGAAAAGGCTGAAGCACTGACTTCTGAAATGGCTGAATTCTGAAAAGACTGAAGCAATGACTTCTGAAAAGGCTGAAGCAATGTCTGATTTATGAAAAGGCTGAGACACTGTGTAACTGTTGTCGTCGTGGGTAATAGGCACGCCATCGTGGGTATTAAGCACGACGAAATCCATTATTTAACGAATTCATATTCTTCATATTTTTCAAAGTTCAGAATATCTCTTAAGATTCTCAGTATGACCTCTCGTAAAATTCAAGTCGTTGTGTATTTTGGTGGTGAAATTATATACGAATCAAACACCATTCAATATAGTCTTCAACCGATTGGTTTTCGACGAATTCATCGCGATACCAGTTTTTCTCAATTTTTGAGCATACTGTATGAGATGACTTGCGTCGATAGCGCTTCTTCCTCTTTAACCGTTCGTGTGAAGAATGAATACTTTCAGCATTCTCGACTTTATCAAAGGCTCTTAAACATTTCAAACGATGCTGAGCTCGCATACTTCTTGGATGCAGACGCCGAGCTAAATTTAATTGAGGTGTTTGTCGAGACAAATGAAAATGTTCATTTTGATCTTAATGAAGAGGCTCCTGAAGAATTCACAAATCTTGTATCGAGTTACTCAGTTCGTAATATCTCAGCAGTTACTCAAGGAATGAGTAACGTTTCGTTCCACGCTCCTCATGAAGATATTCCTTCAAGTAGCCGGAGTTTTCCTAATATTTCAACAGTGGCGGAACCTGAGATCGTGCATGAAGTCGAGCACAACAGTGACGTTAGCGATTCTGAAGCCGATGATGAAGGTGGTGCACTAGATGATTTTCCAGATCCCGCAGAAGACGAAGGTGGTGATGATGATGATGGCAATAACAATCTTCCAGAAAATGATATTTCGATGCAAGAAGATGATACTCCAGCTCTTTATCAGACAGTGCCGTTTAATTCAACATATCAAATGGCTCCCTCAGAAGGGGACGAAGACGGTGGTGATTTTTACGATAGAGACAATCCAGCGTTTGCGGAAGGTATGACTTTTAATAGTAAAGATCATTTGAAAAGTGCTGTTGAAGATTACTCTTTGAGGGTTGTTAGGCGCGAGTTTCACGTTGTTGAAAGTAAGAAAACCGCATGGAGCGTGAAATGCAATCACAACGACGAATGCCATTGGAGATTACGAGCTTGCTTCAAACCAAAAAAGGGATTTTGGAAGATAACAAGATATGGAGGACCACACACATGCTACATGAACGAGTTGGCGAGCACGCATCGTAACATGTCACGAAACGTAATTGCGCGTAAGTTAATCGGAACAGTGACTACCGACCCTCAGTATCTTCCCAAAAACGTCCAACAGCTCGTAAAGGATACATTTGGGTACGACATCTCATACATTCAAGCGTGGCATGGACTTAAACGAGCCAAAGAAAACGTTTATGGCACCTGGGAAACTTCAGTCCAACAACTTCCCATCTTCATGAAAGCGTTGCAACGTTACAATCCCGAGACTGTTGTAAAGTGGTTGCATCTTCCAACTAATATGCCTGGACTAAAGAAACTGGGGTATGTTTTCTGGGCATTCAAACCTTGTATTGATGGCTTTAAGCACTGTCGTAGAGTCGTCTGTGTTGACGGTACGCACTTATATTCAAAATACGAACATAAAATGTTGATTGCATCAGCAATCGATGCCAATCAAAATATTTTTCCACTTGCTTTTTCCATTGTTACAACCGAAAGCACACATTCTTGGAAATGGTTCTTGAACTTACTTAGTGTCCACGTGTTGGAGAATCAAGCTGTATGCCTTATTTCAGATCGACATCCAGGTATTTTGATATATTTCATTTAATTTTCTTATATCTTTTTTTATTGATGTAAATATTGTTACTTACAATCTATAATGCAGGTATACTGGCTGCTGTAAGAGAGCTCGAAGCTTTTAGGCCACCAAATGGACAACATCGTTTTTGTCTACGCCACGTGGTTTCAAACTTCAACACAGAATTCAAAGACAAGGATTTGAAACAATTATGCCATAGAGCTGGGATGGCGCACACACTGGAAAAGTTTAATCGAATTATGGAGCACATCAAAGATATCAAGGAAGAAGCGTGGGCGTGGTTGGACAAAATTGACAAAGAAAAATGGACGTTTTCTCATGATGGGGGACTTCGATGTGGTGTAATGACCACTAATATCTCAGAGGCCCTTAATGGGGTGTTCAAAGGGGCTCGTTGTTTGCCGCCGAAAGCAATAGTCGACTTTAGCTTCCATCGATGCGTTCAATACTTTCGTGATCGATTTCAAGAGTGCTCTGCCGCGATCGATAATTCGAAAGCCAATGGTCGCCTTATGCTTGGAAGATGTTCAATACTTGGACGGATCACTCATTTAGTCATGTCGTATATCGATTCGACCCGCGTTTTCAAACAGCCGAGGTATTTACTTCTGCGGTAAATCAAAGAAAACATGTGGTAAACGTTCAAGGAAAGACGTGCACTTGCGGAAAATGGGACATGCATTTCATTCCATGTTCTCATGCTCAAGCAGCTTGCCGTATGTGGAATGTTCATAGCATGCAACATATTGCTCCTTTCTACAGCAAACAATCGTACCTTAGAACATATGAGGGGTTTTTCTATCCACTGTACGATGAGCGCTATTGGGAGCCTGCTGATTTTTCTCTTATACATAATGAAGCTCGACGTGGCCGAAGAGGACCGGGAAGATATCGCACTACTCGTATCCAGAATGAAATGGATCGAGGTGGATCAATAGGGAGATCAAGTCAAAGAGGTCGTGGAAGACGTTGAATCGCATTAGCTTCTGTTTTTATGTTATTATGTTGGATGTAAGTTTTAGTTTATGCTATTTGAAGTATTTAATGCAATTTAAAAACACAAATACATTTGCTTTAAACACCTCATTATAGCTAGGAACACACTAACTGCTAGAAACACAAACAAAACTACTAAAAACATACCACACTTGCAAGAAATACATCATAGTTGCTAATTAATATTCTTTCCATCCTTTTGGAAGCTTGTCAACGAAGTCATCATCACTAGTATCCTCTTTGATTCTCGAACTAGAGACGACATGTTTTTTGCCTTTGTTTCTAACCATTCGGGACATACTGTTTTGTTTTCCTTTCGGGGGCTTCTCGACGAAATCGTCATCACTAATGTCCTCATTGCCGCTCGAACTGGAGACGGCCATTTTTTTACCTTTGTTTCTAACCATTCGGGACATACCGTGTGGTTTTCCTTTCGGAGGCTTGTCCACGACTAGTTCAATGACGTTAGTATGGGCTACAATCCGAATAGGTTGTGTTGGTCTTTCATTCTTCTCAATTGCAAGCACGTCAATGTCTGGAACAATAGCGGGATTGATAAATTTCTCAAAAATTGCATAAAGACGATTATCAAAAGGCTCGCATTCATAAAAGTAAATCGTTGAAAGAGGATCCTCCTGCAAAAGAAAACAATTTTTTTTGGTTACAAATATACTTTCAAATAAATAAAATATAGAATAGAATAATTACTTCAAACCACTTAAGCCATTGCGTAGTGTCTGCATGAATCCAACCCCTGTCATATTCTCCCCAATCTCCCATCTCTGAGCGTAGCTTCTTCCATAAAAAGTAACGACGCTTAAGATGACCGAGTTTCACCATTAGAAATGGTACCGTGAAATTCCTTCCATATATTCCATTTATCAGGTGAGCAATATAATGGAGACCATCCTCTAGATTTTCATTTGTTAGATTTCCACGATGCATTTCACACCACACATGATTAACGAAGGTTGATTCCATATTGTATGTCCACAGATCATCATAGAAATAATCCCCGAGTACCTTCAGATTTTCAAATATTGGATGACCTTGATTCATTGGCTTCCCAGTGAACCGATTAAGGCGCGGATCTCTATTGAATGGATGCATCGTGTTTGTGATGTTGAGTATGTTAATTAATATCCTTCTAATTTATAGACGTTCGAAGTCGTAGCTTCATATTCTTATTTATTCATTTTTTTTTATTAAAGCATGTGATGTTGTAGATGATTAAAGCTGACAATTGTCAGTTTATTTTATTATTATTATTGACGAATTTTACTTTATTCAGTTTATTAAAGATGTACATGATTAAACATGTGATATACAGATGTACATGATTAAAGCTAACAAGTGTCAGTTTATTTATTTTTTATTAAAGATGATGATGTTGATTAAAGCTGACGTACTGGACCTGATTAAAGTTGTATATGATTTAACATGACTACTGTAAATTTATATTTTTATTATTATTATTGGCGAATTTTAATTTATTCTGTTTATTAAAGATGTACATGATTAAAGCATGTGATATTCATTAAAGATGTACATGATTGAAGCTAACAAGTGTCAGTTTATTTATTTTTTATTAAAGATGATGATGTTGATTAAAGCTGACGTACTGGACCTGATTAAAGTTGTATATGATTTAACATGACTACTGTAAATTTATATTTTTATTATTATTATTGACGAATTTTAATTTATTCAGTTTATTAAAGATGTACATGATTAAAGCATGTGATATTCATTAAAGATGTACATGATTAAAGCTAACAAGTGTCAGTTTATTTATTTTTTATTAAAGATGATGATGTTGATTAAAGCTGACGTATTGGACCTGATTAAAGTTGTATATGATTTAACATGACTACTGTAAATTTATATTTTTATTATTATTATTGGCGAATTTTAATTTATTCAGTAAAGTTATTATTATTATTATTATTATTATTATTATTATTATTATTATTATTATTATTATTATTATTATTGGCGAATTTTAATTATTCAGTTATTATTATTATTATTATTATTATTATTATTATTATTATTATTATGGTAATGATTATTATTATTATTATTATTAAAGCTTATTAGTATTAATTTATTCATTTTTTTTATTAAAGATCGTGATGATGATTAAAGCTGCAACCAACAAAGAAACATAAATAAAATAATAAACGTAACATAAACATAAGTAAAATAAAAATAACATCCGCTAATAAGAAAAACACATGAAAAATTAACCACTATGGCATGTAATGAGATCCGGTGCCACATCTACGGGGTCGTCGATCTCTACGCAAATGACCGCGATCAATAGGGGCGTCGAGCTGCTGTGGACGACGTCGTGGCTGCTGCCGAGGTGGTGAGTGCTGTGTATATGGATGGTATGGCGGAGTCTCGTCGTCGTCTTCGTAGCCGTGAGGTGTCGGCGTCACATATCCAACATCTTCGTATAATCCCGGTGTAATACGTGAAGACGACGGACCAGGGTCCGGCATCGTACGACGTGAAGATGACGGACCCGGACCTTGTGTCGGAGGAATATCGGTGAACTCTATCTGTTGTCGCTGACGCCTGTCAATAACAAGTCGCTGCATCCGATGTATAACATCTAAGCCCCCATCTATATCCCCCCGGCGTAATATGTTCTCGGTCTCATCGACGCATTGTGCCTATTATATAATTAAAATTATTGCATGCAACATCTTAACAACTAATATAAATCTGAGTTAAATTGCAATATACCATCACGTCGATAAATGCACTATCTCCCATCTGAAAACCTCGCTCCATGTGAATTGTAGACGGAGATATATAGCGACGGGTGACAGATCGATACCATGTAAAATAATCTGCAGTGCACGGCGCCCCATCACCTATCTCCATTGCATCAACTATCGACTCGTATCGAGCTAACCAATACGCTTCATATTCTGCGTGATGCAATCTCCAGTCTCTTCCCGCGATATTGCGAAGATTGAACCGATATAGATTTCGATGTAAATATCGAGGAGCGTCCGGGATCGACTGTACCATTCCGAACTGTCGGACCACACGGTCGGGGTAGTGCCACTCAACAATGTTATAACATATCAGTGGACACCTTGAACGACAACAAGCTGGTCGGCATTCAGGTCTCAACGCCATAATCTCCGGTGCAATATCATCATACGGAGTCCACACAAACTGCTCCATCGACATGCTATCGAACGACTCTCGTATGGCACGTAAATTAGAATTTGCGAAGGTGGTATGATTCAACAGTGCATTCCACCTTAATAAAATAAACAAAGTTTATAGAAAAAGTAATAATATTACAAAATCATAAGAAATTAAAAAAATAATTCCACAGTACCTTGCCGCATGCGGCGGAATGGGAAGCTGAATTCCATCGACAACGGCGGGTAGCATCTCCACTCGAGGATGGATAATAATGGGCTGCACGGGTAATATACGCATCCACGCCCATACCTATACAAGATTTAATTAAATCGGTTATTCTATTTACGACATAATAACGAAAAAAAATATATTAAGATAAATTAGTACCTGAAGCAAACGCAATGCTCCACCAATGTTCATCTTTTGCTTTTGACATGATGTACATAGCTCTCTGTACATGAAAGCTAGAACAGCACTGCCCCAACTGTAAGTGTGCACCTCATCGATATTCTCGAGCAACGGAAGGTACGTCATCGACGTAGTACTTCCGCTGGAATCGGGAAACATAACTGATCCAATGAGTAATAGTGCATATGCACGTGCGTGCTGATCTACTACATCATCGACACTCTCATCGTCGATCGGATTGGCAACTAACCAGTCCGCCAATTTTCTCAAAGATACTTTGGTCCCGTGGTACGTGCCCTCCTCAGGTCTGTAGCCAGTCAACGCCTCACAGTAATCTATCCACTGCTCCGTCGACTTACGATGGATCACTCCGCTAACAGAAACACCATCGACTGGGAGTGCCCAAAGAACACCGACGTCCTCTAAAGTAACGGTCGCCTCCCCCATCGGTAAGTGAAACGTGTGCGTTTCCTTTCTCCATCTTTCTACTAGCGCCGTAATTAAGTGTGGATCTAATTTCTGAGATCCACAACTATATACGCCATAAAATGACATTGTATCCAACTTTTCCAAAACACGACCATGCAAGCGCACCGGTCGTGAAGGCTTACCCCATACTACGCCTTCCAAACCTCTCACGGTCAACGGAGTATCTAACGCACCATCCGCATTAGATAGCACATCGTTACAACGATGACTATCCTGAAATATCAATAACGACCAATCGACGGGACCGTAAAATTCATTCGTATCCATCCTAAATCGAACGACATCGAGTTAAAATTCAAAACCCCCAATGATGAATAACAACTTTAACAGTTACAAATATTCATCATAGCTTGCTAATTAATATACCTTCAATAAGAAAAGGGAGTGGTGTACGTGTGGCAGCGGCTACGGGCAGCAACGGGGCAGCAGCAACGGGCAGCGACGGGCAGTGGGTATGGGCAGGCAACGACGACGGGGCAGCGGCTACGGGGCAGCGGCAACGGGGCAGCGACGGGCAGGCAACGACGACGGGGCAGCGGCTACGGGGCAGCGGCTAAGGGCAGAGACGGGCAACGACGACGGGGCAGCGGCAACGGGGCAGCGACGGGCAGGCAACGACGACGGGGCAGCGGCTACGGGGCAGCGGCTAAGGGCAGAGACGGCCGGCGAAGACGGGCAACGACGACGGGGCAGCGGCAACGGGGCAGCGACGGGCAGTGGGTACGGGCAGGCAACGACGACGGGGCAGCGGCTACGGGGCAGCGGCTAAGGGCAGAGACGGCCGGCGAAGACGGGCAACGATGACGGGGCAGCGGCTAAGGGCATCGACGGCCGGCGAAGACGGGCAACGACGGAGACGGCCGGCGAAGACGGGCAACGACGGAGACGGCCGGCGAAGACGGGCAACGACGGAGACGGCCGGCGAAGACGGGCAGGTGCGGCGGCGACGACGGAGAAGACACGGCGGACGGCGATGCTGAGTAAGGAGAAAGAAAGGAAGAGAAAGGACCGGCGAAGACGGGCAACGACGGAGACGGCCGGCGAAGACGGGCAGGTGCGGCGGCGACGACGGAGAAGACACGGCGGACGGCGATGCTGAGTAAGGAGAAAGAAAGGAAGAAAGAAGAAGAAGAGGAGGCGATGGTTTTTAAATTCGCGGCGTCGCGTCCATTAACCGCGACGTCGCGTCCATTGGAAGCGACGTCCTTTTAATGGACCAAAACCCTAGGGTCGGCCCATTTCACAAGCGTTTTGCGGCCCGACGAAGGCCCATTTTGGAATATGCGGCCCGCATACTCGTCGCTTCCATTGGATGCGACGTCGCGTTTAATGGACGCGACGTCGCGTTCATTACCAGCGTTTTGCCCTATTTTATTAATATTTTTCAAAATAATCCTATTTTATTAATGAATACAAAAAATAACAATATTAAATTAAAAAAGCCCATAATACTACAAAATATTCTTTTAACTTATTGAACTGCAGTAGTACTAGTATATATATAGCAGTAGCTCAAAAAATGTGAAGACCTATCTCCCTTCATTTTCATTATAATGCAGAACAGTATGATTCATCGTTCATTTTTTCTTTTCATTTTTATCTTCAATGGTTTCAGTTTCATTATACTTGGTATTAGCAAATATTTGTATAATTAATGAATCTTATTAAATAAAATTATGTTGTGATTCAAAAATAATATATATGAACTGATGGCGGATCCTAGGTCCCGAAATGGATGTAAACTAAGTTATGGACACAGAGACCTAAATGTTGAGACCTGTGTTGAGGTAACAATGAACCCAACACAGATAGCACAGCGGAAGTGTTTAAGAAACTGTATAGAAAAGAGAGATTGACACGAGCTTTAAAATATGCAGCAAGTAATAATACTTGCTGCGTGCCTCATGGCGAAATTCCACTATAAAGATGGATTACAAAAAACCAAGCCTAGAAAAGACGAATCTTACGATCCTACAAAACTACAAAGTCCTAAGACTTTTGCAAAATGAAAACTAAGCTAAAACATAAAGCTCGGGCTCGCTCCCCTCGTGTATACTCGTTTCGCTCTCAAAGATCTCGCTCAGTGTCTCTATGTATTGCTCCGTGTATGCTCTCTATATGTCTCATTCGGTCTCTCTTTTCTCGGCAAAGTGAAGTCCCTTTATATAGGTCTTCGACATTCCTCTAACTTGAATTAGTCCATTCGTGACTGGGTAGAATAAGTCTAAATGACTTAGTCTTGACTTGAGCTCCAATTCTCCTATTTTTAGTAAGTTCCACTCCAAGACTCGTTCCAGCTTATCCACACGTATTCCACACGTTTATTGAACCATTCCAGCACTTATCCAAGTCCTGCACATCAGTAGATAAAGCCACAAAACTAGATTAAACGGTTTTTAGGGGTGAAAGATAAAATCGAAGGTTGACCAATTCACAGACAACAATGTTGACTGAAATGTGGTCCCAACATTGTCAACGTTGAGCTAGTCAACATTAACAATCTCCCCCTTTTTATCTTTCTTCCCAAAACCGTTGCAGAAGTTAGACGAAGTGAAACTCCCCCTGAAGGCAAAGTATACCTAACCACAAAGCAATCAAATATGGTTAGAGCATAAAACAGAATAGTCACTAAACTATTCATAGTACTAAAAAATAGTACAAAGCCGATTCCGAGGTCTGACCTTAAACATCTGCAAAAAATACAAAGGTCACACGCAGGCAAGCAAATCACTAAAGAGAAGCAGATTAGGCATGCAAAAACACAAAAGAAAAACATGCACAAACATATAAGACCGAAGTCTAAAAATCCAGACTCTGGATCGAGTCCTCTGCTTCCTCAGTTCCTTCTTCCTGGTGTTCTCCTTCTTCATTTGTGACTCCTTGGTCTTCCTGTTCAGCCCTAGCTTGATTTTCACCATCTCCCCCTGAATCTTCAGCATCTCCCCCTGAGTTTTCAGCTTCTGCCTCTCCCATTGCTTCTGTCTCTCCCCCTTTTTGGGAAGAAAGTATGCTCCTTAGAGTAGTAAGCTGCGTTGTCAGAAAGGTGATGGTTTCCTCCAGACACCGAATCTGTCTCTCCAGATCTGATGTTGGTGCGGAAGTTGACCCAACATCATGGCCAACATTCTGAGGGTCTTGCCATGGGAGATCAATCACCCTATTTGGACCAGCTAGATGATAGTGCGAGATAGGATAGGTTCCTTGGTGATGTACCACTTGATCTCTTCGGGTAGGCTGGAATCCACCTCGGACTAATAGCTCATAGATGATCGAGGGGAATGGAAGAATTCCTTTGCCAACCTTCTCGGCTTGATACGCAAGCTGATTTAACACAAGCTCTCCCCAATTCATAGGCAGATTGTGTCCGAGAGCATAGAGAAGTTGTGCCATATTCTCAGCCACTCGAGTATCATTCTTAGTCGGCAACCAATTACAAATGCCAACTTTGAACAAAACTGAGTAAAGAGAAGTCAAAAAGCTTACAGAAAAATTTCCTTCCCATCGAGTCACTCTACCCCCAGTAATAAAAGACACAACCTCATCATTATCATACTCAACACCCATCTCAACCTCAGGAGTCTCCAAAAACTCATTAATAGCTCTAGAAGAAAAATCATAAAGTCTACCCCGAAAGTAAACTTTCCCATATTTTCTAGAACCTAGTTCATTGACACTAGAGGATAGATTAGCATATACCTCCCGGACTACCGTATCGCAGTAGGTCCCTAAACTCCTCACCATTTTTCCCAAATGCCTTGATTCAAGAAATTGCAACACGCCATAACGTCTGAAGCTGGACACATCTACCACCCTTTCAACCCTGAGCATTCTCTGGCTGAGAGACTCCCACAGCTCCTCGTTTCGTGGAGCATAAAACTTCCCGTTAGGCAAAGGCGTCTCCCAATCAGAGTCAGATGTTGGGTCAGAGTCTGACTCAACATCTTCGTCAACATTTCTTCTTGGTGGTTGTGAACTCTCAGCCATCCTTGGACGTTTAGAGGGCTTTTGTCCCGGCAGAACAGGTCGCTTTCCGGCCTTCCTCTTTACCCTGTTGAACACAGTACTTAATAAATCATCATCACAACAGAAGTCTTCATCTTCTTCTGGAGGAGGAGGAGTCGGCGAGGCTTCAAGAGACTCGGATTCTGAAGAAGATTCTTCTCCCCCTGAAACATTGAAGTCTTCATCGGAACTGTCAGTGTGGATCTCAGCGTCTTGATTTGATGCGGCTTCTTGAGGAGTGTTCACGACTTGTTCAGCAGGGGACTCTTGAAAATTAGGGTTCGTCGCCGCTGAACCTGCCGGAATGTCGTCACGAATCTGAGGAGGGGGCACGTACGGGACGATATCGAGTATCGGCGAAATCGCCTGCAAAGGAACGGCATCGTACACTATCTCGTCGAATGTTGGGTCAACATTCTGAGACTGGTTAGCGGGTGAGTTTGACATGGTAAAATCACAAGGAGATTCAAGAAACAAAATGTCGAACTGAATGGATAACCCCAAATTTTATCAGGACTCTTGAAAGAACAGAGAAAAGAGCTCGAATTATGCAACACGTGTTTGCGAAAGTGAAGATACTTCACAGCTGAGCCAAGTATAAAAAGCCTCTGTTTTTCCAACAGTAAAAATGAAACGGTCAAAAAATTGATTGAAACCCTGAGAAATCGTGTGGAATGAGTAGACGTGAGAGAGAAACTAGCCGTTAGAGGCCTAAAAACGATTTAAAAAAAAAGTTTATTTCAAGAAATAGTCAATTAGGTTTAAACTGTAAAAAATCGTTGAGCTAAAATAGGAACTAAAAGTCAGGAGCAAGTCATGGTTCAGAACAAATACTAAGTCAAAAATCAAAGTAGAGTCAAACGATACTTACCGATTTAGGTAACGTTGATGAGCACATGAGACAAGCGTAGCAGGCTGTTCTTCAAACTAATGTAATCTGAGAGATATATATACTAGACACTGACACATGCAATCCTAAGACTAATGCAAATAAACGGGAAAAAGAAAAACAAAAAAACAAAAAAATGTAGCATAATCAAACTGACAGTCACATATGTTGCCCTAACATGAGACTCAACATTCTAACTCTGGATTCTTAGACTTTTCTGCTCCACTCCCTCAACTCAATATTCTTTCATTTTCTGCCCTTTCACCTTAGATATTGATTCTGAATTATTGTGCACTGCCCTTATTACCTAAACATCAAGGTTTGGCTTTTTGTCACCAAGAATACATCGTCACCGCGAATGCCGTGTACCTAGGGATACTTATTACCAAAACCTATATTGAAAAAGGTTTATGAGCCTGCTTTTTGCATGGGATCGGGTCATTTCAGAAAATGGTTAAGGTGGGTCGAGTCATTTCACAGAATAACAGAGAGAAAACATTAAATCAAATATCAAAGCAGTAACAATCAAATTTGACATATGCTATGTTGATCCAAATGTTGGACCAACATTCAGACACACTGATGCAGACCTATGGATTTTTTAAGGTCGGAGAACCTTTCAAAATCCAGTGCTTTTGTAAATACATCAGCTAATTGATGCTTAGTATCTATATGCTCTATTCTAACTAACTCTTTTTCGACCATATCTCTCAGAAAATGATGCCTAATATCTATATGCTTGGTACGTGAATGTTGAATAGGATTTCTAGAAATGTTGATGGCACTTAGATTATCACAATACATGAGCACAGACTCACACTCTAAGCCATAATCACATAGCATACTATTCAACCATATAAGCTGAGTACAGCAACTACCCGCAGCTACATATTCAGACTCAGCCGTAGAAAGAGAAACACAATTTTGTTTCTTACTATACCAAGATACAAGATTATTACCTAAGAAGAAACAGCCGCCACTTGTACTCTTGCGGTCATCTTCGTCACCTGCCCAATCAGCATCGCTATATCCTACAAGATTCATATTAGTATCCTTCGAAAACCATAACCCTAAGTTACACGAACCACTCACATATCGAAGTATACGCTTCACAGAATTTAAATGAGAAAGTTTTGGCTCAGCCTGATATCTAGCACAAACACAAACACTGTACATAATATCAGGTCTACTCGCTGAGAGATATAAAAGACTGCCTATCATGGAACGATATAATGTTGGGTCAACATTCTGTCCAACATTATCTTTACTTACCTTCTGTGTTGAACCCATCGGTGTTTTCATTGCTTTGGCAGTATCTAGCCCAAATTTCCTCACCGTATTCTTGGCGTACTTTTCCTGAGACATGAAAATACCGTCATAGCTTTGCTTAATCTGCAGACCTAAGAAAAATGTTAGCTCACCAATCATACTCATTTCGAAGGTAGAATTCATAGCATGTACGAATTGGTCTAACATAGATTGAGAACTAGAGCCAAAAACAATATCATCTACATAAATTTGAGCAATCAAAATATCAGACCCGACTCTTTTTACAAAGAGTGTCCGATCGGCTTCGCCTCGGTTAAACCCAAATTCAAGTAGGAATGTAGTAAGCCTACCATACCAAGCTCGAGGTGCTTGCTTTAGACCATAAAGTGCTTTCTGCAACTTAAAAACATGATTAGGAAACTGAGGATTTTCAAATTCTTTTGGTTGCTCAACATATATTTCTTTATCTATATAACCATTCAAGAACGCACCCTTAACAATCATTTGATGTAAGGTAATGTTGAGGCAACATGCAATAGCAAGCAATAACCTAATTGATTCTAGTCTAGCAACAGGAGCAAACGTCTCATCAAAATCTATACCCTCGACTTGTGTATAGCCTTGGGCAACTAAACGTGCTTTATTTCTAATCACTCTACCATGCTCATCAGACTTAATACGAAAAATAGGAGCACTATGATTATTCTTAATCATGGAACAAAAAGTTTTGAAAAATTCAAATGATTCAGATTTTTCCCTAAGAAAAAATATCCATGCATATCTAGAAAAATCATCAACAAGCACATAAGCATATTTACGACCACCAATGCTATCTACTTCCATGGGACCCATCAAATCCATATGAATCAATTGAAAACTATGAGCAGTTTTGAAATGTTGAGCAGAATGTTGGTCAACATTATGACTGGCATGAACCTGTTTACCCTTAAGACATGGCTCACAAATAACCTTACCAAATTCCGTAAGCTTAGGAATTCCTCTGATTGCTTCATGTTTGATAAGCTGCTCCAATGTTCGATAGTTGACATGGCCCAATTTGTAATGCCAAAGGATCACATCATCCTCGGCCTTCGTGAGTTGGCACACGTCCTTGGATCCTGATTTGTCACCGACTAAATAGCAGTTGTCGCTAGATCTTTTCCCTGCCATGACACAAACATTCTTGCTGTTAAAAACCTCACAACATTCCTGGTTGAACCTTACCTCGAGGTCGTCGTCGCATAGTTGACTTATGCTAATTAAATTAGTCACAAGTCCGTCGACGTGTAGATCATTGCTTAGTTTCGGAAAGTCTGGAACATTCAACTTGCCGCGTCCGAGAATCCGTCCTTTTGCACCTCCTCCAAACGTCACAGATCCATTATTCACAGGCAAGTAGTGAATAAGGAACTCCTTGGTGCCCGTCATATGACGTGAACATCCACTATCGAAGTACCATGAACCTGTCACGTTAGCTCGCAAGGAAGTATAGATAACATTGCATTTATGTACGGATTTCTCTACCCAGACTTTCTTAGACGTCGAAACAGCAGTATGTTCACCAGAATTTGAAGGAGCGTCAACTGAAATTTCTCCAGACAAACCTTTCAACACTGATTTCTCAATGTTGAGCGGAATGTTGGGCGACATTTCAGTCAACATAGATTTCTTCGAAATCTCCCCCTTCAATTTCCAGCAGAACGGCTTGATATGACCAGGCTGCATACAATGATGGCATTTATAGGACCTAATCTTTGGCTTACTGGCCGCATGCTTGGAGTTTTCCTTAACAAAGACAATCTCATCCAGGGTTGATTTTCCTTTGTTCAATCTCGAGAACGTCTCGTCAGCTTTATCAACTTGCTTTTGAAGTTTGTCGATTTCTTTGTCTTTTCTCGTCAGAACGGCTTCCATATTGTTCATTCCTTCAAGCAGGCTTTCGATCATCTTTTTGCTCTTCTCATTTTCATTGGACAGCGTTTTCACGATGGCTTTGAGTTCCGAGTTTTTCGCCTTTTTCTTCGCATACTCAGCGGACAGTTGTTTGAAGGCATCATCCTTCTGACCTTTCTCTAGAACTTCACCTGCGTCATCTGAACTCACATACCCATCAACACAGTTTGAGTCATCATAATCAAAAATAATATATTTCTCAGATGTTGAGTCCAATGTTCGCTCAACATTAGGCTCAACATCAGTTACCGCAGTAAGTCCAGTGTTTTGATCGTCTTCTTCATTGTCTGAGAAGGATTGTATGGTTACTGATGATCGCTGAGACTCCTTAACAGTGGGTTCCTCATCTTCATCGTCGGAAAGATCCACCCAAAGTGCTTTCCCACGCTTGCGAAGGGTGTTCGCACATTCGTTGGCATAATGACCCCAACCCGTGCATGCATGACACCTTACTGACTCCCATTTGATATTCTTTTTCTCCATTTGATTACGTCTGAAAAACGGAGGAGCAGAAGATGGTTCTTTGACATTCTGGCCTTTGTTGAATGTTGAGCCAACATTTGGATCCACATTCTTCTTGAGAAACTTCGAGAATTTTCTCACGATCAAAGCTATACTCTCATCATCGTCAGGATCAATTTCAGATTTAAAATCAGAGGACTGACTGACTAGAGCTATGCTTTTGCTGCAAGAAGCTCTCTTTTGGACTTCGAGGTTGGTCCCGTAGTTCTTCATGATGTTCATCAAGGAGTTGAAATCCATCGTGGCCAAATTGTGTGCTTCCTCGACAGCCGCTACCTTCACATTATACTTTTCAGTGAGAGAACGAATTGCTTTAGAGTTTAATACCTTGTTTGAGATCGGTTCTCCCAAGCTGGCACATTCGCTCGAGATGGTCAGAAGCTTCCCAAAATACGTGGTGATATCCTCGTCTTCCCTCATTCTGAGATTCTCGAACTGATTGTTGAGAAGTCGGAGTTTGGTTTCTCTAACGCTCGCATCTCCTTCACAGTATCGTTGAAGTATCTCCCATGCATTTTGAGCCGTCGAACAGTTCTGAATAATTCTGAACATGAAGATGTCGACCGAAAAAAGATGGCATGAAGGGCTTTGTCGTTGAACTCGGCTGCACTTCTTTCAAGAGCCGTCCATTCACCGATGGGTTTGTCGACGACTTCTCCATCAGCGTCTGGAGGTAATCGAGGTGGAGTATATCCAGTGAGCACAGAATCCCACGCACGAGTATCTATAGATTTGATGCACTGGCGCACACGCACTTTCCAATAGGCGTAGTTGGATCCGTCTAACACGGGAACCTTGCCGAAATAGTTTAAGCTTGAAACATCCATTAAAAAGGATAAAAACGCTTAGTTACGTCAAGCGGAGGCTCTGATACCACTTTGATGGCGGATCCTAGGTCCCGAAATGGATGTAAACTAAGTTATGGACACAGATACCTAAATGTTGAGACCTGTGTTGAGGTAACAATGAACCCAACACAGATAGCACAGCGGAAGTGTTTAAGAAACTGTATAGAAAAGAGAGATTGACACGAGCTTTAAAATATGCAGCAAGTAATAATACTTGCTGCGTGCCTCATGGCGAAATTCCACTATAAAGATGGATTACAAAAAACCAAGCCTAGAAAAAACGAATCTTACGATCCTACAAAACTACAAAGTCCTAAGACTTTTGCAAAACGAAAACTAGGCTAAAACATAAAGCTCGGGCTCGCTCCCCTCGTGTATACTCGTTTCGCTCTCAAAGATCTCGCTCAGTGTCTCTATGTATTGCTCCGTGTATGCTCTCTATATGTCTCATTCGGTCTCTCTTTTCTCGGCAAAGTGAAGTCCCTTTATATAGGTCTTCGACATTCCTCTAACTTGAATTAGTCCATTCGTGACTGGGTAGAATAAGTCTAAATGACTTAGTCTTGACTTGAGCTCCAATTCTCCTATTTTTAGTAAGTTCCACTCCAAGACTCGTTCCAGCTTATCCACACGTATTCCACACGTTTATTGAACCATTCCAGCACTTATCCAAGTCCTGCACATCAGTAGATAAAGCCACAAAACTAGATTAAACGGTTTTTAGGGGTGAAAGATAAAATCGAAGGTTGACCAATTCACAGACAACAATGTTGACTGAAATGTGGTCCCAACATTGTCAACGTTGAGCTAGTCAACATTAACATGAACTATTGGAGATGTCATTTAGTTGTTTTAATTATATATCAATATTTTTTAATATTTTAAATCAAAAACCAACGGAACGCCCGCTACCGTTCCGCAATAAAGCAATATAACTGGAACGCTCGTGCCCGTTCCGCGATGCCGATCTGCAACGGCGAACCATGGTGAGAAGTGGCATTTACAGCTTTTTGAATCATAAAAAAAAAAAAAAAAAAAATCTTTCAACCCGGAATTTCAATTAGCGATAAGTTTAAATCCTCTAGGAACATTGACGATTGTTAATTGTGGAATTTTAGGTAAGTCTCATGATCAGACAAGATTGGTCCCCGCTGTAAGCTGTGGCCGTTTAATAACCGACGATAAAATTCGAATTTAATTTATACCAAATCTAAGGAACTACTGTGACGAGAAAAAAAAAAAAAAAAAAAAAAGTAGCCAGCGATGTATACATATAATATGGTATATGTACACACCTTTGAGCATCATCGTTTCTCTCACCTCTCACCTCTATTATTGGCGTTGATCTTTCTTTTCAAGTCTTCCTCTCCCTAGATGCATGTTTTCATTTCATCGCTTTTAAAAAAGACAGAAATAGATTGCAGGGAAAGGACTAATTGTAGTAGTACTAAAAACTTACTTTGATAGAGAGAAAGAAGAAGACATGTCGGATGCTGCAGCAATCGCAACGGAGTACCTCATCAGCGAACTCGGCCGACTCGCCGCCCACCACATCAAGCTGATCAAAGAGGCTGACGGCGAAGCAGATCGGCTGGTGGCGGATCTCAACTACTTCAACGCCTTCTTGAAGTGCGCCTCGAGCAAGATAATCAGAGACGATACTGTGAAGGAGTTCGTCCGCCAGATTCGTTACGCCGTGTACGACGCCGAGGACGTGGTGGACGCCTTCGTCACCCAAGCCACCTCGCACAAGTCGACCAACTGGTTTAAAAGGCTTTTTAAGGGTTCCATCGGACTTGATGAAATTGCACAGAAGATACAGAAGGTTAGAAGATCTGTGGAGGCTGTGCATGGGAAGAAGGAAGATCTTGACAAGTTGTTGAGTGATCTTGGCGACGACCTAGATGAGAAGCCTGAGGTAATCTTTTTGTTTTTTTCCTTTTTCTTTTGGGTAAATTATGATATACCCACGTGAATATACTGAATGCGCATTACTAATCTTTTATTGAGTTAAATTCGCATGTGTTGTCTGAACTTAGCACCGTACACCCATGATGTCTAAAACATAGCATTGTACTACTTAATTAGAAGACAAGCGACGCATGATTAAATAAACTACGAGGGTGTTTTGCTGTATTAAACTATAAGGGGTTTTAATAGCGGTGAATGGTAGGTACGCTATGTTTGATATTGCTTACATAAGGTAATGCTTGTTTTTGTTCATCAACAGTCGACAACAAAGGTAAAAGATAAAGAAAATGTGGTCGGCTTAGACGGGCCTGCTAGCGATATAATTGCGATTCTCCAACAAGACATGCCGCGGCTCGACATCGTCACCATCGTCGGCATGCCGGGCCTCGGGAAATCGACCCTAGCCGGAAAAGTCCTCCGAGACCCGACGATTCAGTTGGAGTTCCCCATACGTTTGTGGATTTATGTTTCTAAGTTCTCTCCGAAGGATGTGTTTCTCAGCATTCTGGGAGAGTTCACCTCAGTAACCGAAGACATGCGTAGCATGCCAGATCACAAGTTGGCGGAAAAAGTTAAGGAGCATCTTGATAGAGGGAAGTACTTGATCGTAATGGATGACGTCTGGTCGCCGGATCACTGGGAAAAGGTGTCTGCGTGTCTTCCCACCACCAATCAACTTGGAAAGATCATAATAACGAGCCGTTTTGCCGACGTGGCGACGTCGGCGAATTCCCAAAGGCCGTACTACAAAATGGACCTCTTAGAAGACCATCACAGCGAAGAACTCCTACAGTACGAGGTTTTCGGAAAGCCAGGGTGGGATTCCGAGATCAAACCTTACGGGGAAATAATAGCTCATCAGTGTAAGGGACTTCCTCTTGCAATAGTGGTGATCGGAGGGATTATCAAGAAAAAAGTCGCCCACCTTGTGAGGAACACCGAAAAGGTAGCAGCTTGGGAAAAATTTCGAAATACGGTCAAAGATCATCTTATAGAAGATGCCGAAAATATAATGGACGGAGTTATTTCATGGAGTTATCGAAAATTGCCCCATCACTTGAAACCTTGTTTCCTCTACTTCGGGATGTTTCCCGAGGACGTCGAGATCGCGACGTGGAAGTTGTTACGGATGTGGATCGCCGAAGGGTTCGTTCAATTAAAGAATTTCAGCCTGGAAGATACGGCGCAAAGCTATTTGGAGGAGCTTGTTAGTAGAAACTTGGTAAGAGTCGAGAAAAAAAGTTCGAACGGTAACATAAAAACTTGTCTCATCCACGATTCTCTCCGGGATTTTTGCAAGAAGCAAGCTGGACAGAACGAGGAGTGTTTCCTCGAAGAGATCAAAGAATCGGCTGAAGACGGAAAACTGCCCGTGTTGGAGAAAAACACGACTTACCGCCGTATATCCATCCATTCGAGCATTTCACGATTCATATCCTCCAAACCCTTTGGAAGCCGAGTTCGCTCTTTCGTTTGCTTCTCCAAAGAAGACTTGACTTTGGAAGCGCAACACATTTCAGCCATTCCCGCCGGTTTCAAGCTGCTCAGAGTCTTGGACGCGAAGCCCGTCAGATTCCCCAGAATCCCCACCGATTTGTACGAACTTCTTCATTTGAGGTACATCCATTTGTCGTTCAACTCCGAAAAAGATCCTGCCAAGCTCCCCTCGGCATTTTCGAAGCTCTTGAACATGCAAACCCTCATCGTGGATACATCACGGCGCACTCTCGAAATCGAAGCAGACATATGGAAGATGAGCAATTTGAGGAGCGTGAAGACGAATGCAACCGCTAACTTGCCCCAGCCCGAAAAAGACAGTGCCGGCCAAGAGGAACACGGCATACAAACACTCGACGCGATATCGCCTGAAAGTTGCACGGATATTGTTCTCAAGAAGGCACGCCGCCTCAAGAGAGTGAGCATTCGCGGGAATCTCAGCATCCTTCTAGCTAGCGGAAGAAATAATGCCAAAGTCTCATTCGAATACATGACGAGCCTGAGTAATCTCGAGAAGTTAAAGCTTCAAAACGATGTATTTCCTCGGGCGCCTTCGGAAGGAAAGATGACTCACCTCCCTCCTCCTCATTCATTCCCGCCCAACTTGAAGATTTTGACGCTGACAGATACTTACCTCGATTGGAGCCAAATGAAGGTCCTTTCTTCTCTAATCAACCTTGAGGTCCTCAAGCTGAAGGAAAAAGCATTCATGGGGAATTACTGGGATGTTGCCGACGGGGGGTTCGACAGACTTAGAGTCTTGTTCATCGAGGGCACCGATTTAGACGTTTGGAAGATGTCGGCGGGCAACTTTCCCAATCTCATGCATCTCGAGCTGCGTAACTGTGCAGTGCTTGCAAAGATTCCGATCGAGTTCGCCGAGAAGCCACGCCTGGACGTGCTGATTGTTAACTACTGCCCGCGAGCTGCGCCCTCTGCTGAGAACATTCGGGATGTAAAGATGAGCCACGACGAAGGAATAGATTTCAAGCTGACAATCTTTCCACCCCTTTCCAAGTGATGATCGTCCATTCGAAAGTTTCTCGATCGAAGGTTATCACTCGACTTTACATTCCCGTGCTCCGTCAACATTTAACCACCACGCAATTAATCATTTTTATTTTTGTCGCGCAGGCCTTGAAGATGATCAATCGTTGCTTTGCTTTCCGTTTAGTTCTTAATTTGTGTGTGGTTTGCTTCTGCGTTGGTTTGATTCTGTTTGTCTGTGTCCTCTGAATAAATGTATTACGCTCGTTTGGTTCGAAACCTTCCTTTGATGCTGTGGCTATTTGTATTTTTGTTGTGATAATCCTTTTCTTGATATATGTTGAGAATTCTATTATATCACATGTCGGATAATTCTCCTCACTCGACTCAATTAATATACTCAAGAGGCACCTTCGTCTATTACCAATTGGTTTAAACTTGAAGCCATCGATTTCTTAATAATATATGGTTTTGATGTTATATTCTGGTAATAAAAGTGCATGAACAACCCTTGTATGATACAAAGGTTAGGTTAGATTAGGTTATGAAGAGATCCATATATGGTCAACTCGTTTGCTAAATTATATATATTTTTATATCGAAGTCAAGGGTTCGATCCACTTGAATTCCTAGACTATTATAGTCTGTATGGGCTTAAGATAGTACACATAGACGTACGGGGCATTAATCCCGTCATAAGTCAGGATTGTTCCATAATCGACGATGAAGTGGCATTGCGTCGAAATTCGACCTCACAAAAAGCGTTGCCCATTTAGCGTTTCTCGCTCACGATCCTCCGAATATATAAAATCGGCCTAAAGCGAAATTAAAATCACCATTAAAAAATCCCCCCAGAAAAAAAATTAAAATTTACATCCAAGAAATCTATATTTCAAACAGTTGGATTGTTATTACTACTAGCTGATGAGCTCATCTTGAAATGAAAAGCGGAAGTTGGGTCGAAAATCTTTCTGACATTCCACAGCTCATGATCGTGACGATCGTCGTGTCCGCTCTTCATAAACTCTTCGCCTCCGTAGACGCATTCCTCTTCTTCCTTCTTCTGCTGATCGCCCGAGCACGAAACAGTCACTTGCCGCCAGTTCCACCACATCCTCATCATCACATACATCAAGAACAAGCATATCAGAGTCGAAGTGAACACAATGGCAACTATGATCCCGGCCACTTGAGATTCCGACAAGCACTTCCCCCTTTGTAATGACGAGCCCAAACAAGGACCCAACGGCGGGCCGCACAGCTTACCGTTCCCGAGGAACGAGCTCGGCGGGAACCCCGAGAAGGCCGAAGGGATCTGTCCTCGCAGGTGATTGTTCGAAAGGTTTAGCCTGTGGAGGCTCGATAGCTCTCCCAAGGAGCTCGGGACTTCCCCTTGCAAGTGGTTCGACGAAAGGTTCAGCCTCTCTAACTTCTCGAGGCTTCCGATGGTCGGAGGGATCTCGCCTGAGAGACGGTTGTAGCTCAGGTCTAAGACCACTTGCAGCTCGGTCAACGTGCCTATCTGCGACGGGATGGGGCCGGTCAGTTGGTTCTCCGAGAGACGAAGCTCGTACAGCTTCTTGCATTGCTGTATGGCGGGAGGTATTGTGCCCGAGAGGTTGTTTTGCTGGAGGTTTAAGACGTTCAAGAACTTGAGATTTCCAATCTCGGGCGGGATGGAGCCTTCGAGCTTATTACTTCGGAGGGAGAATCTCAACAACCTCGAACAGTTGCATATCTGCGGCGGTAATGTTCCATTGAAGTCGTTGTAAGAAAGGTCGAGCTCGCCTAGTTCCTGCAGCATTCCTAGCCAAGTAGGAACCTTGCCGTAAAACCCGTTATTATTCAGGAGAAGATGCTTGAGTTTTTGCAGGCCCGAGAGTTCGGTAAGAAGCTCGCCGGTGAGGTTGTTGAATGAAAGATCAAGAAACTGAAGCTCCTTCAGCTGGCTGAGCTCGGACGGGATATTGCCGGTAAGAAAATTATGAGCCAGGCGAAGGCGGGTGAGATTCTTGGACTCGGCCAGCGTGGATGGGATTTCGCCGGAGAAACTATTATTCGTCAAGTCCATAGCGGTTAAAGATTCCGAGCCCGTAAGAGGACGGATGCTTCCGTTGAGCTTATTGTGCGAGAAGTTAACTCTGCTGAGGTTTCTGAGCTGGAACAGAGGCTCGGGAAGTGGGCCCGAGATCGAATTGTTGTAAAGTGTTATCAAGAAAAGCTCGGAGAGGAACCCAAAGGTCGACGGGATCGACCCACTGAGCTTATTGTCGGCCAAGGCGAGCTGCTGAAGCTTCGAGCAGTAACCCAAGCTCGACGGGATCGAGCCCGAGAGCTCGTTTTGCCTTAACTGAAGCAAGACGATGTTCTCGAGCTTGCCGATGGTCAACGGAATCGAGCCCGAAAATCTATTACCGAAGAAATCGACCATAGACAGGCTCGAGCAGTTGGTCAGCTCTATAGGAATGTTGCCCGAGAGTTGATTGTCATAAAGGTATAAGGTACTTAGCTTCTGCAGCTTCCCTATTTCTGCCGGCAGTTCGCCGGCGATCATATTGCCGAAAAGAATCAAACTCTCGAGGCTGCTCAAATTCCCGATATTAGAAGGGATCGAGCCCGTGAAGGTGTTGTTGTTGAGGAGAAGATCGGTGAGGCTCATAAGGTTGTCGATCTCCGACGGAATGACTCCGTCGAGTTTGTTGCCCGAGAGGTCCAACTGTTCGAGCGACGAGCAGTTCAGTACCTCCCTCGGGAAATCGCCAGAGACGCCGTTTCCAGACAGAAAAAGCTCGCGGAGGTTCGAGCTTTCGGAGCAGATATCCCGGGAAATCCCGCCCGCGAGGAAATTCTCCGACAGGTCCAAAACTTCGAGATTTTGTAGGCCAACGCCGCCGTGGATGTTTACGGCGCCGGAAAGATTGTTTCTTGACAAGTCCAAAACCTGAAGACTAGCCAAGGCGTTGATCTCCTCGGGGATCTCACCGCCGAGCTCGTTTCCTTGCACGTTCAAGTACCTCAAACCTTGTAATAACCCGAGCCCAGCTGGGATCGAGCCAGAAAGCGAATTATTCGCCAGATTCAGTATACGAAGGGATCGAAGGTCGCCTATGGAAGCCGGGATTTCGCCTTCGATCTCATTGTTCGACGCAGCAAAATTCTGAAGCTCGGCGCACCCGCCGATCTCCTCGGGGATAACCCCGCCGATACGATTCGCCTGCAAATCAAGGGACATGAGGTTCTTCAACCTCCCAATCTCCTTAGGCACGCCTCCGCCGAACTGGCAGTAAGCGAGCCCCAAGACTCTCAGCTCCGACAAGCCGCCTATGCTCGGCGGGATCCTCCCCGTCAGCGCGTTGTCGCCGATTCTTAAGACCCGCAGATTCGTCAGCCGGGAAATTTCTTCGGGGATCGAACCGTTCAGCGCGTTGGAGAATAGAAGCAACTCTTTGAGGCTTTTAAGGTTTCCTATCTGAGGGGGGATGAGCCCTGTAAGAGAATTATTGGACAAGTCCATGGCGTCGAGGGAAGTGAGGCTCGACAAGTACGGAGAGATCGTTCCCGACAGACCGAGGCCAGAGACGTTGAGACGCAAGGCTCGGGTTTTATCGTCCGTACAAGTGACTCCATTCCACGTGCAGAAGCTAGTTTCTTCGGACCAGTTGGTTAGAGCTCCGAAGGGATCGATGAGTTCGGCCTTTATCCTCAGAAGGTGGTAAGAATCTGAGGAATTGCTGTCATCTCCATGGCAGCATGGTGAGAAGAAAGCGGCGAGAAGTAGAGAAAAAACTACGAGCGAGCCACGGTGAGAGTGGCGAGCTTCCATGGTAGTAAATCTCTGTTGTGGAAGAAACCCTTGAGCTTATAATTGCATGAAAAGAAGATCTCAATGCTCGAAGGAGAGTTTGAACGAAGGAGACGATGATGAAGATATTTTGTTAAGGAGTGAAGATTCTAAGACAGAAAGGGGATGTAATGTTTTTTGGGATTATATAAGTGTTTCATGGCGTCACAGAAGAAAGATGCATAATAATAGTAACAGTTCTGTGAGGAGAATTTTGATAAAATTTGATAAGAGATTATAACATTCGATCCCTTGTCTAATATTTATTTAATTATTAGCCTTTGTTGAACTAAAAAGTATGGATCTTTTTCTAGGTTGTCTCAAGGCAATCATCAATTGTAAAAAGTACAGAAAAAAGAAATGTATATAGTAGTGTTTTGGGGTGTGCAAATGTATAAAGATAAGATGATGTGATATGGGAAAAAGAAAAAAAGAAAAAAGAAAAAAGAAAAAAGGGTTAAAAAGAGGGTGTCATAAATGACCCCACGGTTGCATGTTGGAAAATTTAAAAGAATTGGTGGGGGATCAACCTAAGTCTAAGCTAGGTGTAAATAATAAAATAAATTTAATATTTACTATGTCCATATTTGGTTAATATATATATATATATGGAGAATTTTGGAGAATCTATAGAATTTGACTTATGCGAGCATGATGTCAAATGAGCTTCAGCAAATTGTCAACTTGAAAATTGGTATAAATCCATTACATCTCTGTCTATAGTTCAATGTTTCAATAATATGTATACATTGGATAATCATTATGAGTTATATTTGGATAAGAAAATAATTTTCATCGCCCCCCTTTGGCTGTTGTATAGCCATTAACGTAATCCGATAGGAAAAATAGACAAAATTATAAATTTGGATAACTAAATACACAATTTTTTTGGATCACTGTATTTGATTATTACAAATATAGATTACTAAATTCAAAAGTCGGAATAAATTTGTGTTTTCTATCCTTTTTTTCCGACAAAATAAGTCGATCCTATTTGGCTGCTAACTTTGAATATTTCACATTCACATGATTGCTGACTTGTAATACGATGATATAAAATTTTAGACTTATTCAGTATGAAAAGGGATCGAAGACTCAAATTTATTCCAGCATATACATTTAGTGACCTATTTTATGCAGTATAGTGATAAAAAAATTGATATATTTAGTAACCCAAAATTATAATTTTTTTTTCGGAAAAATATAATCGATTTCTATATATTCATCTCTCTCTGTGTATTTCTTGACTATTTTCTATTTCCAAACCAAATCCCCACCTAATACCAACTTTAATACAAAGAAGGTAACAAAAGATAAGAAACTACTCATTTAATTTAATTTTTTTATATATAAATCATATTATTATTAAATTCATTAACAAGGCGAATCAAATCAAAAGAAAAACTCCCATGTGAAAAAGAATTGGAGTCTTGCGAGATTAGAGAAGGTACCCTTTAGTCTTAATCTATCTATTATTACAGCAAGGGATTGATGTTCTTTGATGAATGGTTACAAATATGCCAAGACAAACGAGGTAGCTTAAATTATATAGTTAGTTGAGACTTCTGAAAAATGCTTTCCAAGCAATGTCAATCTAGATTTAGTTTTATTTATTTATGGGTTAATTACTTTTATAATTCAGTCATTTAGGGATGATTGTATTATATGGACATCGAATATAATGGGTGACATTATACGGACAATAACTTTCAAAATTAAGCAATTTTTGGACATTATACGTCAGAACCCTAGATTTTGTCCCAGAATTGTTTAATTATGGAAATTAATGTCCGTATAACGTCACCCCTAAATTTAGCCCTAACCCAAGATTATAAGCTGAAATCTGATAATTTGGGGCAAAATCTAGGCTTCCGACGTATAATGTCCATAAATTACTGAATTTTGAAAGTTATTATTCCTATAATTTTAATTTCTAAATTTGATGTCCCTATTATGTTAACACATTGAATTACAGGATTAAAAAAAAAATTAAGGGTTTATTTATTCGTTTATTTATTTTACGATGCGAATGTAAACTATACATAATTGAATTCGAATTATGTATAACATACTAATTAATTTTTTTTATATATAAAAGAGAAAAAAAAGTGTCCAAAAAAGAGTTTGTCCCATCAAAGTCCACTCTAGAAAAACGTCTCCATATTGTTGGACCAGGGTCACCATATCTACTCGATCGCTTGCCACTAAAACGTACGTTATGAAGAATATGTGATATTATTCATTTATTTAAAACCAAATAATAATAATAATAATAATAATAATAATACTAATAATAATAATAATAATAATAATAATAATATGGTATGTTAGAGTGGTCATATTTTAGTTGTATATTATGTACGGAGGAATTTTATTAAGGTGAGCACTTTATGTGAGCACCAGTTGATATGACACTGATTCGTGTCATATCAACGTGTCACATCAACATCAGAGGTGATGTGGCATTAGCTGACACATATTAGGTGCAATTTATCGACACATTTGATGCTGATGTGGCATGTTGACGTGACACATATCAGTATTACAAATCGAGTGCGACATAAGGTGTCAACATGCTATATCAGCATCAGATGTGTCGATAAATTGCACCTAGTATGTGTCAATTAATTTCACATCTCATCTGATGTTGATGTGGCACGTTGATATGACACGAATCAGTGTCACATTAACTGGTGCCCACGTAAGGTACTCACATAAGTGAGCACCATAAAATTCCTCATTATGTATATAATATATATATATATATATATCGATAGGACATTTATTATGTGGCATTAATAAAGTCAATACCTAATTCCAAACTTTAGCGTCTAATGTTTTGTTCCCTATTCATTAATAGCCCAAACAAGGAGAGTAAATACAATAATATAAGATTGAATTAATAAAGTAGAATGAATTGAGAGCATATAATTGAGATTTGACTTCTTGCTAACATATAATAAACCAAGGAATGAGAAATGGTCACGTCCATCCAAAGGAGAAGGTATATTATTGAGATTCTTTGATATTATATGTTATATGCCCCTTGATTGATGATTTTATGCACAAAAAGTCACCCACGAATACAAGTTTTAGGTGCCTAAAGAATTAAACAAAAAACAAATAAATACATAATTTCAAACATAAAGTCTCTTAAATCTCAATCTTTATAATATCACTAGGCTTGGCAATACGACGGGCCAGAGCGGAATTTATCGGGAATCTCCGCCCCGTCCCCAACTCTGCGGAGATCTCTGCCTCCTCCCCATTTTCATGTGTAATATTTTTTTTGAGATTTATGATGAAGGGTTTTCAGGGTTACCATGAGAAAAGAAAAAAAAAATAGGGTTTTTGATATTAATAGGATATTTCAGTAATTTGATGTATCGAGCCCCAATAGAGCGGAGAGTATGATCTCCGTCTCCGCCCCGCGGGGATAAAAAAACAAGAATTCTCCGCCCCATTGTCAGACCTAAATATGGATGTGACATCATTTTACAAGTCTATTACAACAATTTTTCATACCATTGTTGGAGGTATGGACTTCTTAGAAGCCTGTGTACAAATGCGATCCAAACCTCAGAAGATAACCCGTCGTGCCATGACCCGAACCCAATTCCGGGCAGTCGACCAGCGCCCATTATTCGCTAAGTAAATTAAATATGAAGAAATTGTACTTGCGCGAAAAGGGTCCCGAAAAAGGTAAAGAACCAATAAAGAAAAAAAAAGAACAGATAAATCTTCTACAACATATGATCAGATCATCTCCTGAAAAGAAAGGACTCGACGTTACTACATAAGATTTGCCCGCTTAAAAAACCTGATTGTTCGGCAGTAGTTTATGCCATATTGATTCGACAAAGTTGAGATACTTCTCTATCAACCACGACTGTAGAAGAACCTTGAGTTTTCTCCTGGGCTCCGCTTTCGTAATCCATTTTCTTGATTATTACCAGCGGTTGCCACAAATAATGTGCGTTCGCCACCTCTTTTGGCTTTCCGCGGAAAAGGTAATCGAATGCCAGAGAGCAATAGGATGGCATAAAGAGGTACTTACAAGGCCAACAAAGGTACTTTTAACTGTTGCATCGAAACTCAGAAAGTAGTAGTACCACATTGCCTTCACAATTCCTACTTTTTTCTGGTTTTTCAACCGAGCACGCCTTCAGAAGAAAATTCTTCAAAAGCTTCTTGCAAGGGTTCGGGTCGACTATGTGCGACTGCGTGTGTAATAGCATCAACCAACCAATGTTTGAACAAATTTTGTATGGCCAGTGAAAAACTTGGTTTTTGTCTCATCTGCTGTAGGGCGTGGAGGGGGAAAACATTCTTCGCTTTCGAAGATTCGACAAGCGACTCATTGCCCTCGATCGTGCAGCAAATAAGTAAAGATTAATGGGATCGTTTTGAGGCTTTGAGGCATTATTAGCTAGCTCTACCGCCGGAGTAACCATGGCGAATGCTACCTCGGACGAAGAACTAGAGACAAAAATCCTAAAATGGCAGCAAGATATTACATCAGTTTCACATTCCCCCTAGCTAAAGAGGAATGCAATAAGGGGAAAGTGCTTCTCGAAGAACCCTAAATAACGCCACAAACAGCAAGTATGGATGGCGCCTAACCATATTATTTTTGCGTAGCGCCCAATATCATAACCAGCTAACAATGGGGAATGAACATCAATATTACTTACCCGCAGATATGGCGCCCAACCATATTATTTTTTCGTAGCGCCCAATATCATACATAACGAGATAACAATGGGAAACGAACATCGATATTACTTAGCTGCAGATATGTCGCAATCTCCATCATCTACGCCATACAAACACAGATGATTCTGGCGAAACTCATTCTCAGCAAAGACCTCAACCATCACATTAAGAATCTTACACAAACAACATATCCATAGAAAAAATGGGATGAGATATTTTAGGAAGATTGTTAACCTGCCCATAAGCCATATCAGTTGCTGCAAGCATACAAAGTAATAGATAACTTCACCAATCAGAAGGCACTTACGGCTCGGCTCATCTTTCACTCCCTAGTGAAGAGGATATGATATAAAACAGTTCTTCATCGGAGACTTATATATGTTTCTGAATTGAGATAAAAGTATGAGGAATTTGGATAAGAACTTTCTTTGGGAGACAAAACTGTGAATATTAAGGATTTTGTCATCAACTTTAATCATCGTTAAATTTGTATAGATTATTCCCACCAAATTTGTATAAATTATTCCCAAGTCCACTTTTGCTATTTATCTTACCTTCAAAGCAATGGCAATAGAAACCAACCTATCGTTCAACTACTGTCGTCATACGCATGAAAATGAACATAATTGCTCTCTCTATATATAGAGAAATGAAACGATAAGAACCATTATGAGAGCTACAGCTCACTCATCATATACTCATTACCACGATGAAAGGAGGCAAATCACAGTTCTACACATTGCTTATCTTCAAAGGTAAGAAGAGCAAAAGCCAACTAAAACCTCATCTATCATCATTAGCTCCATTCGCACTATGAAAAAGTAGCTACGAACTAAGTACCTCAAAGCAAGTTAAAGCTGCTCACTCTCTCAAAGAAATCTTCTAATTTCTTATTCTTCTTCTTCTTCTTCTTCTTTCGCCATGCTCCATCTCCTCGTTTTCTTGCACGCCTTCCTGTCGTTCAATCCGGGCCGGGCCGACTCGTCCGATTGCACGACCGCGACGTCGTCGAAAACCTTCGAAAAATGCATGGCGCTTCCCACGCAAGATTCGTCGATAGCGTGGACGTTTCACCCAAGAAATGCGACTCTCGAATTGGCCTTCTCGGGCAGCTTCATCTCGCCTTCGGGCTGGGTGGGTTTCGGGCTGAACCCGACCGGGCCGGAGATGACGGGCACGCGGGCTTTAATCGCCTTCCCCGACCCAAACTCGGGCCAGCTCGTCTTACTACCGTACATCCTCGATCCCTCCGTGAAATTGCAGAAGGGCTCCCTCCTCTCTCGGCCATTAGATATACGCGTCCTTTCCTCGTCGGCGACGCTGTACGGAGGCCGTCTGGCGACCATACACAACGGCGCTACGATCCAGATATACGCCACGATGAAGCTCGCTTCGAATAAGACGAGGATCCATTTCGTTTGGAACAGAGGGCTGTACGTACAGGGCTATTCTCCAACGATTCATCCCACTACGGCCAATGATCTTTCTTCTGTAATAACGATAGACGTCCTCTCGGGCTTGAAGACAAAGACGCACAGCAACGTCAGGGCCTTGAAAATAGCGCACGGCATGATAAATGCCGTAGCTTGGGGGATTTTGCTTCCGCTAGGCGCTTTCACGGCCCGCTACTTAAGGCACATCCAAGCGGTCGGGCCCGCATGGTTCTACGCTCACGCAGGACTGCAGATATCCGCCGTGTCCTTGGGGACTATAGGGTTTTCCATCGGCCTGAAGCTCGGCGAACTATCGCCGGGAAAAGTCTACGGCCTGCATCGAAAGCTAGGGTTCGCCGCATTTTGCTTGGGATGGCTGCAGGCGCTGGCACTATTGTTCAGACCCAAGACGACGCATAAGTTTAGAAAGTACTGGAAATCTTACCATCATTTCGTGGGATACGCTTGCGTTATCTTGGGAATTGTGAACTGTTTTCAAGGGTTCGAAGTTATGGGGGACAATGGTTCGTACGCCAAGCTGGGATATTGCCTTTGCTTGTCTAGCTTGATAGGCTTGTGCATTGCCTTGGAAGTGAATGCTTGGGTGGTCTTCTGCCGGAAGGCGAAGGAGGAGAAGCTGAAGAGAGAAGGGATGTTCGGCGGCGGCGGCGGCGGTGGATCGGAGAAAGAGAGTGCATCGTCGGCTCGTGGTGGTTGAAGAAGATCAGATCAATCTCGGAGGGTTGACCCGCCCAAGTTTTCTTCGTTGTTCTTGATGATGTAATAAATAGAGGTTCTGAGCATGTTTACTCAACTGCAAGGAATGTAAAGTTCTTTCCTTTTTTCTGAATTGACTTTCATCTGCAACTAAACGTATAGATACAAAAGCTTCATAGCACAAGAAAACGTTGGATTCAAAATGTAATAATGTACAACGTAAACGGTATCACTTCCTCCGGCTGCCATTGTCCCAACCTAAGCCGGCCGTCCCCTTGTTTCCGACGGCTTGTAATGGCTCGGACAGACCCTTCATGCTTCGGCCGAGTGTATCGCCCTGTAAATAATCACGCATTAACATGATAATAATGATGATGTCACAACTAGTTTACCATGATTAGCTTACTATATGATCAGTATGGTTTGGAAAATGATTTATAGCAGCATTACTTGGACAGCCCTAATGGGACTTTGATATTTACCCTATAAATTATGATATTAGTGGCTATAGATGTCTCAGCTTCTAAAGCTTCTGTAACAACTCTATACTAAGACGAGTCCTTTGAAGTTGAGACACTAACCTCCTTCCATCCCATGCCTTGTAAGATTTTTCTTGCATAACTTCCTTCGCCGAATGAAATGTTGGATGCTTCGGCAGAAGCATCTTCGTGTTGTAATGGAGGAGATGATGGTAGATCGGAATAATCATCGTCAATTGATTTCTTTTGTCCAGGACCGATACCATATCCACCGTGAAGAGTTCTTCTCTCTGCAGCTCGATCGCGGTATGAATGATCCTAAAATAAGTTAACAAACGAAAATAAGAAGTCGACGATTAAAATACCATGATTTTGTTTACTCTCATATGGTACAAGTATTCTTAAATGCTGGCGATAAAATATACAGGAGGATAGAAAAGAGACTTTCTAGAACAGGCTTGCCTATCTGATTCAGGTAGTGACATGAATTTTTAACCGTTGACATGATAAATTATAGAAGTAACATAAAATATTTACCTTCTTAGATGAGCCGAGCTTCTCGAAAGGAAAAGCCTCCTCTTTCTGAACATCATACTTTCTATGAAAATCGAGCTGCTGATGATCTTTTGGTGACTTAATTACACTATCAGATATTGATAATTGAGGGAATCCCCAATCTTTAGTTGGATTCGAACCATCATAGGCCGGCAATGACGAGAAATATTGCCTATTGGGGCTTCTCAATTTATATATTCTGCCTGCAAAGGAGAAGTGAAAAGCTTATACCATCACTTTCTTTTAATTTTATCCACATGGAGTAACTAGAACAAAACTATGTTCAAGATTTATTTTTCATGTTTTCATCATTCAATGTAAAGAAAGGATGGATGTAACGAACAAACCTGAGGTTACACGAACTAAATCAAGATACACTTCACTTATCGGAGCAGTTTTCAATACAACACCGCCTGTAGGAACCGAGGGATGAAGATTATGACCCCTATGCTTCTTGCCAATCAATCTAGCCACTTGAGTCCTTCCATCTTTTTTAGTTCCCTTTACCATAGCCCAGTCCCATAAGTCTATTGTCTGCAAATCTGAAGTCCAGCCGTCTTCTGATTGATTCACACTCACTTGACCATACTGAGCGAGCCAATCTGCTTCTTCCTCAGTCATACCTGACTTGGTTCTACCACAATTAGTAATCAAAAAAACATTATATTTGAATCTAAATCCCAATTGATATAGGCCATAGGAAACAGTTGTGGTACTACGGAATTATATTCAGAGATACCTAGGTGATGGACCCCAATGTAAGAGTGACCTTCAATTGTTTATAATGTTGGCATTTAGAATTTTTTATTTTTTTCATTCTTTGGATATCATACTGAACTGTTTAGTAAAATTCAGAAGGTTGGTTGAGTTATTGCATCCAAATAGGACAGTAGCGGATCAATAGATAAGGAGAAAACAAGACAGAAGACATATATACCTTCAGCTAGTGTGTTCTCACCCATTCTAAGCAAAAAATCTGGGTCATCCGGGATAAATTCACCTTCTTCAAGTTCTTCCATATCATTATCATTTTCTGCAATTTGATTAAGAACGAAAACGATGACATAATCCATTTAACGAACTCGAAACGACATGTAGAAGTCTCACTAACCTTCTTCTGGCATATACAGATTATTCTCCATCACATCATTTTGACTGGAGTAGTTTGATAAATACATGTCAATAAGAGTTTCCTCCAACCTGAGAATAAACACTTAGCCATCTAAGGACTTAAAACAGTGAAGCATCAAAAAATGGGTTTGATATTTAGAACGAACATTGAATACAATACCATTCTGATGGTGGAGGTGGAAGCTCTGAGTTATTGTTGTCACGTGTCGACGAGTCTACCTATATAAACCATAAAATAAAATTATGAGAGTCGGTGACAACAATATCTGTGGCTGAGTAAATACGAAGACCAGAACTACCAAAAGATACATTCATTGATGAACAGAAAAAAAAATGTAGAGGATAAATTGTGTAGGAGAATTTACAGATGAACAAGTCAAAAGAGGTCATTATTTCAGAAATGCAAAAAGGAAACAGACGAGACACTGCATATTACATAATGTGTAAGAACTTCGAAAAAATGTACGCAAAAAAATATAGAATATACCAGTTCACCTTTGGCAGGAACGGAACATATTTCTTCTTCGTTTCTTTGACTATTCGATGCTTCTTTTTCCTTCCAATTAGCATTATACGGTTCAGGCTGCTCTTCATCTGCTTTCTGCGACCAAGTAGACATTAAGCTTTCTCATAGCGCGGAACAAATAGTTTCAACAGCATCAGATGAAAAAACACATAAGCCCAGATGGCAGAAAGCTTGATAATTTATTTCATTAATACATGGAAAAAAAACCTGATTCGATTCAAAAAGCACGTATTTCCCATCTTCAAATCTGTAATAAAGCCCATCTCTACTGCTGTAATACCATCCTGCTTGAGGATCGTGATAAAATCCACTACTGCAACAATAACACGAATTCAATAACACGAAGAAGATAACCTACAGATTCCAATCTGAGCTGAAAGCGAATCACAACTAGACGAACACGATTGAAACATTCCAATACAAACTGTGACTACGCAAGTCACAATAAGGTTGATCCATCGAACATAACATCACGAAACCGTTAGGTAATCCGATACAATGTCTAATCATTACGAGCTAATTCGAGTTCTAAAACGTATCACGACAAAAAAAAACATACCTCGCGTGGTAATACAGCTGGGAATTCTCATCCCATTGGAAGGTGCTGTCGATTTCCGATTCATCGCCTTTACCTTCCATGATTCAGCAGCCTCCGACTTCGCGGTTGAATCTTGGTCTCTGTCTGTAGGTTTTTTAGCTGGCCAAGGTTAATTTCTTCTTTCGTTTTCGATAAATATATTTGTAGGAGGTGATATTTTAAAGATCACTTAAATTAAAGGTAATAATTTTAATCCCATAAATATGAAAATATGAAAATTGAAGCAATTTTGAAATAGTTAACCTCATAAAGTTAATTGCAGTATGGAATATATACATGAGGCGCTGAAGATGCAGACTTGACTAAATTTGGTTGCTCTTACTTCTAATTAATGTCTCATTATAAGTAAAAAAAAATTAGAGCTTATTTGGAGGAAAGATAATAAATTTTAGTCTTATACGTATCAGAATTGAAGTAATTTTAGGAAAGTTAAACCCGGAAACATAATTTCAGCCCGAATTTATACAAATCGCGCCGGAGATGCGGACTTGGATTACGAGGTGATTCTTAATTGTAGGAAATATAACAAATTTAGTTCAAGTCGTCATCTTCGACTAACCATCCTAAAATTTGTTTAATTTTTATACTTACAGGACTAAAATTACCATCCTTAACTTAAATATCGGTAAATTGCTTCAATTTTAATACTTATATGATTAAAATTAGCATTCTTAACTTAAGTGTCCTTATAACGCCACGTACTAAAAATATATTCAAGCCGTCAAAACTTTCACTGTGATCTATATGGACTTTCATTGGGTTGGATTTCATTTATGTTTATATTACTAACTGGGCCCATATTGAGTAACGGCCCATTTATGTAGTTAGTTTACTCAAAGTTAGGTTTGAGCTCAAAATTTTTAAATTTACACTAAAATTGTATAAAAAAATTTAAAAAAAAAAAAAGACTCTAGAATCATGGCTCGAGCTTGCCAGCATCAAGAGTTTGTAGTATAGTATGTACATTTACTTGCCTACATGCTTGGATGGTGCTGTTTAAAACTATACAATAAATGACAACACAAGCCATCTATCTACCTATGCTTAATGGAATCATATAGGAGCCATGTTCTAAGAGTATAATCATGCATTGGATTGACACTAAAAATCTCATCAACTCTGAGAAATCACATGATGTAATAAGGTAATGCTATGTTTCGATACGAACAATTGTTCTCCTAAAACACAGGCAAGTATATATACAAGCAACAGATGGAGAATTTACTTGTCATTACAGCTGATATAGCACAAACCTCGGCACTAGTCATGTGCGGACATAACATGTTCCACTGACGAAATCTATCTTCGTGAAAATTTAGACCACAAGTAGAAAACGGAGAATAGCAACAGGGCAAAGAGAACGACGTGCATTACATGGCTCGACCCTTCTCTGATGATGCTCTTGTTCAGTCTCCTCATGTTGTTTTTGACGCCTGCCTGAGCCTTGGCCAATGTTGTTTGCTGCAAAAGGAAACAACACAAGCAAGTATTTAACGTTGCTGCTTCGCAGAGTTTAACTAAATACATTGTTTATAAGATGGATTTATCCCACATCAGATTGATGGATCAACCGACTGAATAAAATGAGATTTTGTTAGATGTGGCAAGCAATTTTAGATACACAGCCCAGCCATATAAAATTACCAAAACCTAGGAGTTGTTAGCCCGTTAATTCACTTCCCGACCTACATACGAAAACAAGTGTTGACAACAAGCTAAAATACACAACTTTTTAACAGATACAAGCTGATTGAGAAATTTGTTTGGAAACTAATTCACTTCCTGACCTATATACCAAAACAAGAGTTGGCAACACGCTAAAATACACTCAAGTTTGTAACACATACCAGCTGGTTGAGAAAATCGTTTTGAAACTTCGCTTCTGTACCAATTTCTTGAGCTACCTGCAGTAATATAGTTAAAACAATAAGATATAAGAATAGCATACAAAAGAAGAGCACCAACAGCATATGACCGCATAAGCAGCATCGAAGACTCAATATCAATGCGATGTGTGAGAACAGACACATGGACTTCATACAAAATAGTTTTGCCAGGTAGGTTGAATCTGATATCTCCAAGAAATCAAGCTATGGCGATGTTATTGTTCGTAATTCATAAATTCGCATATAATACTGAATTAAAAATCAAATTTGACATCAAAACATAAACTAAGTACATAAACTCCATTTGCTTTTGATGAGAAAAAATATTGAAAAGGAGAAAACATTACATCGCGCAATCGTCGAACTTGATTGCGAAGGCCGGTGACCTCCTCATCAAAATCAGGATCAATTCGCACCTGAAGCTCGTGCGATTGACCGTACATACCAGGCCGATTGCTCAACCCCTCTCTGTGTTGGATTAACGAAAACAATCAACCACAACAAAAAAACTCCAATTTCCAGATGTTAAATTAGCTGCGATGATAAACCTTACATAAATGAATATATATATATATTTATGTATATATAATACCTCGATCTGTACGGATCCGCCATTGAAAAAAGAAGATGAGAAAACTTTCTGCCTCGTATATTTCGTATACTCAAGACGAAATTGAGCGTTTAGGTTAAAATGTGTTCTTATTTCTCAACGAGAGCATTTTGGTTCGTTGATGATTCCGCGTTCGGAAACGTAAAAAAAATACAAAGACAAGTAATTAGTACAAAAATGAAGGACCATTTTATAATTACGTGTAATTTTCTTAACATTTTATATGGGTCCATGCTATCATACCACTTGGGTTATACCCAAGTGGGTTGAGATTGTGACATGTATCTCATCTCAAAGGTGTTGCTGAGATTAATACTTTGGATTGGAAATGTGTGACACATGTCACAATCTTAACCCACTTGGGTAAGTGGGTAGATAAAAATAAACTCATTTTATGTAATTGATAACCCAATTCAAATGGACCAAAACTGTTAAATATAACATTTTTGTACAAATATCATATTTACATGAAACATGAAGGACCAAAACTGTTACTAATGGTTTGCAACATTTTTGGACTGAATGTGTTCCATTGCAACAAATAACATTGGAAACCAAATGCAAAACAAAGGGTGGTAGGTAAGTACTATTACCAACAAATAGTAAAAAAAAAATGTTTTTTATCAACGCCGTAGACCACCATAATCCTCACACTCCAATTTAATACGGTCTATTCCCCTAACCTCACAATCGACTATGGGAAAGCCGAGACAAATCCCATAATCCATGCTTTCAATCTCAAGTCTACACAGAGCGATTACAATAAAGATTGATATCACAAAAGTTTAGCTTTACCACATAGCAAAAGCAGATAAAGAATCCCCGAGGCAAGAACACAAGCAGAAACTGAGTACATAAAGCGTGGAAAGCATTTCAAAAGAGAAACAAACATTTAGTAGATCCAACAAACAAACAAACAAACAAACAAACAGTACGTCTATTATAAAGTTCAAAGCTTTGCGATTAGACCAGATGGTATAGGCTTGGAGACGCTGTTTTCTTTGACCTCGTTCTCTTTCACGTCCATCTCGCAAGTATTGGGCGGAACGTCCACGGAAGGCGAACAGTTGAAGAACCCATGTGGCTGAGAATAAATAAGCACACAATTAGATGTGTGTGTCGTAAAGATAATATGTACATGGAACCAGAAAAAATCCCGATAAATTTGTTAGAATTTAAGGCACTACAGTTTAGGCAATCTATAGAGTAGAAGTATCCCCGAACGGAGTGATACGAAATGGACATTGTTTAGGAGGATAATGTATGTATACCTGGAGCATAAAACCAATGTGTTCCACGGGCATCACTGGCCAATCCTCCAACCTAGGAACGTGTGTGATTCCGAAAACATACCTGTTACAGCCCATAAAAAAAAAGTGAGTCATAGGGAGAATTTATTATATATGGGTGCGTTAACGTTTATCAGCCATTCGATTTGCTGCCATCATATTGATTATCGCGTGAGGTGGAAGGGTAAAGACATCGTAAAAGGGGAACTGACCAGAGAACGATATCTGCTTCTTCGAGTGGACGATTTTGCTTGACCCATGAAGCCAACCCTTCGCCAACACGTGGGTTCTGGTTAGGGAACTCTCCTCCAGGGAAATCCTGACCGCGTGCATAAGGTGTGACCCACAAGTTGTGCTTCAAGAATGCCGCTCTTCGTAGAAACTTGGCTTCGGGACCGGCCAATGGCAAACAATTAGAACCAGGTACTAGTTTATAGCCCGTTAGTTGTCCGTTCCTGTTCACAGTTCTCGTGTTTCTCACCTGTCAATCGTGGAAAATACTCGAGGTAATGGAAAAAGTGCACGTTATGAGATGAAAAATACCAGATGAAAATAGATATGAGCACTTACAATCCAATGGCGTGCAGAAAAAGGATCACAATCACGCATTGCTTCTAGTTCTGACTTAAGTAAAGTTTCCTCGGCGTAAAATGCATTGTTATGAACGTTATCTTTTCCAGGTTCTTCAACTCTCACATTGACTTCAACAACCTAAATTAAAATGATCATATCAATAAAGAAAGACAAGCAAAATACAATTGCATCTCGGTAGTTAAGAATGCAGGGAATGTCGTTAAAGAAAATACTCAGAGAACGAAAAACGATTAAAGATATACCTGATTGTGTGCTTCTCCAGGCTTAGAGTCAACAGCCATATCCATGCGAGCAACGAAAAAATGTTGATGGACTGGTGCATATAACCCTGGTGCAATTGTGGTGCCGTATTTTCTATGTTCTCCATGCTGCAGAGCCCCTAAACTAAGTATTCCAGTAAGTTTTACCTCTGCTTCAATTTTGCCATCCTACATCAGGTAAATCGTCTTATTATTAATCCAAAAAATAAATTCTTTGTCTGAAAATATTAAAAGGTTGAGTCATCCAAGGTTTTAGGAAACAATAATTTGCCGGAGGAAATCATTATCTGTTTGTTACTGGATTTTGGCAAATAATGGGTAATAAGAAAAGTAAGGCGTGTGTGTCGGCCCTGGTCCATGGATTTACTTGCCTGATAAAAGTGCCAGTAGAATCCATATTCATAGTTGGCCACAGTGCATATGAAAGAAACCGTAAGACGCCTCGATCTTCGAACCTCAGCAAGGCCTGTTCTCCAATCTTGATGCTTCCATAAGATTCCATGGTCTTCCTCGTGTAAACACACACAGTTTTCAATCGTTTCAACTCCACCGGTAAAATTAGTAAAGTGAGCATCAAAGTATTTGATGTATCCCAAACAATCGCATCCCTACAATGGAAAAGAGGCTCAGAGAAGCAATGGAAACAGAAACAAATGCACAATAATATTCATTCACAGAAACAACCAGGAGCTATAACCTTCTTAAGCGAATGGGCGTTCTTTCCAAGCCCATCTTCCCCAGCATCAAACGCATTCTTCCTGTAATGTGGATCGTTAGGATCCCCATAGGGCACGACCATTTCCACAAAGCTCAACCTATGAGCGATAGGTCTTCTGCCCCGATTACCATCAACATATGCGACAGAATGAATGACCAGACCTTCCCTTGGAGTAAAGCCAACACGGAAGTTCCACTAGCAAAGAGCAGATTTAAAAGGTCACATCTTACTGATAATGAAGATGGCCAAATAGATTGAAATATAAAAGAGAAATGGGAAAATAAATACCTTCTGCCATTCAACAAACTGTCCGTTGACTCGAAAGCTTGGACCTTCAGACTGAACAATTTGAAGAGATTTTACATCACTTCTGTCCACACCACCCCTTGATTCCCCAGGAGTATAGTTTCTCAACGGATCAGCAGGTGGCAAAGGAACAAGCTTACGATCTTCAAACTCTATTACAACCATATTTTGCATATCAACAAGTACATGAATTCCTTCAACTGGCCGTGCATAGCCATTATCCAGGGGACAGTCACTCTCAGTCCGGCAAAATATAAGTGGTTTTGCAAGGCGACGACTAGGAGCATCTGCCTCACTGTGGTAGCCAACACACCTGTAAAACGGGTTCAAAAGTTATAAGATTTTAAGTCTAAGCTTAAAGTGATGAAATCCTTGCACTAAAATTTTACCGACCATGGATCAACCATGACTAGCTCCATATCATCGATACCCCGCTTCTTCATCGCCTCTACAAATGGAGGATAATCTTTGACAACAGCCTCACATTCAGCATATTCAGTAGCATCCTAAAGAGCATTAAAACTGGGATGATTATTCAAGTTCAAGCCTTAAATAGAAATCCTATGTAAACCTTTCCATGCCAATTAAAAAACAGTTGAGTTCTGGATAAACTGATAATGTTCTCAATGGATGGAAATAAAACAAAAAAGAATGACAGAAAAGATCGAATTTGCCAAGTTACCATCGGGGGCTGAACATCAGGGATAACAGTAGAGGAAATAACTTTTCCCCGATGATGACCGCTTCGAGTTGTTGCATGCACTTCTGATAATTCAACAATCCACACACTAGTCTCATTGGACTTTTTATTGTAGACTACTAGTCTTGCTCTGCGTGGTGGGAGCTTGCTAGGAATTGCAGGTCCGCCTTTTGTTCTGGTCAACAGGGATGGCTGAAACGGGGGAAAGAAGTAAGCATCCGCCAGTGCCACCACATTCTTTTCGGGTTCAAGAAGAACAACTTCGATAAACCTCATGCTATCTCTGACCTGAACAACGGAGAGTAGTAGGGTCATTAATCTAATGAATTGGATACATAATTGAGCTGATCAAGTTATAATTGTGTACATATCTAAAAGATATGCCTGCGGAAAAAAAAAAACACAAATGAAGAATAATTGCATACCTCGGGAGTGGCTCCAGCAGCTCGGACAGTGGCCACAGCCACAGAGATTTCTGCAGATGATAAAGGATCCAAGGGATGTTTTGTTTGAGCCCTTAGCATGACCTGGATCCCTGAAATATATGTTTCGCTAATTAAACAATAGGTTTATCTGTAGAATAACATGCACCAACCTAACTCTGCTCCAACTAGTTACAATAATAGACACAGACAAACCTATCAATAGCTTCAAATGGAATCACTCATATCCCAAACCAGATAAAGAAACATATCGCCATTATGCAACCATAAAAAGAAAAACCCAACGCGTGGTTTCAAGTATAACAACTCACATAAGCATACAAACAAAGAAAAAGAGCTTGAAAAAAAAAAGATTAGTTAAGATCAAAACATAGAGAAGAAATTCAGGAGCAAAAAAAAATAAAAAACACCAACAAAGATACAAGCATGTTGAAACAAGTACAAATATAGAAGCTCAAAATAAAAAGAAAACAGAACCCTTAGTTGCGCCGGCATTAGAGACAGCGCCGGGTCTAATCAACGAGGCGACTGCTGCCACTTTGTTGTCGTTACTCTTCCTTTCCTCAACGCTCCATTCACCACCGCTGCCAGCCGCCGATGCCGACTCTCGTCGGACGACAGAGACTCCTCCGGCGGCCACTCCACCGCCTCCTTCACCACCAGGTGCGGAACAACACTCCGTAGACAGTCCACGCGTCGCTTTTTTCTGAGCTGGGGCCATTGCAACTGGTTAGCTAGCTCACCGTTTCCACCACAGTAGTAATGCAAGCCGCAATCTAATGACATACAGCAATCGCACACGATAACGACAATCGCTCACAACCACCACCACCACCACCAACACCTCCTCCTCCAATACGTTCCAAAAAAAAAGAGTATTTGCCAACCTCAACTAGGGCTATTTGTTCGAGTTAAGCTGCTTCGATCGATTTGTTTATCAACCTCGAAACTCAACTAAAACACAACAACCAACCTAAGAAACTTCAATCTCAGCTGAATACTTAACCATAAGCAACTTTCGGCAACGATTGATTCGATAATCGACGGCAATGAAGGGCTTTTGTCGGCACAAATTCTGAGGAAGTTCTGCTAAATGCTTGAAGAGTTAGCGAAAGAGAGAGGGCGAGATTTATAGAGAGAGAGAGAGAGAGAGACACGTGATGAGCTTTGCTTTTGGTTAAAATATATTAATAATATTTTATTTTATTTTTTTCATTTTAATATTAATCTATTTATGGTTTTGAATTTATTTTCTTTACGTACAATGAATAATTTGAGTGATCGAAGAAAGCTTTTTACCTTATATCATTTCATTATAAGATAAGTGAGGAGGAAATGATAGGTGAGTTGGCTTTTGAATGTTAGAAGGCAAATTGCTTGATAAGGCAACAAACTTTTGAATATTGATCTAAAGTATATATATATGAAATATACTTTTAAGAACAACCCACAAATTCGATTTAATATATACAATTAAGTATGATGTTATGTATTATACCTCAAGATTAGTCTCTCTTGTCCAAACATAAACTTGCAAGTGGAATATAAAGAAAGAATCAAACATGGCCTACTTGGCTTAATCTATATATAAGATATAACAAAGTATTTTATATTTAATAATAAATTAGTTTATAAGCTGCATTATTATAATATTCACAGCTGTCTCCTAATCATCATGTCATGGACCATGATACTAATCTAATTATGAACTAGGCAGATAAGACTGTTCCTAGGCCGATCATATACTAATGATAATATATATATATAATATATATATATATATATATATTTAAGTCTTATTTGATTTTTTTTATTATTATTTGCATTTAGGGTTCCAACGTGCAAGTAGAGAGCAGATTCCTTGACCATGCATGGCCACATATTCTTGATTCCACAATACAATTATTGAGTATGGCCACTTTATATGAGATTTTATAAGTACCTTTTGAATATTTTAATTACATAGATTTATTGCATCGATAGATGTCATAGATATCCATGAATTAATATATCATCAAAGACAAAGGTAGTACAGTCATCATCTAGCCACCTTGAATCCCATCTAACTCTATTTTTCACGCACGCACAAAAGGAATATTCCTCTATTCATTCTTACTCTTTATTTTATAATAGTAATTTGCAAAATTAAATTGAATTTAATGTATATTTTAATCAAATGTTTTTTTCCGTTGTTAATTCTAATTGAACAACATTGGCCAAAATACTAGTTAAATAAATGGGATAAACTCCAAAATGGTTATCAGTTTTTACCCTATGGACCAATTTAGTTCTTGATGTTTCGCTTGAACCAATTTAGTCCCCGATGTTGTCGATATTGGACCAATTTGGTCCTTTCGTCGTGATTAACGTCAATTTTAGCTGGAATTTTGCACGTGCACGACACTAAATCATGTTTGGATCGAATTTTAAGATATTTGCAGAATTTGGGGGGTTTGTAATGTTTTCTTCTACTGTCAATGAAACTCGACGAAGCAGGCGATATAGTGCTCATGTTCGAATTTTGGAGGAGATATTTTTAGCTTCGTGCCCTTATTTCAGTACCGTTTCAATTTTATTGTGAGACTCGTGTGATAATTACGTTAAAATTAACGTTTATTGTGACGGAATGACCAAATTGGTTCAAAATCGACAACATCGATAACTAAATAGGTTCATGCAAAATATCAGGAAATAAATTGGTCTATAGCGTAAACATTGATTACCATTTTGTATTTTATCCCTTAAATAAATATATATTTTTAACAATGTAATCGTACAATCCATTTTGTTTAATAATTTCGTTGTCTTTTGCAATGAGAGATAAATTTTGGGGCACGGTTTAACAGTAAAAACAATTAATTAATACGAATTATTAATATTATAATATATCAAGGTAGTACCGTTCGTACCTCATAAGTATCATTTTTATTTAAATAATATCATTATTGCACCCCACCCCACCCACTATAGATGGCATTGATAGGTCAATAATCTTATCATTTAGTCGCACTCCTCACATAAGCAACCAAAGCAACGTCACAACTCAAATAATACGTCATTGCTTTTTACATTTTAGATTTTCTTTTCCCCATTTGATATTTTATTTTAATCAATATGAAAAAAGGTGTTGATCCTTTTACTTTGCGGGAGAAAAAAAACAATGAAAGGACTGAACCATTTATACAAATATGAGTTAGACAAAAATCCACCATCTCTTTTATTTTTTATTTTTATTTCTTCTATCGTCAAATAAGTATCAATCTCTTAAATGACTCTTTCTTTTTTTAGGTACTTTAGGTGAATGTGTACTCAAATGTACAACCCACATTGATAAAGCTTTATATCTCAATCTCAATAAACCAAGTAATTTATTGGCTAAGTAGGGTTACTCAAAAAAATTGGACGATTTTGGGCACCAATTACAATTAGACACGTCATCGCCGCTCAAAATATGGTAGGATTAAATATATATATTCGATTGTGATTTTTCGTAATTTGATTGATGTATTGTTTTTGTTATACTATAATGGCGTGCTAGATCCTAAATACTGGCGTGGGCTTACTTACGCGACACAGACCTGGCGGAGGGACTAATCCCCAGGCCAGATGAAAATATCTCAAATTCATCTGACAACGATAGTCATGAGAAATAAATCCCATGGGGACTACTCAATGAATTGTGGGAGGGAGAATTCAATCCCACGACCTAACTCACAAATCCTTAAGGCCTCCTCCTTCACCACTAGAACAATGCCTCATAGTCTCTATGCGAAGTTCTAGAATTTTTTTTGTTCTTTTTTCAAGGACACCAAAAGTTTCGAATCTGAATCTCAAAAGTTTTTTTTTTACCGACAACACCACACTTTTATATTTATATTTCGTATTTTTTTTTACCGACAACACCACACTTTTATATTTATATTTCGTACTTGTTATATCTAATTTTATTTTTATATTAACCAAATATTAATGATATACTAATTTTAGCTTTTAGATTAATAAATCATCTCAAAATATATTGGTGAATACCTACTTGAAATTGCATTAGATATAGTCCAAATACTTAATAATTAACTTGAGCAAAAGAATAATTTAGTGACACTACATGCTATGCTATTGCATAGTATTTTACAGAACTTGTTTCATATTTTATTTTTTGCCCCAGCTTTGTAGTTCAAATATTTATGATTTGATAAATACACATTACTTACTTTAGTTCTACTAGAGTAGTAAGACTTGATTAATTCATTAAACCATGTTGAGTAATAGTAGTAACGCTCGATAAAATATAATATTTCACTTGTATCTTTTAAAATTCGCAACCCCCAAAAACCGCTCAAAACCGCTTGTGTGATTTTATTTTCCAAAATTGCAATTTAAAATTTTTTCATAAAAAAACTCACATATAGCAATTCGACTCGACGTAAAATTGACCGAAAACTGCCTAAAACCACACCATCCACACCAATAGCTTAGCTATGGGACAATCTTCTACTTTGAAAATAAAAACTTCAGTTTAATATAATACCAAAACAAACCAAATTTGTTACACAAGAAGTCCCAGAATAACCAACTGAAAACTCAGACCATTTAGAGATAAGCAAGTCTTTCCACAACCATAAGAAAAGCATAAAGACACAAAAGATGGTATAATCCTTACCAAGGCCTCTTCTTCTACCACCTATTCGAACCAGGCCGATTCCCAAAACCTCGGCCACCTCGACCTCTGGACCTAAAGTTACTCCCGGAAGCTGGCCACAAACACAACCCACGAAAGAACCAGCCAATGTTAATCTCAGTTAAAAGAAAAAGCTGGAAATAGCAAAAACGAGACGATAGCTTACCCCCTTTAGACCCGGCGGATCGAACCAAAGCGGCGAGCTGAGGAGGAACAACTTGTCCAGCTTGCTGCAGTATCTTGATAAGATCCCGAGCCTGCTTAGCGTTTGCTTGTGTGAAAAAAGTGTAGGCCGTTCCTCTGGCTCCAGCACGGCCCGTCCGACCGATCCTGTGAACATAATCCTCGAGAGACGATGGAAAATCATAGTTGATGACGAGTTTAATGTCCTTCACATCTACAATGAATTCAACAAGCGTTAAGAGTTAGTGAGTACGGACCAAAAAGACTTGAAAAAAAACCTGACCAACCATATCCCTGAAGCCCTGGGATTTAAACTTATATTGCCTTATAATTAGATTTCAAGATTTGCCTACTGAGGTAAACTCCAATGACTAAAAAACTCATGAGTCAACCGGCTGCATTGACTACCAGATAACTAAGTGTGGATGGGCACTTTTTAGCTTCAGTTTTGTGCTGCTTTATACGCATAGGAGGAGCAAGCTGCAATGTGCTTGATGATGCCCGAAGGTAACAAGCCCTCGCCTGCAAGTAAGCAAGCATGTTCTCAATTCTTGTGCATTAGTTTGAAAATCAAACTTTATCATCCGCTTAAAGCTCCCAATTGACTTAATGGATAACTCACCTCTCAAAAGCTAATAATGGGTACCATTCAACGTACAGTAACCACCCCAACCCACCAAAGCATAGTTCAAGCTGATAAAGTTGGGTATCACCAAGATCCCTCTGACATTTCGAATAGTTAACACAATATCGTCTCAACAGTTGCTAAGTCGACATACTGCCCGATATAGCATTTCAAGGTCAATGCATGTGATTGTATCCACAAACTCCAGTCTCATTCCTCTTGCGATATTTGAGGCACCAATGAGCACCACAGCACATCACAACACAGCACAAAGTTTTGCACCCATACCACAATACTCTCAGGACCATCGAAACAGCCGGCCAACATTGCTTATATATAGCTCCAGGGTTCAAACTAATTGTTAAAAGCCTAAACTATGAGACTAATCCTACCAAGTCCACGTGCAGCAACATCAGTGGCCGCCAATATAGGACTTCGGCCACTTTTAAACTCTGCCAGTACCCAATCCCTTTGATCCTGACTCTTATCCCCATGAATAGATAAAGCAGGCCAACCATCCCTCTTCAGTTGTCGTGTTATTTGATCACATCCTTTCTTTGTCTCAACAAATATTAAGATTTTACTTCCATCCATCTTATCTTTCAGCAATTTGATCAACCTGCAGGAGACGTAAATGGTTAGCAAACTTGCAACTCGAGAAATGGGTAATAGAACATCCATAATCTCTCTGCATTCCACCTGTTATACTTCTCTGTATCAGTCATTACTTCAATAACTTGCTGTATTGATTGATTTGCTTTCAGATCTGGAGATCCAATGATAACCTATCAAATAATATGAGATTAACAGAGTTATAAATTTATATCACTAATAGTGAGCATAGCGCCATGCGGTGTTTTACAATTTATTTAAAGCATTCAAGGCTGGGTGCATTCTGTTATAGCAATGTGATAGCTTAAAGATATGTAGTTGGACGAACCTTGTATGCATCGTGCAGGAACTGTCTTGCCAAACCTTCAACCTCCTTAGGCCATGTGGCACTCCAGTACAATGTTTGTCTATCTGGACGAATCTGAGATTTGAGAAAACGTTTTTAATCTCGCGAATTCATTACATCAGATACTACAAAAAAAGGATCTACGAATTCGGTCAAATTATGAAGCTGAAAAAGGTAAAATGTCACCTGAGAAATAATTTTCCGTATCTGGGGTTCAAACCCCATATCTAGCATGCGATCAGCCTCGTCAAGCACAAGATATGTCACTCTTTTTAAATTTGTATGCTGTGCTTCCAGCATGTCTATCAATCTTCCAGGCGTAGCAATGACAATTCCAACACCTGGAAAAAACACGACAGTGCAACAAATTCCAAAACAATTTGCAAAAGACGTTGTGATGAAGTAGAAAAAATTATAATAAATTGACAAGTTGGACTACCCCTTTTGAGATCACGTATCTGTGGTCCTTTTGGAGCACCACCATAGACACAAGTACTTCTTATATTTGCATGGGATCCAAATTTTACAGCTTGTTCTTGGATCTGAACAGCCAATTCTCTCGTAGGTGCTAGTACTAATGCAATGGGGCCTTCCCCTTGCACTGAATTTTCATATTGTGTCAATGCATAAATAAATGGGTAATTCATACAGAAGATTAGTTTCAGGAAAGAAATATAAGAACATACTCAGCCTTGGTTGAGCACTGACGTGGACAAAAGCAGGAAGCAAATAGGCCAAAGTCTTCCCAGAACCAGTCTCCGCAATGCCTATAAGATCTCGACCCTTTAAAGCCATTGGCCATCCTTGAGATTGAATGGGAGTTGGCTCAGCAAAACCCAATCTAGAAATGACTTCAAGGCAGTAATCTGAGAGCCAAATTAATTTTATCAGCTTGATACAGCCATACGAGCAAACAAAACAATATAAATGATTACAAGACGAAAAAACGACATCAAGATACACTCCACAGCAGGAAGAACGCGTAAACAATCATCATGCCATTATTTACCCACAAACAAAACAAGGTTTTATTCAACAACAGATCACAAAATACCGGGAAAATTTGCTTCGTGAAACGTCCGAACTGGCTTAGGGACGTCATGGCCTTCAACAGTGATCTCCCGCCTCGCTCGATACATTGAAACCTCTTGCTCGGTCATAGCTCTCACAGATGAACTCTCCTCGTAAAAGTCCTTCTTAAAAGGTATCAGCCCTCTGAAATCTGGTTTTGGTAGAGCAATGTTATCGAAGTCATCCCCTTTGGGCCTACCTCCTCTACCGCAACGATCAAAGCTGGTCTTGCCCCCACCTCTTCTATCTCCATTATCACGATTGCTAAACCCTCTTCCACTACGGCCACCAAAGCTGCTTGCAGCACCCGGACCATAACTTTGCCCCACGGAACCACTCCCAAAAGGATTTGGACCGCCGGGGCCGTAACCAGAAGTGGCACCACCTGTTGGAGCCATCGGCGGTTGCTGACCCATAAAATAACTACAGATAAAAAGACAGATAATCAAACAAATAGAACAAGCACAGTCTTATTTTTACCATATAACATAACAAGTCTTATAACTCCTGTAACTTCTTTTCCACTTCTAAAACACGAGCCAAAAAGCATACTTTCGATCATCCTGACATTAAACTAAGCGAAAACAATACATAACGTAAAGGAGGAACCTTGAGCCATAGCAACTGATAAATTCACGAGCTTTTAGTTACGAGAATAATCAAACACCAACAAAAAACAAAAAACAAAAAAAATAAAAAACAAAAAACAATTTTATAGAAATGCAACAAAGATAAATCAGTGCGCGTCAACAGATAAGATAAACAAGTTAACAAAGTCATATAACGTGGGCGAGCCATACCTCCGACGCTGACGGTACGAGCCGGCGTCATTGAGTCTTGAATCGTAGTTGTTGTTGTACATGGTTGCGGACAAATTGGGGCAAAAACCAAAACTAGGGTTTGAGAATCGTCGGTGGATTCCTTCTCTATTTATTCTAAAACCGAATTAGGTTCGCGCCAGATGGCCCTATACTATGAATAAGCATATTTTTTATTTATTTAAGAGTTAATAAAATTTTATAATTCCCACTTTATTTCAATGGACTGGGCCTTCGATAAATTTAGGCCTTTTTAAATGGGCCGAAGTTATAATTTATGGAGAACTCGATAACACAGGCCTTTGTCTATAAGACTAATAAACAATGTATTCTAATATATAAGTATATACTATTATGAAATAATTAAATGTTGATGTTTTAAATGATAATATTAGTTAAATTATTGATGATTTGGAAGTATTATATTAAATGATGATAATGTGATAAGATGATAAGATGAGGTGTTTAATTGAAGAGTTTGTATTTTAGTGTGAGGTGTATAATTTTAATTAATGTGATTAGTTGTAATAATGAATTATTAGTAGTATAAATAGGTGATTAGAGTTCATTGTAAATCACACCAAGTATTGAAATACTTAATCTCTCTCTAATATCTCTCTCTTTATTATTATAAGCTATATTATCATTATAATCTTAATATAAGTATAATTATAATAAAATAATCTTAATATAATATTAATCACAATTAATATTTTTATAACACGTTATCAGCACGACCGCTCTCCGTCGTCAAGATCAACCTCCGTCGAAGATCTCGTACGAGTTTAGTCGAGTACGATAATTTAATATTTAATTTATACTAATCATAATTAATTGTGATTAATTAAAAATATATTATAAAAGTATATTTTAAAAGTTTTATAACTAAACGCCAATACCCGAGTGGTTTCGCGGAATATCGTTCACTATAAGTGACGAGAGGTCCAGATTTCCATACCCCGTGGTGGTGTGTGGAATTTTTATTTACGATTTATTTTTTTTTTATATTCACGTACACAACACTAAAAGCCCACGGGTCTTGTGGTTATCCCCACCTCAGTAGCGGCATATTATTAATTTATTTATTGAGCAATTTTGAAGTTATTATTGGATCTAACAGATTTTGGACAATGGACAAATTTTATTACTACAATCTTACCCGAGCTTGGATAATAATTATGAAATAATAAAGAACGCATTTTATGAAACTATACATATATTTTATCATTGATTTATATGTTATCTGATTATTATGTTCTTATTCATCTTATAGAATCATATCGTTTTATACAAAGATGGATCTTCTGTTGCTTACTTTATTTACGGTGATCCTTACTGCAATGTGGATAATGTTTTTACCAATGTTTTTAAACTATAATTATTAATTATAATTTTTCTTTAATATTATATTACTGAAATATATTTTATTTTGAAGGATGGCGCTTTGTCCGATGTTTGATCTATTACTTATGATTATTATTACGGCGACAGTTATTTGGATGTGGATATCGTTTTTCATTAGAACTTTTACAAAAGAAGATATAAAAGAAGATTAATTATAATTTTTCCTTTTAATATTTTAATGATGATTTTATTTTTATGATATCAATATATTGAATTTGGCAAACTTTGATTTATCACTCTCGATTTTATACTTGCTAGTGATTTACAATTACTTCGGTATATTATAAAGCATTCACCACGTTCAGTCCATCGGATATAATACGAATAAATATCGTGAGAAAATGATCAGAAAATATTATGATGGATGAATGAAAAACATAAGTCCGACTAAATGATTATGTTGCATTCCCTGAAGTGAATGTATGCGCAAACAATAAAAGTGGTCGTGAACATTATATTTACCGTGGTTATTATTAATATTTCCCCCGAAGTGGACAATTAGTATATGATTGAGAAAGATGTATTGAGCAATATAAAGTTTATTATATATTATCGTTGGTTATTATTCGCACCCAAAGATCCCGTTGACCTTTATAAAGAGCAATTAAAAGTGAAGTGTCGATGAAATTAAATTTTGCTCAAGATTACGATATTTCAGAAAATTGGTGCTAGATCCTATGCTCATTTGAATATTTTGGTTTTTGTTAAAGATCCAAATAAAGAAAACTGATACATCGTTATAAATTTTGTTTAAGCATTATTTATTTATTATTTATCTTTATATATATATTTTGACGCTTTTTATTTAATAATTCTATTATATATTTATCAATACAATGGATACAAGCATGTGCAATGGGAGTTATGTCTTGCAGATTGTGCAACGACTAATACGATTCTAAGAAATAAGAAATATTTCTCCCATCTTGAAATGAAAGAAACAAGTGTTATCACTATATCGGGTAGCACAAATATAATTGAGGGCTCCGGAAGAGCCAATGTTATACTGCCCAGAGGGACAAGGCTAATAATTGATAATGCCTTATATTCTCCTAAGTCTCAAAGAAATTTATTGAGCTTTAAAGCTATTCGACATAATGGATATCACATTGAGACTGCAGAAAAGAGAAATATTGAATATTTGCACATTACAAAAGTGGTTTCGAATGATAAACGAGTTGTTGAAATATTACATTCATTTGACTCTGGATTGTATTATACGTATGTTAAAACAATTGAATCGCATGCTATCGTAAACAAGAAGTTTACTAATGATAATACATTTGTTGTTTGACATGACCGGTTGGGCCATCCCGGTTCAATTATGATGCGGAGAATAATTCAAAATTCACGTGGACATTTAATGAAGAACCAGAAGATTCTTCAATCTAATGAATTATCATGTGCTGCTTGCTCTAAAGGGAAGTTGATTATTCGTCCATCACCAGTAAAAATAAAGAATGAATCCATAAGATTTTTGGAGCGTATACAAGGTGATATTTGTGAACCGATACATCTCATGTGTGTTTGTTATCAACACGGAATGTAGCTTTTGCGAGATTGCTTGCTCAGTTGATTCGATTAAGAGCACATTTTCCGGACTTTCCAATAAAGAAAATACGCCTTGATTATGCTGGTGAATTTACTTTCAAGGTATTTAATGAATATTGCATGTCTATTGGAATTGATGTTGAGCACCCCGTGCCACATGTACATACGCAAAACGGTCTTGCAGAATCGTTGATTAAAAGGCTGCAATTAATTGCAAGACCATTATTAATGAAGTCGAAACTTCATTCATCTTGTTGGGGACATGCTACATTACATGTAGCGGCACTAATCCGCATCAGGCCAACAAGTTATAACGATATCTCTCCGATACAAATGGTTTATGGTCAGGAACCAAATATTTCCCATCTGAGAATTTTTGGATGTGCGGTATATGTTCCAATTGCTCCACCACAACGCACTAAGATGGGACCTCAAAGGAGGCTGGGAATATATGTCGGATTTGAATCTCCATCGATAATAAAATATTTAGAACCTCTAACTGGAGATTTATTTACGGCTAGATTTGCCGATTGTCATTTCGATGAATCGAATTTTCCGACATTAGGGGGAGAAAAGAAACAGCTGGAAATGAGTATTAGTTGGAATGAATTATCGCTAAATCATTATGATCCTCGAACGAAAGAATGTGAACTAGAAGTTCAAAAGATAATTCATTTACAAGGATTAGCTAATCAACTGCCAGATACTTTACTGACCTTAAAAGAGTGACTAAGTCACATATACCAGCTGTTAATGCTCCTGCAAAAGTTAATGTTCCTGGAGAACATATAATGATCGAGCCTAAGCCACAACTAAAACGTGGTAGGCCCTCGGGTTCCAAAGATAAAAATCCTCGAAAAAGAAAAGGAGCAAATAATAAGAATGGTCCAGTCGAGGATTTATCGACTCTAGAAGAGTCAATGGGCATTAATGATTATGATAATGGAAATCAGGTACCTGAAATTTTGAGAATAATGATAATGAAGAGATCTCAATAAATTATGCCCAAAATGGAATTAGATGGAACCGAGAAAAAGTCAACGTTGACAATAAATTCTCATTTAACGTAGCGCTACATGAAATGAATGAGATAAATGAGAATGAGGATCATGAACCATGGTCTGTAAAAGAATGCAGACAAAGAAATGATTGGCCAAAATGGAAAGATGCAATCGAGGCAGAATTAAAATCACTTGAGAAACGAAAAGTTTTCGGACCTGTAGTCCGCATACCAGAAAATGTAAAGCCGGTTGGATATAAATGGGTTTTCATTAGAAAGAGAAATGAAAACGGTGAAATTGTGAGATACAAAGCACGGCTTGTTGCACAAGGCTTTTCACAACGACCTGGTATTGATTATGAGGAGACGTATTCTCCTGTGGTGGATGCAACTACTTTTCGTTATTTAATTAGTCTGGCAGTACGTGAAGGACTCGATATGCGTCTAATGGATGTTGTCACCGCTTATTTATATGGATCACTTGATAGTGATATATATGAAACTTCCCGAGGGATTTCAGTTACCTGAAAATTCAGGGCCCCGAAATGAGTACTCAATCAAGCTAAATAAATCGCTTTATGGATTAAAGCAATCTGGGCGTATGTGGTATAATCGCCTAAGTGAATATTTATCGAAAGAGGGGTATAAAAATGATCAAACTTGCCCGTGCATATTTATGAAAAGATCTGGAAATGAATTTGTCATCATTTCAGTTTATGTTGATGATATTAACATAATTGGAACTCCTGAAGAGTTATCAAAAGCCGTTAATTGTTTGAAAAAAGAGTTTGAAATGAAAGATCTCGGTAAAACGAAATTTTGTCTTGGACTGCAAATTGAATATTTAAAGAATGGATATTCGTACATCAAGAGACTTATACGAAAAAGGTATTGAAAAGATTTTATATGGATAAAGCTCATCCATTGGATACTCCAATGATTGTTCGATCTTTAGATGTGAATAAAGATCCGTTTAGACCTTGCGAAAACGATGAAGAACTACTTGGTCCTGAAGTACCATATCTCAGTGCTATTGGAGCCCTAATGTATTTAACGAGTCATACGCGACCTGATATAGCGTTCGCTGTGAATCTATTGGCGAGATATAGTTCGTCACCGACTCGTAGACATTGGAATGGAATTAAGCGGATTTTTCGATACCTTCAAGGAACAACTGATATGGGATTATTCTATTCTAATGAATCAAAAACAGATTTGATTGGGTATGCAGATGCTGGTTTTCTATCTGACCCACATAATGCTCGATCGCAAACGGGCTATTTATTTACACATGGCGGAACCGCTATTTCATGGCGGTCAGTTAAACAAAGTTTAACGGCTACTTCTTCTAATCATGCGGAAATTTTAGCTATTCATGAAGCTAGCCAAGAATGTGTTTGGTTGCGATCGATAATTGAGCATATACAACAAACTAGTGGGCTAGTATCGAAAAAGTTACTTCCTACGATTTTCTATGAAGATAATGCTGCATGTATTGCCCAATTAAAGGAATGATATATTAAGGGAGATAGAACAAAGCATATTTCACCAAAATTTTTCTTTACACATGATTTAGAGAAAAATGGTGATATTGATGTACAACAAGTGCGATCAAGTGAAAATCTTGCAGATTTATTCACGAAAGCACTTCCCCCAATAATTTTCAAAAGATTGGTATATTCAATTGGAGTTCGAAAACTTCGAGATATTAAATGATGTCATCATCAGGGGGAGTAAATACGCGTTGCACTCTTTTTCCCTTCACTGAGGTTTTTCCCATGTGGTTTTCCCAGTAAGGTTTGTAATGAGGCAACAATCGAAAACGTATCTAAAAGAATCATGTCTTTTTCCTTTATTAGGTTTTTATCCCATTGGATTTTTCCTAATAAGGTTTTAACGAGGCATATTCTTTGAAAACATCCAAGGGGGAGTATTATGAAATAATTAAATGTGGATGTTTTAAATAATAATATTAGTTAAATTATTGATGATTTGGAAGTATTATATTAAATGATGATAATGTGATAAGATGATAAGATGAGGTGTTTAATTGAAGAGTTTGTATTTTAGTGTGATGTGTATAATTGTAATTAATGTGATTAGTTGTTATAGTGAATTATTAGTAGTATAAATAGGTGATTAGAGTTCATTGTAAATCACACCAAGTATTGAAATATTAATCTCTCTCTAATATCTCTCTCTTTATTATTATAAGCTATATTATCATTATAATCTTAATATAAGTATAATTATAATAAAATAATCTTAATATAATATTAATCACGATTAATATTTTTATAACATATACTAGTTTTATAAGCACATTTCGTGTGAAATAATAAATAAATTTTATTTTATAGTATTATGGTATATTAATTAAAAATAAAAAATAATTTATGATGATGTAATTGAAATAAATAATAAAAGTAGGGATTAAATTGTAAATATATATCCAAATTGATACACAAAATTTGACAATTTTTAAGTTCTTTTCATCCTTAATATAATGAAAGATAATATTATTTTATATTTTACGTTATTTGTAATTTAAACTAGTATTTTACGCAAACTTAATGCCTGTGTACACTAATATATAATATTATTTTATATTTATAATTTTAATTACGTATTATTTTAAGTTATAAAAACAAAAAAGTTATTTATGATGATAATTATATAAACAAAAGAGTTGAAAGATAAATGTATAATTAATAAAATTAAATAAATTAAAAGAAAAAGGGTAAAATTGTTATTTAATGTGACGGACCAAATTAGCAGTTTTTAACTATCATCTTCCTTAATAATTTGTATAGATATTTATTAGATGAAATTATAATTTAAAATCTTATGTAATGTTTTGAAGTATATAAAAATAAAATATTGATTTGTGAGGATATAGTTATGATAAATACAAAAATTGATGAAATGATAATTATTAAAATAAAAATAAATAAAAAGTAAAAAGATAAAATGATAATTGTAGGTGACATACCATGTTAACAATTGTTAGGCACCTCTCACTCTTGATATATAGTTTAAGAATAATACATCATGGACTCCTTTAATATTATAGTATGAACTTTCCAAAGTACACAAAAACTACAAAGAGATAGTCCCATTGAAATTTTGAATTGTATCATATAGAAAATGAGTTTCAGATTCATATTCCATTTATACTAAACTTAATCGCATACTTAAAAAAACACTGTAGAATTTTAGAAAATTACATCAAATATATATTTAATATAGTCTCGACCCAACTCATATAAGCCTCATTTACTTCTTAAAAAAAACCATATTTCTCAAAATGACTAAGCTTTGATTTGATAAGCTTTTTCCTATAATAGCAAAACCTTGACGGTTGAAATTCATAAATGCAACCATAACTTAACTACTACCAAGATTGCTGATATAACATCGTGACCTATCTTTCTACTACATGCATATCCAAATGTCCCATTTTAATACAAATTTTATAACTTATAATAATAGACTTTATCATATATTCAAATATATATCATATATTCAAACCGATATATATGATTCCAATGAATAAGGAAAAATAGATTAAAAATCGATCAATCCCTATTTATAGTATGTTTAGTTAGGGTAAATTATGTTTTACTCGTGCATATACTGAAATTTGCATTATTATTCTATCATTTATTTATTGCGTGAAATTCTCATGTACTGTCTAAAATTTAGTACCGTAACCCCCATAATGTCTAAAACATAGCATTGTATCCCCAATTAGGGGGTGAAAATGGTAAGGAGCGCATGCTTAAATAAACTATGAGGTTGTTTTACGATATATACAAACCATATGAATTTTGGTGTTTATTTTTTAAACCAGATAGTGGGTTAGATGTTATTTAGCCGTTTAATTATTTTGGTCATTTTTTAATTAAAACTATTTACAATATATTTTATGTAATAAAAAAAAAAAAAATTGTCCTAAATTGAATTCTTTATAGCAAAAAACCTAAAACCTCCCTCAAAAGTTAAGGTTTCCCTCATCATTTCTCATACTATTCGTGTCGTCTGTAGCATGCACCCACGTCGCCACGCGGCGTCACCACCGCACCACCTACGGCAGCACTATTGATCCATATCTATAAAGCTCGTACGGCGCCGCTTCAACGAGCTATGAATTGACGGAGAAAAGTGAAATGAGGCTCTACGTTTTTCTGTTGGAGGGCAGGGACTTGCCGGTGAAGGGCGGCTCACCGTACGTGAAATTGCAGGTGGGGAAGCATAAGTCCAAGTCCAGGGCGGTGAAGGACGCCGATCGGAACCCATTTTGGAACGAGGAGTTTGTGTTTAGGGTTGTTGATTTGGAGGATGAGCTCGTGGTGTCTGTTTACGAAGACGGAGGTGGAAATGGCGGCCGCGTGAAGCAGCTGAAGCTGTTCGATGTTCACCGTCGCCGCCATCATCGTCGCGGCGAGTTGGTGGGTCGGTTACGGATTCCGATGAGGAGTGTTGCGGCGGAGGGGAATTGGAACTTGGCTGCTACTTGGTTTTCTCTCGATGATAAGGGCTGCGGTTAGTTGTCGGCTCTGTTTCTTCTTCATTTTTGATTTTTTTCTTTTTGCTTTTGGGCTGTTGTGATTTTAACGTAGGATTATGATCTTGGGATTTGTGGACTCCATTAAATGTTAGGTAAGCTTCGTCTTGCTATGTCCTTACATGAAAGAGGTCAGAAATCTCCGAGCGACCATGTCTCAGTGCTGTCGAATTCCGAGAGCGAGGATGGCCTTCTTCAGCCTACCTTTGCTTCTCCATCAAAGAAGGCACTGGAAATAAAACCATGGGTTCGAACAGTCACTAGCCGTCTGGGGAAATTATTCGACAAAAAGCCTGAAACATCGTCAATGAACGACATTTACACCGACCCGTCAACCCCATCGGAGTATGAGGATTGCTTAGAGGGACCTATTACCAGTTCGGGCTTTGAGGGTTTAATTGAACTCATGCAGTCAAGAAACGAAGATCAAGAGATGCCCGAGGATCTTCGGGGTGGTATACTTCTCGATCGAACCTTTGGTGTTTTGGCCAAAGATCTTAACATGGTCATCTTTGGTTCAGATTCTGAATTCCAAAGACAATTAGCTGAACTTCAGGGTTCGAAGGACGTTCAAGAACAGCCTTGGATTCCAAAGTCAGAGGACACCTCTTTGTGCTTAAGACGAATCGTTTCGTATACTAAGGCGGCGACCAAATTAGTTAAGGCTACTAAGGCAATCGAGGATCAAACCTATGTGAAGGCTTCTAAGGACAGTGAATTCACTGTTTTCGTGAGTGTGAGCACGCCAGATGTTCCTTACGGTAGTTCTTTTAAGGTTGAGCTGCTTTACAAGATAATCCCATGTTCAGAAGCTAGTCGTCTCGTGATTTCCTGGGCTGTCAACTTCACTCAGCATACCATGATGAAAGGGATGATTGAGAATGGAGTTAAGCAAGGGTTGAAGGAGAGTTTCGAGCAGTTCTCGAACTTACTGTCTGAGAAATTCGAGGTCGTTGAAGGAGAAGGTAAGACTGACAAAGATCATATGCTGGAGATGATCAAAGCTGAGCAAAGCTCCAATTCGGTATCCTCAATTCACTACTTCTGCAAATTCACCGTCTTCTCGGCTACTTTCATGTTGTTATATGTCCTCGTTCACATCTTCCTCTGCAAACATAAGAGGCCACAAGGATTAGAATTCAAAGGACTTGAACTACCCGACAGTTTTGGAGAACTTATCACGTCCGGGCTGTTGGTTATTCAACTGGAGAGAGTTTACTACATGATTTCTCATTTCATCCATGCCAAGCTAAGGAGAGGTAATAGTTTAGTTCATGCTTCTTTCATGATTGTTTACGGTCAGTTTTTCTTGATGGAATCAAAATTACATTATCAATAGGTAGTGATCATGGGATCAAAGGGCAAGGAGAAGGATGGATTCTAACAGTAGCCTTAATCCAGGGAATGAACTTAGCTTCGATGAATACGAACGATTTACCAGATCCTTACGTGGTTCTCACCTGCAATGGAAAGACGAGAAAAAGCTCTGTGAAGCTCCAAACTACTGATCCTCAGTGGAATGGTCATTTATTTATTTTTTTATATATTAGGACTCTTGTCATAGGATTTGGTTAAGTTACTGATATTCTCTATCATTTTATCTACAGAGATACTCGAGTTTGATGCTGTTGAAGATCCACCTTCTGTACTAGACGTTGAAGTTTTAGGCTTCGATGGCACTTTTGGGCAAGCTTTGCCAATAGGGCATGCAGAGATCAATTTCTTAAAGCACACCTCCGATGAACTAGCAGATCTGTGGGTCCCACTCGACGGAAAGCTCGCTCGGTCATCCCAGTCGAAGTTGCACTTGAGGATTTTCTTGGACAATAATAAGGGGGTCGATACGGTTAGAGATTACCTGTCCAATCTCGAAAAGGAGGTTGGAAAGAAGGTAATAAACACATAATTTGCCTTAAAAACTGTGTCCATTATATCCAACTATATCGAGACGTTGCCATGTCGTTAAAAATTAAACCTTTTTTCACGACGTGGCAACATCGCGAGGGAGTTGGGGATACTTTTATTTACACGGGCAGGTAAGAAAATCACCTCCAAGTTGAAATGATGTTAAGAATCTGAACTATATTTTCTGCAGTTGAGCCTAAGCTCGCCCCACCGAAACTCGAGTTTCCAGAAAATATTCGGCTTGCCTGCAGAAGAGTTTCTCATCAGCGATTTCTCATGTTCTCTGAAGCGAAAAATGCCATTACTGGTACGAGGAAGATCAATACTACATCTGATTGTTCTTTGTCGGAGAGAACTCATTCGGGGTTCAGTTTTACTAGTCTCTACTATGATTCTTAACCCTCCACCATACCTAATGTTTTACAGGGTCGGATGTTTCTTTCTGCAAGAATCCTCGGTTTCTACGCAAACCTTTTCGGGCACAAGACGACTCGATTTTTCTTTCTATGGGAGGACGTCGAAGACATCCACGAGCTTCCGTCGTCCATTTCTACGGTCGGTTCTCCAGCTCTTGTAATAATCTTGCACAAGGGTCTGGGCGTTGATGCTAGGCACGGAGCCAAGCTTTTAGATGACCAGGGAAGGCTTCATTTTCACTTCCATTCATTCGTCTCTTTCAACGCTGCAAGCAGGTAATCTTATTTCCGCATACGTCCTTCTATCCACTCAGAAGTAAAATGGGAAACAGTTTTTTCTTAGAAAGAAAACTGTAATAACAGGACAATCATGGCCTTATGGAGGACAAGAACGGTTGAACCAGAGCAGAAAGAGCATATTACCGAGGAACAGCCGAATGATGACGAAAAGCCTTGCCCTGAACCAGAACGTGACGATCAATCCGCCGAGGAACGTTTGGAGGATTGTGAGAACGAAAAGCCTTGCCTTAAAACCGAGCAGAAAGATCGAGCCGCCGAGGAACAGTTGGGCAACGATGAGAACCACTGCCTTGTTGAAGACACAAAACCAGACTTAATCGACGAGAATGTGAAGATGGAAAAGGTTTATTCCAAAGAACTGCCATTCACAGTAAGTTTGATCGATCCCCGCCTCTTAGAACCCAATCAATGGGGTCGAAGCTTCCTTTATTTTCTTGATTCAAACAAAAAACAAAAAAATCCATTGAAGGTCAAATCATTGATGAGGATGTTCGACGGAGGAGACATGGAGCGCAAAGTGATGGAAAAGTCGGGCCGCCTAAACTACAAGACAACTACATGGGAACACACGACGCCATCTGTGCAAGAAAGGCGACTAAGCTATAAATTCAGTCGCCGGCTCTCAATCTGGGGAGGTGAAATCACAAGCACCCAGCAAAGATCTCCGCTGCCAAATGGCGGCGGATGGGTTGTGAACGAAGCTATGATGCTTCACGGTATTCCTGGCAGCGATCAATCCCGAGTAAGTCGTTACTGAATAGAGAAGTGAGTTAGCTTTAACCATAGAAAAAGTGACCACTTTAACGTCTCTTACCTTTGTTATGTGCAGCTTTATATCCGATACAACGTCGAGGAATCTTCACTACCCCGTGATTCTTGCAAGTATGAGATCCATATCGGGATCTTATGGCTGAAAAGCCCTGCTTTCGAGGCGATGGTTACGAAGAACATTATCTCGAGGTTTGCTCGCCTGTTAGAGGAGATATTGAAGTCGGCGGAAAGGGAGATCTTGTCTGAAACTCAGCAGCAGTAGTAGTGTAACCTATTCATTGATTTCAACTCAAAAATAAGATAAGTAGTCTAACTTTTGGAGCCCTTTTGGTTGGATGGATGAGTTTTAATGGTATTAGTTTTAGTCGGGTTTATATAATGGAGGGTATGAGTTCTTTGGGGTGTTTGGTTGATGGAATTAAATAATAATGTCTGGTATGTTTGGTAGATGGATTTAGATGGTATTAGGTTTAGTTAAACTCAATTACGATTTTACCATTATTTTGAAATTAAATTTTTTTATAAATCATGGAAAATTCTCGGTGAATGGAGATAAATATTTTTAGAAAAATATATATATGCAAGAAACAGAAAATTTGATTAAAGATAGAATCGTACTTTTCAAGCTTAATCACGGTTTACGTGTCGTATTTGGAGGGTTTTTATTATCATTGGTGGTCGAATGTTATCGACGCTCACCTTTCGTGGGTGTGTGGTATGTTCGTCCGAAGTAGTTCCGTGGTATATATAAAGAAAACGCTAGAAGACGAAGTACAAGAAATCAAGGGCAATATAGGAAACATATTTTATGATAAAGGGTAAATAGGTCAAAACTGCGTGGGATTAAATAAAGACATGGGTGGAGGCTCCTTTAGTTAATACCCTATAGGGCGTATTAGGGGGTATTAACTAAACCCTACCTTTAAATAAACCCTCCAACCAAACATCACATCAATTATTCCTTACCCCCTAATACCCCCAACCAAACACCCCCTAAGGTTCGACCTCTTACGAAATCGAATGTAAGGAGCTTTTCGACCGTTTTAAACGCAGTCGTCGTACAGTTAACGACTTCGTAGGCGAACTGCAGGGAAGAAATTCGATTCTTGGTACTACAATTTATAGGTAAAAAGCCATCATTCAAGCATCATCGTCACAATAATGTTTTTAAGCTATTAAACCAAGACTGTCTTAATACACCACAAAAGCAGCGACTAAACATCAAATTATATCCCAAGAAAACCTCCATAATCAACACATAAGAACAGCTTCTTGCATTCATGGGGAAAACAAAAAGTTGAAACCTCAATTCCCTCGACAACCATGATGTTTTTTTTTTTCACTCGAGAATCGTCTGAATCACGCCAGCGCCGACGGTTTTCCCACCTTCTCTGATGGCAAACCTCATCCCTTGCTCACAAGCGATGGGGGTGATGAGCTCGACCTCCATCTTAACCCTATCGCCGGCATGACCATCTTCGTCTCCTCGTCCTTATCAGTCATGATCGAGTTCACCTTGCCCGTGACATCGGTCGTCCTCATGTAGAACTGAGGCCTATAGCCCGAGAAGAAAGGTGAATGCCTCCCTCCTTCTTCCTTCTTCAACACATAGACAACAGCCAAGAACTTCTTGTGAGGAGTGATGGTCCCAGGCTTAGCCAAGACCATCCCTCTTTGAATGTCGATCTTCTGAATACCTCTCAGCAACAGCCCAACGTTGTCGCCAGCCATTGCATCGTCGAGAGTCTTTTGAAACATTTCGACGCCAGTGACTGTCGTGTTCCTAGTTTCCCTCAATCCCACGAGGTCGACTGTGTCGCCGACCTTGACTGTGCCTCTCTCGATCCTGCCCGTGGCCACGGTTCCACGGCCCGTGATGGAGAAGACGTCCTCGATTGCCATTAGAAAGGGTAGGTCGACCTGCCTTTGGGGGATTGGGATGTACCTGTCTACCTCGTCCATGAGCTCGTAGATTTTGTCCACCCACTCATTCTCGCCCCTCTTGAGGTTTGGGTTGGCCGTTAAAGCCTCTAAGGCTTGTAAGGCCGAGCCCGAAACAATCGGAACCTCATCGCCGGGAAATTCGTTGGATGACAGTAAGTCCCTCACCTCCAATTCGACGAGCTGAAGCAGCTCCTCGTCGTCGACCATGTCCTGCTTGTTCAAGAAAACAACAATGAAAGGCACACCTACTTGTTTCGCCAGAAGGATGTGTTCTTTGGTCTGAGGCATGGGCCCGTCGGCGCCGGACACCACCAGTATGGCTCCGTCCATCTGGGCGGCGCCGGTAATCATGTTCTTGACGTAATCGGCGTGTCCCGGGCAGTCCACGTGGGCGTAGTGGCGATTCTCCGTCTCGTACTCCACCGTGGCCGTGTTGATGGTGATGCCGCGGGCTCTCTCCTCGGGGGCCGCGTCGATTTCGTCGTACTTTTTAGGGGCGGAGTTTCCCATCGAAGCCAGGGCCATGGTGAGAGCCGCCGTGAGGGTGGTCTTCCCGTGGTCGACGTGTCCGATGGTTCCGATGTTGACGTGGGGCTTCTTCCTCTCGAACTTGCCGCGGGCGGCGCGTACGGCGAAGCGGCGGTGGTTGGGAACGCTGGTGGTTGTGGGTCGGTGGTGGATGAAGAGTGTGGTTGTGGAAGGGGTGAATGAGGAAGAGAGGAAGATTTTAGTGGCGGGCTTTGGTGTGGCGGCGAGATTTGGGAGTCTAGAGGTAGTTGTGGTGGCGGTGGAGCTTGCGGCGGCGAGAGAAGCCATTGGAATCTACGCCTGGAGAATCGAGGGAGAGAGAGAGAGAGAGTGGGTATGACTGTGTGAGCTTCTGAGAGTAAGGAAAGGATTAGATGAGGTATTGTATTGTATTGTAATTGGGATCGAAGAAGGGAAGAAGATGAGTGAGGTGTGGTGTGTGTGGTTGTACTAAATTCTATCCTCTATAACTTTTTTTTTTGGATAACTAAAAAACTAAAATTCAAACTTAAATTAAAATGGAGGAAAAATTAACTATAGCTATTAGCTACTATTAGTGTTTTAAGAACATTATAAAAATATCATCTATATTTTAAGAGAATTTTTTAATTTAAAATGTTTAATAAATAAAATCACAATTTTAATTTTAATTTTAAGTGTTTAAAAGAAATTAAAAACTAAATTATGCCTGACATACCAAGATATTTTCACTTAGTTATTATACATTTCTCACCGTTCTTATCTGTGAGAACTTTGTACTCGATTATAACTAATTAAGCTCGACGAACTATTTTTTTTATTATAAATAATTAAACGCATAGCATATGTCAACGAGTTATTTCTTTGGAGCTATTTTTTGGATAATAAATAACTAAGCGAGTAGCACGTATCAAGCTCGATTATAAATAATTAAGTTCGAGTTCGGCTCGTGAGCTTATTTACTCGACGACCTAGAAATTTTATAACTTTAACGTAAAAAAGAAGTTAAAAAAAAAAAAAAAAACTAAACCATTCTTTCGACTAGCCACAACGAAGCATGCTCGACAGATATGAGCTCGAGTTGAATTATACATATGCATAATTGTGGTTATCAACTATACTTATTTAAAAATTTAATTTTTCGAATAATGTGAATTATATATATGCATAATTGTGGTTAAAAAAAAAAGAAATTGACTTAAAAAGTTGAATTCTTGCTTCGAGCCACGTTTCATAAATTCAAGTCACCAGTTTTGTAATATAATTTTTGTGGATGAATAAATACGTTCCCTCACATTTTTTTTTCTATTAATATCTCAATATCACAATCTAAAAAAACACACAAAAAATAAAAAATAAATTAAATTCCTCCTTCTATATACAAAATTCAATATTACATCCAAAATATAGGCTTCAAGACAAGTATCACACCGTGTTGTTAATGAAAGAAAATGAAAATGCATATGTGCATATAAATATGTATTTGCTTCGGACATAAAAAGCCTATCAACGTTCAAATGTTATAAAGCTTACCAGGACGGCGATCGATCAAGCTTCACGACTCCATCTCGTCGTCTTTCAAGATCACAGCAATGCCGAAATCAGACCCAACTCTGTACTTGAGGTGTTTGAAGCTAAACCTCGAGACGGGCCCGAACAAGCTCCTTTCAACAAACGACCTTCGAGTCCCATCTTCCCTGATAGTGTTTCAAATCATTTTCATTTTGGAATTTCTTGAAGCCTTCAGAATGAGGTGAAGGAAGATAAAGATAACATTTTTTTTTTCTTTTCGTTAAATCAAACCTTACTATCCGAGGCAAGATAGCGAAAGAAACTTACGTTATTGACGAAGCCCGACTCAAATAAGGTATCGCTGAGCCATGTCGCTTGTTATCAGCCTTCAGCTTGCAAATGCTGAGGACCTTCCCACGAACCGTTGGGGAGTGTTCTTTGAGGAGGTCTGAAACAGCTAGCTGGTGGTTCTTTCTGATTTCGTGGAGCTCGAGCTGTTGATCGTCTAATAAACGCTCCAGCTTTTCGACGATATCTGTTATTTCATCTGAAGCAGAATCAGTCGGGGCTCTATTTTGCTTCGGTCGTATAGTTGCAGATAAGTCGTCGCTGCTATCAACTCCGACTGATAAGTGCTCGAGCTTTTCAACAACGTTCTTTATTCGATCAGTGACGTCTTCTTGGAATGTTAAGGGCCCGTGCTCAGCGACATTCTCAACTCTGTTGGCTTTGACCAGCAAACTCTCGAGCCTTTCAACGACATCTTTTATTTCATCTGCAACTCTATCGTTTGGGACTGCGTTTTCTTCCAACACTAGGTTTTCAGACACATCTTCTACTCCATGAACTTGTCCAAGTGGTTCGCTGGCTTCACGGTTTCGAAGTGGGTCGTGATTAGATTCATTATTCACACGACTCAACGGAGAAGAAGCGTGTACATCTTTATGACTGTTCGGGGAATGTGAATTTTCTTCAGACCAACTACTATCTGGAGAGCCTGCAGAATCTGTCTGCATCAAGTTAGATGGGCCGTGTCTTAAAGGAGAGTTTCCGCCGCTGGCTTTGGGAGAATCAGACCAATATTTTCGCCCGGATGGCAATTGTTCAAGAAGAAGTGGACTGCAATGGGGGGAATCAGGCGGCCTTGGGGAGTTAGGGTCTGACTTTTGAGAACAGCCACATTCTATATTTGCATTATTGTCGAAACAGTCGTCTTTGGAGAATTGTTCTCTAGGTGCCCAGTCGGGAATATGCGAGCGAATCTCAGAATCTATCATCGCAGCAATAACTGAGACGTCATGATCTGTTAAATTCAGCTCTTCGACCATTTCACTGGCAACATTGGTTGGGGTGTCCACCTCAATGTCGAATGGGAAGTGAATGTTTCGTATGTGGCCTGAAGTAACAAATATTAGCCCATCAAAGAACACATATACACACTCATGCGGGCGTGCGAACATGAAGGTACCAATTCCCAATTAAATAGAAAGTGAGCATATAAAGCTAAAAGAAAGATAACCTGATGAATCCACGATTCGAAGTTTCAAAAATATAATATTTTGGTCTTTTCTTTGGCCCTGAACTGTGAAGTCTCGACCTGCCTCGGGTACAAAGTCTTGAGAAGGATGGTATGTATGAGATGGGCTGCCATCATCATCTGCAGATGGACAAAGTAAGAAGGCTGGCAGCAATAGGCAACAAAATGCTATAAAAAGCAAATAAAATCTTTCGATGAGCACCTGAACTTGAGGGCTGTGGTTGTATCGAACGGCTTCTACTTACAGAGTCATCATCAGGTTGAAGAAATGGGTCCATCAATAGTTCTTCGGCCGATAGTCTTTCAGCGACATCAGCGATGCATTTTTCTATAAATGCCCGTACCTCAGGATCCTTTACTTTGCCAAGTGATGCAGGCTTGATACCCTTTAACGAGACCCACAAAGAAAAGTTAAAAACTGTACAGATGCAAATTATCTTGGTCCTTTTCTTCATTCACCGATTTTTAAGAGCAAAATGTTAAAAGAAGTTCAATTTGGGCAGTAAATGCATTCATAAATTTCAATGAGGAATATGTCATATTGAAAAGAAACAAACATCATCGCCAACATGCATTTTGAAAAGGAAACTTACTAGTGTCACTTTCCTGTATATCTGAGCAGCATTAGTACATTCAACGTATGGATACTCAAGGGTCACTAACTCCAGCAAGCACATACCGAAAGCATATATATCCACCAGCTCGTTATATTCCTCCTTGTAAAACTCTGGTGCCATAACTCAGGTGTGCCTAGTGTCAAAATCACACAATGCATGTATTTAACTATGCATCAGTACAAATAAGATGAGGATGAGGAAAAAAAAATTCTAATCCTGACAAAGTACGCCATATCAAAATAAAATATTACCGACCGACCAGAGTTCAAAGTATTGGTTTTACTCAACGTTTCACCGAGCAAAATATAAGAAATAACTAAAAAAATGTTGGTATTAGTTTCAAATAGTTTCTCAATAAATTTTGAGTCGTCATGAATTTTAAAATTAAATTGTAAGTCGTAAAATGGAAAACTTTACGGCTCTTCGGTTGAAAGGTCTAGAGGCTTTGAACATACCTAAGACACTGTGAGCAGAACGAGATATCAGAAGAATAGCTGCAAGTCCAAGATCACCAATTTTGACCTCTCCTTGATTTCCATTAACAAAGATATTATCACACTTCAAGTCACGATGTATAACTGGGGGATCATGACTATGAAGATATAAGAGACCCTCTAGGATTTGCCTAGACCATTTCTTCAAAGCCCTCAGATCGACGTTTTTATGTTTCTTACGATACCTATAAAGAAAAATAAACAAGCACAAAGTCAAATTACACTATATACATCAACCAACAAAAGCTCAAATGCATATATAGGTGTTCCAAAACACCAAACATACTGTCTCAAATTCCCAGAGGTGAAAATCTCGGTAATGAAGTTTATCTGTTCGTTCTTCGAATCAACCCACGAGTGGTAAAACTTGATTATGTTTTTATGCTTAAGGGTCTTCAGCAAGTGAACCTCTGCGTATAGACGTTCCAGATCCATAGAGTTCCCCAAAAACTCCGAGACCTTAACTTGATTCCACGCCACCTCAATTCCTTCCAGCTCATCAAATGCTCTATATCTAACATTACTGAGGTCAAGGCATTACACGAAACAAATGCTCTCGGAAATATTACGATCAAAATTCCATGTTACACACTAAGATGTCGTATTCTAGTCCTTTTATTCAAATTTAATTCATGCAAGAACCACGTGACAAACATGTAGTTTCCTTTTCTCAAAATGGAACTGAATTGCTTCTAAAAGCCACATAACGAAGAAAAGGCTCCAAGAGCTGCATCAGGTGCTTACCGTAAATTCTTCTACCTCAGCAATTCAATACCAATAATATACTTTTCAATGTCGACTCTCAAACTAATGATTCAGAATCACATCTGTTCAATAGCCCCAGGAAATAGCACAGAACATATGGTTCTCAAAGACTCCTCAAATTCCATGTGAAGCACAAAATAGGCAGTCTAGACATAATATACCAAATCACTAAACTTCATAAAAAGAAAAATACAAAATGAAAAAGGATACACCTTCTTAAAAGCTCCTTTGCCTAATACCTCTTTGTACTGCAAAAAAGAAAAGGAAAAAAAAAATTTTTTGCATAAAAACTATCAAAAGCATATAAAATGAAGACGAAGATTGATTCATCAACAGAACCCCCCACATGAACAATTTCGCATTAACAAACATATACGATAAATAAACTCAGCAATCAAGAAACTGCGGAAATAATACGAACCCGGCCGTATCGACCCGATGGATCAACCTCGACGAATTGGGACTCAGCATCAGCATCGTCCGGCTCAGGTTCCGACGGCGATTCTTGTGCCATTCTCTAGAAATTGTCAATGATAACGATAACAATGTATATTGACAGCAATAATTCCTAAATTACTAGATCATCAATTTGGCATGAGATCAAAATTTTATTCCTTTTCTGTGAATTTGCTTCTTGGAAATTGAAGAATCGAATGCGTAAAATTAAAAGAAGGATTGAAAAGGTTTTTATGAGTTGGATGAATCGTATGTAAAGTATTTCCTCTGTAAACAAAACAAAAGAACATTTCTTCTACGGTATATGTCAAATCACACAAAAGATTTTTTTTAGATATTATTATAAATTATAGTTTGAAGAATGAAAATAAATTAAAGGATAGTTCAATTGTCTGTGTGCTCAATTCGCCCATCAAATAAATATAAGATGGTATATATATATTTTTTAAATACAAGTAAGAAAGTCAAATTGATTAGTTTATTCCAAATATGATTGTTCTAAAAATCCAAAAGAACCCATCTAGACACGTAAATTAGGAAAATTAGTATCTATAGAAATTAGTGACGTTCTACCTACGTTAATTTAAATTGAACTTAATCGAAGCATAAGGATCACAATGGAGTTGTTTGTATGTACCTAAAAAAAATTTAATTATCGTATTATCATTTTAAAAAAAGTTAATATTTTGTGAAACTATTCAAACATTATGAGAAAGGATTTTATTGTAACGTAAAGTAAAGAATGATTATTGAATGATGTTATTGAACTTGCGGGTTGGATCGATAACGGTTTTGACCCATTTGGGTTCGGGTCGAAACTCAAGTACGAGGAATCTAAGGTCTTCTTCTTCACATGAGACTGATTATCTCGTGAACAAAAGTACGAGGAGAGGAATCTAAGGGTCTTCTCTTCACATGAAAAGAAAAGCACCTATGGTAATAAATAGTTCACGAACCTAACCTACTTCATATATATAATACCATCCATTACTGTGGATTCAAAGCATCAAGAAATTGCTTTCTGCTTCTCAAAACGTCCCGTGAGTCAACTGCAACAAATCTTCTAATCTAATCTAACACTTTCAAGCATGTAATGTAATGAACGGGAAAGTCGAAATCAAGAATATACGTTGAAACGCCCTATATACGGGACCAATACAAGGAACAATTGCAACTTCATTGATAGATGATTCACCAGCAAAACGTTTGCAATAAGTCAGACAGAAGATTTGGCTCATCAAGTCGTCGATTACAAGGATACGATATTTATTTCGATATATTTTTTTTAACTGTTATGAGGACAAGCAATGATCGTTTGGATAAAGAAAATGGTTCGACTAGAAGGGACTTGCCTTTTCCACGTCCGCTGTGTAGATCTAAGTTATTGCTTCTTGAGGGCATTCATTTTATCTCTTAGATAGTAAAGCTTGGCCCTCCTCACTTTCTTCTTGTCCAACACTTTGATCTCCTTTATATTTGGAGAATACCTGTGAAAGAGTGACCACACTCATTAATAATATCATTATCAATCGAGAGAAAGCTATAATTGGATGCACATCCATAGCAAGGTTTCGTGCAAACGAGAAAATTGAAACGCTCCTGTATGCACATGACGAAAATAATTCGCGATGGGATCAAGAAAGACGGGCAATAAACAATTCGACTTGGTCATCCTAAGTCATAGAAGTTCGATAAAAAAGAAAAACTATTTTTTCGCAACTCCAAAGTGTATTATGATGGATTCATTGTCTTGACACCATCGTGAGAGAAAAGAAACGTGTAGCCCTAGAATCGTATAGTCTAGTTATATTATTTTAGTTGATGTACCATTGCTTTGGGGAAGGTAATCAATGTCTAAGGGAGGCATACAACTTCAACACAGAGGTCTCTTAAAGTGCATAACATTGAAAAATGATACTGACAGTTGACACCATTCCAAAACTATTATAGGATTGGAAAATCAAGAAGAACCTCAAAACATATTATTCAAAAATGTTCAAGGAATTACCAACCTCAGCGTCCGAGTACCCAAAGAGAGACACATAGATTCATGCATAAATCATTTGGATATATGAGGTCAAAACTTCAGCAGTTCACAATGCCAGCACTCGGGATTTAGATACTCACAGGGGAAAGAGAGACTCAATGCCAACTCCTGCTACAAGTCTTCTTATTCTGAAAGTGGTATTTAAGCCAGCATTACGCCTTGCTATAACAATGCCTTTTATAATAGAAACGCGCCTTTTGTTTTCTGGTACTTCCTGGTCAAAGTATAATTATAGCTTATAACGTTAAACTAAAAAGCCATGAAATTTCAGTACAGGAAGGAATGACACAGGCAATGATTGCACACACATACAGAAACATAGAGAGAAAGGCATGTCAGTTAAGCAAAATTCATTACCACTTTCAGCTGGACAATGTAACCAGGCTTTATGTCAGGTATTTCTCTATTTGCATTCACTTCTTCAACTGCTTCTTTGTCAATTATCTGCATTTTATGAAAATACAAACTGGACTTTTGTTAATCTGTTAATGCTTTGAATGCCATCGCATAAAGAGAAAAAATAACAAAAATCCCAACGTAGATATAATGATCCGTGCCTGCATTATGTTCCTAGCCGTTTTATCAAGCCTCTTGAACTTAACACGTTGAGGTACATTGGGAGAAACTGACACATCTGGGTTAGTAGAATCAGCCGTTGTGATGCTCCTAGCAGGAAAACTGAAGGCAAACGAGGTTGGCTGATTCAAGCCCGAGCCTAGATCTCTGTAAGATGGCAATGCTGAAGCCAAACCATGAATTCTAGGTGTTGCTGAAAGAATTCTAGAGCCGGAATTTCTATTCTGAAACATGAAAACTTGCTTCTATTCAGATTGACAACAAAATTCCATATAAATGAAATGAGGTCATTTTGTAAAGATTAAAGAATGGTAAATTTAAACGCAATAAGAGAAATAGAAACTACCAAAATACATGGCTCGAGATCATCTAGTATATGAGCAGGCTGTTCACCGGTCCAAATTAGAAGGGATGAGATTTCAAACACATGCATTTGATGTTATAATCGCAGCAGTGGCAACAAATATTAAAGTAATGGTGTACGGATTAATGTGTACCGGACAAAAAGCTCTTCTTAAGAACGCTTGGGTAATAACTATCCAAGTGCCAATCAACTCTGTAAGTCTTAATCCTCAGCTGAGTTCAGTCTATACTAATTTATCATCAAAGCTGCAAACTCCTCGACGAATTCAATTGACAGCATTACAGACTTAAGCCAAAATCCCGCAAAAAAATGCCTAAGGGTTAATGCAATTACCCCACAACACACAAATTATTGTCATTTGCAAACAAAAATGAAGCTCGGACCTTTCATAAGCTACAAACTGACGGTTTCACAATATGGAATTTAAAACTATAAAAACCATTTATTCTGTAAGTTAAAATATACCAAAATGAACTCCGAGCTAAATCTGTGCGATGGCTGATGGATCGAGCTTCCGCAAAATTTCGAAGAACCAGGCAAGACTCGATTGAGTTCGACATTTCTAAGGTTGCCAGCCAATCTCTTGGCAACACTTTGAGCTCTACTAAACAGCGAATGCATTTTCTTCTCTGGCAATTGAAAAAAATCACAAGTGAACCAACAAGAGAGCTAGGTCTCCTTGCCCGTCGCCTTATCGTCAACTTGACACAATCAAACAAAGAATATACAGAGAATACAAAATGCAGGGAAAATGGTTTACCTTAAGAACAGTGAAGGAAGCCAGTGGAGTGCAAAAGCCCTAGAGCTAAGCACCGATGAGGGTTGTTAACCCCTTCAGATTGTAAGGAAGAAATTACATTTTAAACCCCATAAGTTTTTCCATGTATACTACTTTTAGCCTCGTTTCTATCAAATATGTGAAATTAGCTCCTTAATTTGGATATCACACACAAAATGTATCGAAATGGGCTTAGGCCCACAAAGGGACTGGTGTGACCCATATTGAATGTAATGCAATAATGACTTGGTAATAAATAATCATGCAAAGGATGAATTATAATGGGACAATTTTTATTTTTTTTCAATGTCATGACTCATGACAATATCTTAGATAATTTCGAACCCCATTCACATGCTATTTCTCTAAATCTCATACACATATTGGAAAATAAATCCCCTAGTCCATCGGATGGAGCTAGAAAGTGATATGAGTGGGATCCATTTTTTTTTTCCCAAGAGTGGGATATACAAATACAAAAATTTGGGGTCCAAAACTAAATATTTTAGTGGGATATCTTTTATATTTGTTAAAATAAATTAGGGATAAAAACTTAAAATGATTTTCAATGTTTATTTTATGAACCAATTTAGTCTCCGATGTTTCGCCTGAACCAATTTGGTTCCTAATGTTGTCAATTTCAGACAAATTTGGTCATTCCGTCACGATAAATGTCAATTTTAACGAAAATCTCACACGTGCCTCATAATAAATCATGCCTGAATCGAAAAAATTGAAATAAAGAAATTAGAGCACGAAACTAAAAATTTCTCCTCCAAAATCCGAATATGAGCTGTAGATCATCTGCTTCGTCGAGCTTCATCGACAGTAGAAAAAAACAGTACGAACCCCCCAAATCCTGCAAATATTCCAAAATTCGATCCATACATGATTTAGTCTGAGCCACGTGTGAGATTTCCGTTAAAATTGACGTTTATCGTGACAAAATGATCAAATTGGTTCAAAATCAACAACATTGTAGACTAAATTGGTTTAAGCGAAATATTGGGGACTAAATTAGTCTATAAGGTAAACATTAGAGATCATTTTGGGTTTTATTCCAAATAAATTATATATTTTCCTATTAAAAAATGATAAAAGAAAAAAAAATCAGTGGGGTCCATAGATCCCACTGCCACCACGGTGCCTCCGCCAGTGAGTCCGTTCGAGCAACAAATAGAATCGACATATACTATCAACCGAGCAATAAGCGCAAATCTGCATGTTCCATCTAAGTAAGATTTCGGGGACGCATCATCCACATTTCATTTGAACTATAGAACATCACCAATATCATTTTTTTGAAACTAAAATCCCTTTAATTCATACCCAGAAGCCAACATATAAGGTTAATGTATGGTTTCATTCTAAAACCAATTTAAAATAAATTGAATAATCCTCTAAGCTAATATGAAGGTCACACTTTTTATTTAAGCCATGTAAGATTGGATTTGATACCCAACACATCAACCTCTTTTTTTTTTTTTATTATTATTATTATTATTATTATTATTATTATTATTATGTCCAAATGTTTTTTCTTGAAATTTCCCCATTGGATTCTGTGGAGGGCGATGCCCATTAGGCTCTTTCAAATCCAAACAAACGTTGAGAAAATATATTTCCTCCCACAAATTAATGAATAGTTCCACAACCACTTTAACCTAAGCTTGAAGTTGTGTCACCATTCTTCACTTGCTAACGGTTTGTCTCTACTTTCCCAAGTTATTACCTGCAGAAATCCGACAGGTGTACGGTGGATGTTCGACAAGATTAAGAAAAAAAAATCTCACATATTGTCACATATTTCTACAACATAATACACCATTTACCCTCCACGATTATAGACCAAAGGGTTAATTGCATACTCATTACTCAAAACTACATTTTGACTAATTTAAGATAAATTTTGTTTGAGGCCGTGTCAGAATATAAATTTAGTATTCAGATAATGTCAAAAAAAATTAGTTTTAAGGACCCAATTTTTATAGTAACACTTCATTGTACTGCAATAACAATACATTGTAAGTTTGTAACACAAAAAGTACGTCCGATACTTCTTCTATAACACTTTTGTAAGTTTAGGTCCTTATTTCTAAGTTTTACAGAAACTGGGTCCTTTAAAATAATTTTTTTCTAATAGGATCTGAACACTGTTTTGAAAGTATAAAAGGGTTTGAAACCTAATTAATCCCTAATTTCTTCAAACCCAAGCATCTGGCGCAGTACGCCGCAGCACAGCAGATCAAGACTCCCCCCACAAACATAAAAGAGAGCAATATTTCTCCTCCTCTCCACCAATAATTGATTTTCCTCCCTAATCCCATCTGTATCCTCGCTGGCACCATCTCACCACCACCACTACTACCACCGCCGCCGCCGTCTCCTCACTGCTTCTTAATCCCCCAAGAAAGCCGCCCAAAGAGAAATAAAAAAAAAATTGTAATAAAAATGCCATCTTTACGCTTTTTCGTCATCCCTATAACGACCCTCTTCATCGTTTCACTTTCAGCTTCGGCTTCGGCTTCGGCTTCGGCTTCGGCTTCTTACAACGATTCATCAATCTACGAGGTCCTACAGAGCCATGGGCTTCCCATAGGATTACTACCAAAGGGTGTACAGAACTTCAGCTACGATGATGCTGGCAAGTTTGAGGTCCACTTGGATCGAGCCTGCGTGGCCAAGTTCGAGAACGAGCTGCACTATGAGATGAACATCTCTGGCACCATTAAGTTCGGTCAGATCGATGGCCTGTCTGGGATTTCCGCCCAGGATTTGTTTCTGTGGTTCCCAGTGAAGGAGATAAGGGTCGATATCCCTAGCTCGGGCTTGATTTACTTCGACGTGGGAGTTGTTTCTAAGCAGTTTTCTCTTTCCACCTTCGAAACTCCGAGGGATTGCTTGGCTGTGTCTGGATTGGATCTTCACGTCGGAAAGAAGAAGACAGTCGAGACTGTTTCAAAGGTTTGATTCTTTTCTTCTAATTTTCTTACCTTTTTTTCTTGTTAAAAAAACTGAATCTTTGCTCTGTTTCTGTTGTAAGTTCTTACTTCTTCTAATTTCTTGTCAGATTCGAAAGTGGAAGCTAAGGACAGAATCGGGTCGAAACGATGTGGCAAGAACGGCGTTGTAGATACATTTCGGTGAGACGACGATGATGATGAAGCACAATAATAGAATAGCTCAATCACGCTATGAAAAAATTTTGGTTCTTGGTGTTACGTAGGCTTTCTTCTGCTCAGTGAGAATTTCCTTCTATTTCTTCGTTCTTAGTTGTGTGGTTTGTGTGCCGAAATACGGAAAAAAGATTAGTCGGGCGTATCATTCGTCGGGATTTAGTTTCGAAGGACCAATACGTGAGAGAACGATGAAGCACATTTCATGGCGGGTCGAGGCTAAGAACGAGCTCGCCAGACGAACATCCATTCGGGCCTCGTCGGAGGTAGTGGTGTTATGATAGATTTGCTTAAGCTTGTTGGTCTATGGATATGGACTTAAAGACATGAATGTAAGAGGATGAGAGTCATACATAAGTAATAAAGGTCGTTCCTTTTTCCATTTTCTATCTACATATGTAACTCCTCGTTAATAACTTCATCTTGGCATCTACGTACGACATCCCAAGAAGAACTTTTTATTTGCAGTTGAGGTCGAAAATGGAGGTAGATTTAGGGATGAATTGGTTCGATTTTAATGAATGAGATATATATAGTTTGGTAGATGGGCTTTTGAATGAATATAAACAAGTCGGTTGATGGCTTTATGGTTTGCTTTTCCTTTGTCTTGACAAATATTGTCACTCATTAGAGCAGCTCATTCATGACCAAACAATCACATAATCTACTTGCATCATTCGAAAAGGAGAGAAAGAAAATAGAAAAGAAACCTTAAAAAGATCCTAAGAATAAGGTTCTTTCAAGGCACTACCCACCATAGTCCGATGGACAACGGGCCTAGTGCCGAGGCAGAATCCCTTACTATTAGGGATGACAAAAAATGTCCATTAAAGATCCATTTGAAGATCAAATGGGTTTGAATCAACAGCTACGAATCGTTCTCCTAAATCGCATCTATACGAATTAGTTAACTGAGTCAATCTAGTCAGGGCATGGATCTAAGTGAATCTACCAATTGCCATTCCTAATGATTTCGTTTGTGTTGTGCATAGGCATGGCAATGGGGCGGGTATGGGGCGGGTCCAGCCGGACCCGAGACCCGCCCCGGTTATTTTTCCCCGGACCCGGGACCCGCCAGACCCGCCTTCTATTTTTTTTTTTATATTCTAACATTACCTTACACGTTTCAAGGACAAAATATAAACAAAATAACTTATAAATTAACAGTTGAGGTGAGGTGAGGTGAGGTGAGGTGAAGTGAGGCTACTTTTGAGAGGTGAGCCATCGATGAAGAGAGGAGAAAAAATATTAAATCCAAAACCCTAACTCTATATATATATATATATATATAAATATTATATTAACTCGTTCGGGGCGGGTCTCGGGGCGGGGTTGGGCAAACCCGAGACCCGCCCCGGACCCGGCCGGGTTGGGCTCTTTAAGGCCCATAACCCGCCCCTTAACCCGAAATTTTAAAAAAAAACCCTCCCCAATAGGGGCGGGTTTAGACGGGTTCGGGTCTCGGACCCGCCCCATTGCCATGCCTAGTTGTGCAGCTTGTTATTTGAATATATATACTATTTATATAGGGTGAGGAGGGCTAAATAAAAGCCATCAACATTTTATATGTCAAAATTTATTGTTATTTTATACTTTTATTTATAATTTGTTTTAATTTAAATAATTACCATTTTATCCTCAAATTTTTATTTATTATAATTATATTTTTACAAATTAATTTTTTCTTAATATATTTAAAACTTATATTTCATCAAATTAAACATTAAAAATTAAAAATAAATCAAAATATAAAGTAATATTATATGTATTGTTATAAAATATTATAACTATTAAGTATTTTACTAATGACGATATAATTAGAGAGATAATAACTTCTTTTCTTCAATACTTTCTCTTATCTTTTTACACATCCCAAATCACCTATTTATACACAAATTCATCCAATTACATCCACAAAATAAAATATTACATCAACCACACAAAAATCTCATCTACCATTCTAATCAATAAAATAATCACAACCTCCATTCTAAACCACTCCTTTTACTTAACCACCATTCCAAACAATATACATCCACATATTTATTTAATATTTCATAATACTCCCCCTTGGATGTATATTAAGGAATATGCCTCGTTAAAACCTTACTAGGAAAAACCCAGCGGGATAAAAACCTAGTGAAGGAAAAAGAGTACATACTTCCTTTTGTACGCTTTCACTTGTTGTCTCATTAAAAACCTTACTGGGAAAACCTCATAGGGAAAAAACCACAGTTAAGGGAAAAAGAGTACAACGCGCACTTGCTCCCCCTGATGACAATATCACTTCAGATCTCGAAGTTTTCGAACTCCAATTGAATATACTAATTTTCTAAAAATAATGGGAGGAAGTGCTTTTGTAAATAAATCTGCAAGATTTTCGCTTGATCGCACTTGTTGTACATCAATATCACCATTTTTCTCCAAATCATGTGTAAAGAAAAATTTCGGTGAAATATGTTTTGTTCTATCCCCTTTAATATATCCTTCCTTTAATTGGACAATACATGCCGCATTATCTTCATATAAAATCGTTGGAAGTAATTTCTCAGATAATATCCCACAAGTTTGCTGTATATGTTGAATTACCGATCGCAACCAGACACATTCTCGACTAGCTTCATGAATTGCTAGAATTTCTGCATGATTAGATGAAGTGGCAGTTAAACTTTGTTTAACTGATCGCCATGAAATAGCGGTTCCACTATATGTAAATAAATAACCAGTTTGCGATCGAGCATTATGTGGGTCAGATAGAAAACCAGCATCTGCATACCCAATAAATTTACAGCGAACGCAATATCAGGTCGCGTATGACTCGTAAGATACATTAGTGCTCCAATAGCACTGAGATATGGTACTTCGGACCAAGTAATTCTTCATCATTTTCACGAGGTCTAAATGGATCTTTATTCACGTCTAATGATCGGACAATCATCGGAGTATCCAATGGATGAGCTTGATCCATGTAAAATCTTTTCAATACCTTTTTCGTATATGTCTCTTGATGTACAAATATCCCATTCTTCAAATATTCAATTTGCAGTCCAAGATAAAATTTCGTCTTTCCGAGATCTTTCATTTCAAACTCTTTTTTTAAACAAATAACAACATTTGATAACTCTTCGGGAGTTCCAATTATGTTAATATCATCAACATAAACTGCGATGATAACAAATTCACTTTTACGCCTTCTCATAAATATACAGGGGCAAGTTTGATCATTTTTGTACCCCTCTTTCAATAAATATTCACTCAGGCGATTATACCACATACGCCCAGATTGCTTTAATCCATAAAGCGATTTATTCAGCTTAATCGAGTACTCGTGTCGGGGCCCTGAATTTTCAGGCAACTTAAATCCCTCGGGAAGTCTCATATATATGTCACTGTCAAGTGATCCATATAAATAAGCGGTGACAACATCCATAAGACGCATATCGAGTCCTTCACGTACTGCCAGACTAATTATATAACGAAAAGTAGTTGCATCCACCACAGGAGAATATGTCTCCTCATAATCAATACCAGGTCGTTGTGAGAAGCCTTGTGCAACAAGTCGTGCTTTGTATCTCACAATTTCGGCGCTTTCATTCCTCTTTCTGATGAAAACCCATTTATATCCAACCGGCTTTACATTTTCTGGTATGCGGACTACATGTCCGAAAACTTTTCGTTTCTCAAGTGATTTCAATTCTGCCTCGATTGCATCTTTCCATTTTGGCCAATCATTTATTTGTCTGCATTCTTGTACAGACCTTGGTTCATGATCCTCATTCTCATTCATCTCATTCATTTCATGTAGCGCTACGTTAAATGAGAATTTATCGTCAACGTTGACTTTTACTCGGTTCCATCTAATTCCATTTTGGGCATAGTTTATCGAGATCTCTTCATTATCATTATTCTCAGAATTTTCAGGTACCTTATTTTCATTCTCATAATCATTAATGCCCATTGACTCTTCTAGAGTCGATAAATCCTCGACTGGACCATTCTTATTATTTGCTCCTTTTCTTTTTCGAGGATTTTTATCTTTGGAACCCGAGGGCCTGCCACGTTTCAATTGTGGTCTAGGCTCGATAACACTCTTTGTATGTTCTGCAGGAACATCGATTTTTGCAAGAGCATTAACAGCTGGTATATGTGACTTAGTCACTCTTTTAAGGTCAGTAAAGCTATCTGGCAGTTGATTAGCTAATCCTTGTAAATGAATTATCTTTTGAACTTCTAGTTCACATTCTTTCGTTTGAGGATCATAATGATTTAGCGATAATTCATTCCAACTAATATTCTTTTCCAGCTGTTTCATTTCTCCCCCTAATGTCGGAAAATTCGATTCATCAAAATGACAGTCGGCAAATCTAGTCGTAAATAAATCTCCAGTTAAAGGTTCTAAATATTTTATTATTGATGGAGATTCAAATCCGACATATATTCCCAACCTCCTTTGAGGTCCCATCTTAGTGCGTTGTGGTGGAGCAATTGGAACATAAACCGCACATCCAAAAATTCTCAGATGGGAAATATCTGGTTCCTGACCATAAACCATTTGTATCGGGGAGATATCATTATAACTTGTTGGCCTGATGCGTATTAGTGCAGCTGCATGTAATATAGCATGTCCCCAACAAGATGAAGGAAGTTTCGACTTCATTAATAATGGTCTTGCAATTAATTGCAACCTTTTAATTAATGATTCTGCAATACCATTTTGCGTATGAACATGTGGCACGGGGTGCTCAACATCAATTCCAATAGACATGCAATAATCATTAAATGCATTGGAAGTGAATTCACCAGCATTATCAAGTCGTATTTTCTTTATAGGGTAATCTGGAAAATGTGCTCTTAATCGAATCAACTGAGCAAGCAATCTCGCAAAGGCTACATTGCGTGTTGATAACAAACATACATGAGACCATCTAGTTGATGCATCGATCAATACCATGAAGTATCTAAATGGTCCACACGATGGATGTATCGGTCCACAAATATCACCTTGTATACGTTCCAAAAATCTTATGGATTCATTCTTTATTTTTACTGGTGATGGTCGAATAATCAACTTTCCTTTAGAGCAAGCAACACATGATAATTCATTAGATTGAAGAATCTTCTGGTTCTTCAATGAGTGTCCACGTGAATTTTGAATTATTTTTCGCATCATAACTGAACCGGGATGGCCCAACCGGTCATGCCAAACAACAAATTTACTGTCATTAATAAACTTCTGGTTTATGATAGCATATGATTCAATCGTTCTAAAATATGTATAATATAGGCCAGAATCAAAAGATGGTAATATTTTCATAATTTGTTTACCATTCGAAGTTACTTTTGTAATGTGCAAATATTCAATATCTCCATTTTCTGCAGTCTCAACGTGATATCCATTATGTCGAATAGCTTTAAAGCTAAATAAATTTCTTTGAGACTTAGGAGAATACAAGGCATTTTCAATCATCAGCCTTGTCCCTCTAGGCAGTAAAACATTAGCTCTTCCGGAGCCTTCAATTATATTTGTGATGCCTGATATAGTAATAACACTGGCCCTTTTCATATCAAGATGATCGAAATATTTCTTATTTTTCAGAATCGTATTAGTCGTTGCACAGTCTGCAAGACATAATTCTCCATTGCACATGCTCGCATCCATCAAATAAATATCCTTTATAAACAAACACATAATATTTATTAATGAAAAAGAAATATTGCATTACAAACATATAGATAACTTAAAACAAATAAAACACACAATAGTAAAACATAATACATAAATAAAATCAAAGCAGATTAATTTTTTCGATCAGAAAATCCGAAGCCTCTAAATGAGCATTTTCATCATTGGCATCAGAGGTAGAGGGGAATTCACCCTGAACAAAATTCATTTCAATTTTCTTTCCTTTGCCCTTCTGAGATTCTTGATATAACTCAACAAGATGTTTGGGCGTACGACAATTGCGCGACCAATGGCCAGAACCACCGCAACGATAACACTTTTCATCATTATTCTTTTGTTCAGTTTGCCTCTTCTCATCTTTATTATCATAAATTTTCCTCTTCTGGGGAAGATTTTGATGACTGCCACGATAATTATGATAATCACCACGATGATACTGATAACCACCACCATAATATCCTCGGCCACGACCTCGGCTTTGACCACGACCTTGACCACGACCACGTCCACGGCCGTGAAATCCACCACGACCACGTCCACGATCATTACCCCGACTATTATCATTATTAGTTTTGACTGCATTCGCTTCAGGGAGTGCAGTAGAACCAGTCGCTCGGGATTCGTGATTTTTACCAGCAATTCATTATTTTGCTCAGCCAAAAGTAAGCAAGAAATTAAATCGGAATACTTTTTAAATTTTCTCTCCCGATATTGCTGTTGTAATATCATATTCTACGGATGGAACGTGGTAAATGTTTTCTCCAGCATATCATTATCGGTAATTATCTCTCCACATAATTTCAGTGTGGAAGTAATTCTATAAACAGCAGAATTATATTCGCTTACCGATGAAAAATCCTGCAATCGTAAATTCAGCCATTCGTACTTTGCATTGGGAAGAATAACGGTGGTCAGATGGCTATATCGCTCTTTCAGATTTTTCCACAACTCAGCTGGATTCTTTTCTGTCAAGTATTCAACTTTCAGATTTTCGTGAATATGGTGGCGAAGAAAAATCATGGCTTTCGCCTTGTCTTGTATAGTTGTTGTTTTCGTGGGATCAATAGTGTCACCTAAACCTTTTGCTGTCAAATGGGTTTCGGCATCTTGAACCCAAGGTAAATAATTTTTGCCAGTGATGTCGAGTGCAACAAACTCAAGACTCGTCAAATTCGACATTTACTATAATAAAATACAAAACATGTTATAATAATTAAAATACAAAACATGCTATAATAATTAAAACATTATACAAAAAAAATATAATTAATCTTCTTTTAAATCTTCTTTTGTAAAAGTTCTGATGAAAAACGATATCCACATCCATATAAGTGTCGCCGTAAAAATAATCATGACCAATAGATTAAACATCAGATAGAGCGACATCCTTCAATTACAAAAATGTAAAATAAGTTTCGTGATTATAACATCAAAGGAAAAAGTACAATTAATCATAATATTTAAAAAGCCTTAAAAATATTATCCACATAGCGGTAAGGATCACCGTAAATAAAGTAAGAAGAAGAAGATCCATCTTTGTATAAAACGACATGATTCTATAATTGAAAAATAACATAATAATTAGATAACATAGATAAATTATTATTAGTATCTTTAATAACGATAATATTGTAAATAAAATGTTAAGTAAATCTGGGAGAATGACCGATCCAAGTCAAATTCGTAATTAGGCGGTACTCCGCTCTAAAGCAAATTTGTAATTAGACGGTAATCCAACCCAAAATTTTTAATAACGATAATATTGTAAATAAAATGTTAAGTAAATCTGGGAGAATGACCGATCCAAGTCAAATTCGTAATTAGGCGGTACTCCGCTCTAAAGCAAATTTGTAATTAGACGGTAATCCAACCCAAATCATTTTTTTTAAAAAAAAAAATTCCTCATGCCAACACCGGGGATCGAAATCTGGACCTCTCGTCACTTGTAATGACGATATTCCGCGAAACCACTCGGCTATCGACGTTTTAGTTATAAATTTTAAAATTAAATATTTATTATATATATAACATTATTAGAGAATGATTAATGTAAATACAAAATAAAATTTCCATACCTAAACTCGTACAATATCTTCGACGGAGGTTGAAACTGATGACGGAGAGCGCTCGTGCTGATAACGTGTTATAAAATATTATAACTATTAAGTATTTTACTAATGCCGATATAATTAGAGAGATAATAACTTCTTTTCTTCAATACTTTCTCTTATCTTTTTACACATCCCAAATTACCTATTTATACACAAATTCATCCAATTACATCCACAAAATAAAATATTACATCAACCACACAAAAATCTCATCTACCATTCTAATCAATAAAATAATCACAACCTCCATTCTAAACCACTCCTTTTACTTAACCACCATTCCAAACAATATACATCCACATATTTATTTAATATTTCATAATATGTATTTATATTTTAGTTATTTTATCATAATAAAATTGGGAACATTGATTGAACATTTACAGACAATAGTAATTCCCGGGAAAGAAAAAGGTATGTCGGTGCTACACTAATTCAATTCGAAATAGCTGCGAAAAAAAAAAAAAAAAAAAACTAAAAAGTGAAAAAGAAAAACAACTTCATCGCCTCCTTGTCGCCAACCGGCCTTTACAGCTGGATCCGCCGGATCTCCGCCACCATAGATCATTCCCATTGCCACCTCTCAGAGACCACGCGGACTAGTACGGATCGGGACCTGAAAGCAAAGCACGTCTTCTAGGTTATTATTTTTACAACCAAGTAGAAACAGTAATTGATATATATGTATGTATGTATGGATCTGAATTTTTGTTTTTATGGGTTAATTGTTGTGTTGCTACCGCGGAATATATCTGATTTTTAGATGTTGTGTCGCTGTTTGTTCTGAAATGTTTACACAATTGGCTCAGTTTTAGGGGATTTGATTAGGGTTTTGTGTAACTGTTGATGAAATGGGGGTGATTGCAAAAACAGAGACAATGGCATCAAATTAAGTTGGAACTTTTGAGTTAATGATGTTCTCTGCTGTTTTTCCCGGACATCGTTTGTAATTCTAGATCGATTTCTGAGATTTATGCATAAATCAACGAGCTTGCTGATATCAAATCTACGCAATCTCATGTTGTTCGGATCAAGTATTTGGAAACTGGATGATCGTTATGAGCATTTACATGATAGCTAAGTAAGTATATATTAGATTAGACTTTTTTTTTTTGGATTTTGTCGGAATGATCATGTTAACTTATCGGCAGTAAGGCCGTGTGACTTCAAAATTTCAGTTGATTTACTTGAGATACTAGGAGTCTGCTGATGTTAATGTTTCAAATGAAGCTTTTCTTTGTTTTAAGTTAAACTTTACTGCTTGTGATGTAATTCTGCTGATAATGACTTGAATATGTTATCTCAGTTTCTATAATCTACTGTAAGAAAGTTAAAGTCTCCCCATTCTTGGTTTCAGGACAGGACTTTGACATTGCTAAATGGCACTGCTTCCTTCAAAGGGAGTGGTGATATCAATTCCGGCCCTTGTTCTGTCAGTAGCTACTTCCGCTATACTCTTATCATTCTTGCTGTTTTCTCTCTCGAACAACTCTCCTCAATGTTCATGCCCCAATGCTACATCAGACAACACCTTAACAAAAAACGAAGAGCAGATCTCTGCTTCACCGGAAGACATAAACTGGGTCAAGGATACGATCACAGCTAACGGATTGCATATGCAGCTTAATGTTCTACGTAAAGGTATAAATCCAAGGACCCGGGAACAACAGCTTCAAGATCTCCGTAATTTCAAAGGCATATCTCACTACGAAGGTGAAGAATCAAATAATCACACAGCCCTACCTTGCCCTGGCGAACTACTTGTGGAAGAACACCACAGCAATTACGGCGAGCCCTGGGCAGGTGGACGAGACGTGTTTGAATTCCTCGCGCAGAAAGTTAGTCTAAAGCCTGATTCAAAAGTTCTTGAAATTGGATGCGGTACGCTTCGTGTGGGCTTGCATTTTATCAGGTACTTGAATCCCCAGCACTACCATTGCTTGGAAACGGATGAGCTTTCTTTAATGGCTGCACTACGCTATGAACTCCCATCGCAAGGTTTACTGCACAAGCGACCCATGATTCTAAGGGGTGAGGACATGGAGTTCAGTAAGTTTGGAAATGATGTTATGTATGATTTGATATATGCTAGCGCAGTGTTTCTCCATATGCCCGACACCCTCGTGTGGACTGGACTGGAGCGTTTGGTTGGTAGGTTAAAGCCCTTTGAAGGTCGGATTTTTGTCTCCCACAATATCAAGTTTTGTTCTCGTTTAGGAGGTGAAGAATGCACTAAAAGGTTGGGTAGTCTTGGGCTTGAGTATGTTGGCAAGCACACGCATGATAGCTTACTCTTTAACCACTACGAGATCTGGTTCGAGTTTAGGCGAATCAAGGCGTAAATATTCAGTATGATGCTGCAGGAGAGGTTTGTCTCTAATTTAATCACAGCAATATGCGATTGATTTAGCAATATTGGCTGGATAATACAGAGAAAAGGTGTGTATTTCGAAACTTGTAATAATCTTGGCGTGATGCATGCCCACTTGTTTCGAGTTTTTGCAACTTCTCCAATGCAAGTTCTGCGAGCTGATTTGTTATGTATATCTTAACAGCACCTCGCCACTTGGTTTTTTATTCATTTATGTAATGTCACTTCTTTATTGCAATTTTCTTGCACTGATTCGTTGTGTAAGCTGAAATTCTTATTCACCTTTCTTTAAAATTAGATCAAATGTGAGCTAGTTCTTATCCCCGCCCAAAGAAACGGGGGATTCCATTCCACACATATTTGTTCACTGTCAATTAAACAGGATAAAACATCCCAAATTCCGACCTTGATTCCTATGTTTATGCACCCCTTGGACTTTGTGGGAGTATTTGCTTCTATCTGGGAAGTGTTTTAGATGTTTATCTAGTTTAGGGGAAGATGAACTTTGGATTTTCTAAAAATGATGCATAATTTTACCCTTTGCCAGTGCATTGGAAGATTCTTTCTGAAGCTTAGCGCTTTGTCCGGCATTTCTTTACATTATGACGGAGAATCCAGGCGAGAAGACTGAAGAAGAAGCGTGAGAAGTGGTCGATTCCTCGACCTTTCTGACATCGAAACCATGTGTACTTTCGATTATCCATCTCATGTTTATATTGACATTCTGAAATCTTTCTGCTGCATCTCTTTCAACCCAATGGTTGGTGTGCATTGGTTTGGTTATATGGGCTTCAAAAGAGGTTTCTTGTTTTCTTTTATTACAACTATGAAGCTTCCCACTTGTACAAACTTAGTACTGACATGATGAAGGTAAAGGAGATTTTCATTTAGTTTCTTCTAATAAGAACCTCGACGTCTTGGGATTGTCACGTGATCGATTCGCTCGTTGGGGTTGTTTGCAGACTATTGCTCTATCTCTTCGGGTTTTCTGGGTTATAAAAAAAAAAGACAGAGAAAAGTTTCATTACATTTCACAGAATAATCTATGTGGTTGAAGAGGTTTCTCAGCCAACCAACCATATATACATTTCAAGCCATCAATTCTTTGAGGCCCAACAGAGGAAACGACTATGTAGTCAGTCATAACCCATTATCCTGATTTATTCTTACCTACCCACCCAAGTGGGTTAAGATTGTTATACGTGTTACACCTTCCCAATCCAAGGTGTTGATTTCAGCACCATCTTTTAGATGGAACACGTGTCACACCCTCAACCCACTTGGGTAGATAGCATAGACCCATTATCCTAATGTAAACATAATTTAAAGAAAATGAAAAATAAGAGGCAAATGAATCAAAACCACATACGATAAATCTCTCTCTATCTCTCTCTCTCTCTCTCGGGCCCTTTCTTTTCCAGCTCACGGAGGAGCACAATTCAGTTCAGCTTCAGACCATTATCATACAACTGTAGTTAGTTCCATTGGAAATGGATACCTCCACCGTGCGACGCCGTGTGGCTCTCCTCACTTCCCACGTTAGTCCAGCCAAACGCGCGCCTATCTCCAATTGTGTTTTGGCCTGTAATAATACCAGCGGTATTGGCGATGGTGGCCGTACGAGGAACGGCAGAAGTGGCAGTTGTGTGTTTTGTCAGATTATTACTGGTGAAGAACCTGCCTTAAAGGTACCCTTCTTCTTCCTTCTTCCAAATTTATGTGAAAAAGGTTATGATTGATTTACTTGGGTGTTTTCTTTTTTTCTTCCTAATTCTTGAGCTAATGTATGGGGCTGGCTCATTCTTCTTGGCCTGCTAGTCGGAAATTTCTGTGAGAAGCCTAAAGCATAGGGGCGACGAAAACAATGAAACTGATTTTTCTAACCCACAAAAGAACGCAGTTTTACTTCAGCACTGGCTTTGTAGGCATTTCGATTCTTAATTTTTGTTATGCAATTTTGTGGGGTATTATGTTTTGGCTTTCTTGTGTGCTAGAAAACTTTCAGGGATTGCTGACCACATCGGTTTGCGTTGTGTTTAGTCCTTCCAAGTATGATAAAGTATGAGTTATTTGTTGTTTTCGGAAGTCTCTTTACCATGGCATTTGGTTTCTTACAGATATACGAAGATGACGAATGCCTCTGCGTTTTAGATAGATATCCGTTGTGTCATGGGTAAGGTATCATCTCTAGGGAACCTTAAAGTTTCTTCCTTTTTATCATCGCTTCAAAGAGCTCAATGGCTAGTATTTATTTGTTTGAACGTTTTGGGCTCATAGATATGCAGCTCAACCTTTTGGTTTACGACTCGATCATCAATTAATGTTTTGCTGCCCAGATACTACTGATGAAATTTCGTCATCTGCTTGTATTGTAGGCATGCTCTTATTATACCGAAGCGTCATTTTCCTTCACTGAACGAAACTCCTCCGCCTGTGAGTCCTTGAACTTATGCTGTGATGTACCTTACTTACTCTCATTGCCTTGCATTATAGTACATTAGTGTATCTTCCCATATTTGAAATAACTGATTATTCAAACACTGTTTATAGTTCTCATTCTCGAACTACCTAGTCATGGTCATATGATACCTCCATTCTCCTTGGTGTCTGAATTTGCCTGTAAAACTTTTTCTACACGAGAGATAAAATACATTTATAAAGTTAATTATCTTTATTTGTCTGATTCGTCAAAGTCAAAAGTGATATTCATTCTTCGATTATCGCTGTGTGGGGGTAATGTTGCCATGACGAGGAAGACATTGGGTTTTGCAAAAAATTTCTTAAATGTTCTTAGGAAATAATCACATTCACACGTTCCCACGATGCAACTGTTTACTCCCAAATGTGAATTTCTATGATGCAGATCATAGCAGCCATGTGTTCGAAGGTGCCATTAATTAGCAATGCTGTAATGAAAGCAACTGGCTGTGGTAGGTGTTTTCGAATAAGGCATTCTCCACTTCAGTCTCATCTGTCTTATTTTCCTCGGTCATTACATGATACTCGCCTTTCCTCGGATGCAACAATCCTTACTTCGTTCACACTCATGATAAGATCAACTGCATAGTTTTAAGCCTACTCTTTTGCCATAACTTGATGCACATATTTCACCTAAAGTAAGTGATTTAACATAACTCTATGCAGATTCATTCAACTTGCTAGTCAACAATGGCGCAGCTGCAGGCCAAGTCATTTATCATGTAAGCACTTCATCTCAAATATCCCTTTGTACCATTTATTAGATTCGCTATTACATCATAATTGAGATTTCTGAACTGCGTGTAAATTCTTTCCCATTATACGACTTCAGACACACATTCACATAATCCCACGTAATGCACAAGACTGCTTATGGACTTCCGAGGTATGATGGCTCTGTTCTTTCTCTGCTGTCTTAGTCTTTTGTCACTGTAAACTCTCCCTTAGTTCCTTGTAAGCTCATTACAGAGTCTTCGAAGACGTCAACTGAAGTTAGATCAAGAAGCTTCGGAAATCGCAAATTCGATCCGTGAAAACCTATCGTTTGCGAACGGTTCCTTGAACGGCAAAGGTCAAGATTCTGGCGTCGTCGAGAGCTCGGAGAGATGACTGATTTACGAATCGCAACGCGCATGATATATACGTTGTGCATGTAAAATACAAGAGTTGAAATCATTAGCTGATTTGGATATGTGATTTTGGGACTGTTTTGTGACATATTTATAGATGGATAAATTGAATATCTTTGCTTACTGAGATTCAACTCTCTATATTTTCAAATTAAATGTTATTTATATTTTTTTGATAGAAAAGAACCTAAGTAAGAAGGTGAGGAATTCGAAAAGTCCACGTGGTCGATTATGGGTTCGATTCAGACTGTACTAAATCGAAGTGTTTGTCATTATTGTCTGTCTATATGAACTTGAGATAGATAGCACGGGCTGGAAGCCAGTGGTCGTCTTATAGCTGATAATGAGATTTAGAGTTGATTCAGACGTATTAAATCGGAGTGTAAGGATTACAGTGATGTTGTAGGAAAAAAGAAAGATAGTTTGACTTGGTCTATATATATTATTTAATGAAAACTTGTAAAAATATAATAATAAATAATAATAAATGAATTGAATGGGTTAAAAGGAACTTAGTACGTCAAAGTTGAATTGTTAGCTTTAATATTTTCTCCATTATGCAGTAATATAATCTTGAATCACTATTCCCTCCTTTTGTTCCAAGAGTTCCTATTTTGACCTACGAATTCGATTTGTGGTTTCTTTCAAAGTCTTCATTTTTGTGTATTTATCTACGTTGCATAGGCAGATTAGCTCGTAAAGTTTTTGCTTTTTTCTGCACATATATACAGACGATCGCAGAGAAAGAGTGAGAGGGGTGATAGATTTGAGTGTTTGGAGTGGGGAATGTCGCGGACGGTGGCTACAGCTGAGCAAGCCGAGCGGCTGAGGCAAGACGGCAACGTCTACTTTAAGAAAGGTTTCTTCAACGCAGCCATTGATGCCTACACTGAGGTATGTATGGGCTTAGTTTAATCTGCTCGAGAGAGGTGGAAAATGGGTTTGAAGGCTGATTTTTTCCTTTTTTGTTTTTGATAAAATTGATTGATTTTTTAGGCTATTGTGTTGTGCCCCACCGTGGCGGTGTACTGGACGAATAGGGCTCTGTGCTATCGCAAGAGGAAGTATGTACGAGCTGTAAAATGACAAGTGGTCATTGATGCATCTCTAGCTTTTCTCCAAAAAAATAAAGAATTGACGTCTCTTGAGTTTTTTTGTTTGATTTTAAGATGCTTCATTGTTGGGAAAGTTTTTATCTTTGATTGGGTTCTTTTTTTTTTTTTTTTTTTTTGTTTCTTGGTGTAGCGAATGGACAAGGGTAGAGGAAGACTGCAGGCGAGCGATACAGCTCGATCATCGTTCAGTTAAGGTATGATTACATTTAGTAGAAGGCTGTCTCGATCTCTATAACATTTTTGCCATTTCTTCGATTGTTTGAGTGGATTGTGACATTGTGTCTTGTTCTATTTCATGATGTCTCTTGTGTGGTGTTTGCCGTTTGATGCTTAGCCTTTTCTACAAGCAAATGTGTTTAACATCGTTTATGAAGCTGCATTGTTCGGCTAGCACCTTATGATTGCATCCACAGTTTCATCATCATTTATACCTACCGAAAAAAAAAAGATCTGAAATGTATGGAAAAGAAGTTCTTTTGATCATTCTTGTTTTCGACTCTATTCGTGAAAACGGCGGGTTGAGAGTTTTGCTGTGTCGAGAAAGGATTTTGGTGTGTTATGATTCGTAGCATGTCCACTGATAACATGAACACGAGTGCTTAAGCCGTTGCTGGGGACATCTGTAGTCTTGAATGGAGGCTACCATCTATGTGTCCATATTCTATACGGACATATATTTGTTGCATTTCATGATATAATTGTAGGAAAGATTTTGCACACACACACACACACATGTTGTTCTAACGAGTCATGGTGATGCAAACTAGAGTTAATTTGTCGGAAGTAACATTGGAAGAGTTGTTTTATACAGGCACATTATATGCTTGGTCTTGCTTTGTTACAAAGGAAAGAATATGCAGAAGGTGTAAGGGTCCTGGAAAAGGTATGCCTTTGGTTTATACGAAAATCCTTAGCGATAGTCTATAGGTCCGAAACTTTTAAGAACATCTCTTGCTGCATCAGTATGACCACCAATTGCCGTAGCTCAAGATTACGGGCTGTCAAAAATCTATGGACAATCTTATTTTGTCAGATAACTCATAATGTTTTCCATATGTTCTATAACATTTGCAGTCGCTAGAGCTCGGGAGGGGAGCGAATCCAAAGGGCTATATGGTAGAAGAAATCTGGGAGGAGCTTGCAAGAGCCAAATACTTATCGTGGGAGTACGAATCCACCAAGCGTTCATGGGAACTTCAGAAATTAAAGTACAGCCTTATATCACAATTCACATCCTCTTAAACTTCATCAATATGAATCTCAAGCCACATCTCATTTCTATTTACCCGACATCTAAAACAGAGAAGCATGCGAGGCTGCACTAAAGGAGAAACACTTCCTCAACGCTTCTCAGAACGAAGGTCCTAATAACGAAAACATTGAATCTTTGGAAGCTATAGGCAGAGTATTCGAAAAAGCTGCTGAAGATGATACTCCATCAGAGGTGGGCTCATGCACTATTCTTCTTTTCCTATACGATTTCTTTTGTATATGATTATCTTACGTCGGTTTAAGGATTGTAGGTACCAGATTATCTTTGCTGTAAGATTACGTTAGACATATTTCGAGACCCCGTGATAACTCCCAGTGGGCTTACGTACGAGCGAGCTGTAATCCTCGACCATCTGCATAAGGTAATGCTGCTGATATTCTTTCGTATATCGTTCGTATCTATCGTATCCACGGGTCTCATACTCCAAAGCAATACTTGATTAGGTGGGTCGATTTGACCCGATTACCCGCGCCCCGCTATCTCCTTCCCAGCTGGTACCTAATTTGGCTATAAAGGAAGCTGTTAGAGCATATCTGGAGAAGCACGCATGGGCCTATAATGTAGATTCTTGATCTTTTTTATTCAACATATTCAATACTTCTTGGCTTTTCCAAATGGAGGAGATATTTTATGGTGCGTACATCTTTTGAAATGTACATATACAACTAGCTTTGTAAACTATCTGATGTGATTGTAAAGACAATTATTTAACTTGCTCAAGCAACAAGAATGAATATGATGTGGTCGGACGGAATGAGTCGAGTCGACGACATGCATACGTCTGTAATTCGATATGTATTGGTCCGAATTCACTTTTGCATTTACGATAAATAACTTCTCATTTTCGAAATAAGTAGCAACTGAGTGCTTCGCAATCCACAGAATCATCAAACAGGAGTTCGAGGAAAATCGTGCATATAAGAAAAAGGTTGATCAATTTGAGAAAAGGGCTCTAAGCTTGGCCGTCGATGGTCGTAGGCTCGGGCTCCTAAGCAGCCGAGGTCTGTAATTCACGAAGAATAATACAAACAACACAAATCATTAGAGTTTCTTGCATTGCATATATGAGGAGAAAGAGCATGAAAAACAGAGGCAGTGTATAAATCATTACTAAGCTAATGTACCTTAGTGAACTTGGCAAACATGTTTCCGTAGAACTTGGCATCCTTCTTATTGTATTCCTTTATCTTCTCTTTCAAAGCTTTGTACTCGAGTTTCACTTCTCTGTATATCACAGACAGACGGAAAATTATCAGTCAACTAGAGTTCATCGAGTGCAAGGAAGAAATAAATCCTTCATTACCTATTGTCGGGATCGATTTCAAGAGCCTTTTTGATATCAAATTCAGCAAGCTCTAGATCAGCCATGTTCATATAGGCTTGTGCTCTTCTATATAGAGCCTTCACATTCGTACTTCAAGCTCCAATACCTTTAAAGAAGCGTATTAAGTTCAGCTAGGTGAAACCTTTATAACACCTCACCGGCAAGATAGCATGAGGAGTCAAGTATAAAAACGAGGGCATAATCTACGCAAATACCTTTGTACAAAGTTTCTCCGCCTGTTTGTAGTCTTTCAACTTGAGCTTGCAAGCTGCGTTGTTCAAGTTGCAGCTGATCTTCAATGCTTTGGACTGTTTTTTCTCATCCTCGCTAAAAGAAGTATCATAGTCTATGTTCTTCAAAGCCTGGGTCCACGATCCCACAATAACAATGTGTGAGGAAAAATGTATTACACAAAACAGTGCGTACTCTTGATGACTAATACCTTCTCATATCTCTTGGAGGCTCTCTCGTACTTGCCAGCCTTGAACAGAGCATTTCCTTCGTCTTTCTTCTTACCAGCAGCCACGATTTTTTCTTCGGTGTTCATGTCCCAAGATTCTCTCTCCTGAAACATATTTTATTATACCTACTACTTTCAAGCCAATCACAATCAAGAAAATAAACTGAAAGTGGACCAACCTTTTCGAAGGAGACAAGCTCAATATCGTAGAGCACGGTTGAATTCGGAGGAACCATAGCTAACTCTTGCTGAGATCCAGATTGCCCAAATGCATACTCCGGAGCAATTGTTACATCTGCTACCTCGCCATTCTTCATTGTCATCACAGCCCTGTCCAACCCGTCGATGACTTGCTCTGTTTAATTCAAAACAGCAAGCGTTAAGAAAAGATCAGAATTTCTCCATCAATGCAATCTCAAGGGAAGGTAAATCTCAAGAACCGACCTTCATCTGTTTTAAATTCGAAAAGAGATTCGTCGTCTCCGTGGCCTTTCTTTGTAAAGACAGTACCATCTTGCAGCTTCCCAATCAGTTTTACTAGACAAGGGATTTGATAGGAAATCATTAGACCAATAGCAGCAGAAGAAAATTAGCATCAAAACACAGATTAGGATTATGTGAACATCCTTACATTTGACAATTGCTCCTTCATTTGGGCGTTCATATCCCTCTCCATCTTTCAATATTTTCTTCATAACTTTCTTGTCATCTGTAACATTAGTAACCGTCTTCCATGATATCAGCTCCAGGTCAATGTTCAATGAAGCATTGGGAGGTACGGCTCCTTCATCGGCACTAGCTGGTTTGCCCTTCTCGCCAAACCCATCTATATCAGTAAAAGATATACAATAAATTATTGACCTCAGCAGAAAATAGCCTTCTCTAATAAGCATAAATCACATACTATTACTCACATTGAGGTTTGACACTAAGAAGGACCTTTTCACCCTTCTTCATTGTTTTCACAGCCCTGGAAAGTGCAGGACAGAAATGACCTGAATGCAATAGTTACATTGTCAGAATTCACAAAGAACCAACAACGAGACTTGTCAGTAGCAATATTATCATTAACGTTATTACCTTCCTGGACAGAGAATTCTACTCCATCTGATTTGGCAATGACTGTTCCCTCTTCAAGTCGTGCCTCATACTTAACTGTATAGCATAAAAAGATCAGTGCCAGTCATACACATAATACAGACATCGAATCCCCAGAAAGGAATGGTTTTTCTTACCAAACACTTCATCGGCATCCTTAGGATTCTCCCATTTCTCTCCCTCTTTCACTATTTTCTTAAAAATGCCACCATCTTTGCAGATATCCTTCACACTGACCCATGACAGCAGTTCCACATCAAACTGTAACGTCGCATTGGGAGGGACAGTCGGGGGAGAGCCCGATTCACCATATGCGAGCCCAGCTGGTATGGTGAAAACAGCATTTTCGCCTTTCTTCATTGTTTTGATACCAATATCCCATCCCTTGATCACTTGACCTGTAACACATACGAAGGTGAATGTCACCGATTCTCTTCCAGGTCAAATAAGCAAAAGCTCCCATACCACATATCACAGAATATGTAAATGAAAAGAAATATTATAATGAATTTTCTTTTTAAACAAAAGCATGTGCCTTTTTCGCCCATCAAAGATTCAAAAGAAATGTAGATATTGATTATGCCAAGATCAGATATCTGGACATTAGCAAGCTCACTAATTCAAGTGGGATAACAAGGCAAGACATTTCACTTTCGATACGCTGATCTGCATCAGCATCACCAAGCATTTACAATAACGAATATAATACTACAAGAAAGTCCAAAGCAGAAACCTCTCCCAGTCATTTAAAACAGCACAGCCAAATACATCAACATACTACAAGAATGAAAAAATTCAAGACCTTGGCCGAGTGTGAACTTAAAGGGATCTCCCCTGTCACGGCTCGAGTCAAACTTGGTCCCATCAAGCAGTGTCCCCGTGTAATGAACTGCAAAGATTTCACCCAAAAAAAATGTCGGAAGAAATAAGAAACCAATAGCACAAGAGCAAATCCGCATAGAACATAGCAATCTTCGACGAACGCTCAATTCCAAAAAAAATGAAGCCAGAGGAATCTAGCTCTGTCTTATTGTAACAGAATCCAATCTATTACCTTCGACTTCGTCCCCATCATCGGGCGTGTCGAACCCCTCCCCCTCCTTAACGAGCTTCTTCGTCAAACCCTCACTGCCAATCTCCTTCTCTTCCCCAACCTTCATGTACAACGCCGTATCGTCGGGAAGGTCCATGTCCTCCGCAGCTGGGATCTCAAAATCGTCCTCCATTGATCACCTCTTTACTCTAGAGTACAGTAGAAAAACGCAGAAGGGCTGAATTCGGCGCTTCTTCAAGTTGGGAAAGGAAGGAAGGGCTTCCCTTTCTAGAGTTTTATTCTTATACGATTTCTTTCTACCTACACGCGAAATGTCAGGATTTGTCGAGACTCGATTAGTTGCTTTCTGTAATAAACCATAAACTGCGGACTCAAAATGTAATTAAACTAAACGTAAGCTACTATTTGTAATTAACATATTGCCCCCCAAACTTCAAGAAAATTACAAACACATATGAAAGGAAAGGTGGTAATAATAGTGACCCTAAAAAAAAAACACATTATTTCTTCGGTCACTATTCATCTCCCCATTTCCGCTTCTCTTGTTCTTCCCTCCAAATTCCCTCTCCTCCCCTCACATGCCGGAGAAGCACCGACAGACCAAAACAACCACCGCCCACCACCACCGTAAGGAAAAGAACCAACCACCACCGCAATGCCTAAAGAGAAGCACAAGATGGCTCCTCTTTACAACAAACCAATCATCCTCCTCCTCGTCGTTCTATCGACGCTGATCGGCCATGCCACCTCCGACGATTCCGACGTCATGGCCCTACTGGCCAGGTCCATCACGCCCACCCCGCCGGGCTGGTCGTCGGGCTCGAACTTCTGCCGCTGGACCGGCGTGAGCTGCGACACGTCCGGCAAGGTCAGCTCCATCAACCTCTCCTCAAAGTCCCTGTCGGGCACCATCCCAGCGGGCATAAACCAGCTCTCGGGCCTGAAGTCACTCAGCCTCCAGCGGAACCGTTTCACCGGGCCGTTGCCGGCCCTGTCGAACATGGACTCCCTCGAAGACGTAAATCTCGACGACAACAACTTCAACTCCATCCCCCAAGGCTTTCTGTCGGGCCTGACGAGCCTGCAGTCGTTCAGCATCAACGACAACTCGAACCTGCCACCCTGGACGATCCCCACAACCCTAAAGGACTCGACTCCCCTCGGGAATTTCTTCGCCAGCAAGGCGAACATCATCGGGGCGATCCCGGATATTTTCGGGTCGTTCCCGAATCTACAGTTCCTTAGGCTTTCGTACAATAACCTGACCGGGTCGCTGCCTGGGTCCTTCTACGGCTCGAGGATCCAAAAGCTGTGGCTCAACAATCAAGCCATGGGGCTCGAGGGCTTGGTCACGTCCTCGGGAGCATGGCTCAGCTGCAGGAGATATGGCTGCACGGAAACAAGTTCTCCGGGCCCATCCCCGACCTCTCGGCTCTTACGGGCCTGACCGACCTTCAGCTCCGCAACAACTTGCTCACGGGGGTGATCCCCGACTCGCTGACCAAGCTTCCGAAGCTCGAGAACGTTGCATTGCAGAACAACAAGTTCCAAGGCCCCATGCCAAGTTTCCCGGGAAACGTTCAGGTGAACCTCGGGACGCAGAATAACTTCTGCCTTCCGTCGCCGGGGAAGTGCGACCCTCAGGTCGCTACGCTGCTCGAAATAGCGAGCGCATTGTTCTATCCGATGGCCCTGGCCGAGTCTTGGAAGGGAAACGATGCCTGCCAGGGCTGGAAGTCGGTCACCTGCGAGTCGAGGACGGTGACCATGGTCAACTTCGGGAAGCAGAATTGGACGGGGGTTATATCTCCCGCCTTTGCGAACCTCGCCGGCTTGAAGACTCTGCTCCTGAACGACAACCAGCTCGACGGGACCATTCCCGAGGCTCTGACAGGGCTGAAGCAGCTCCGTCTTCTGGACATCTCTAACAACAACATCTCGGGCAGAGTGCCCGCTTTTCCTCCTACCGTGACGGTCAAGGTGTCGGGCAACGTTTTTATTGGGAAAGACGTGCCAGTCAGCCCGCCCCGCGGGAAAGATTCTCCGTCCACCAAAACGGCGGTGAACGCTCCATCCGCGGCGGATGACAGCGGAGAGGATTCTTCTTCGTCGGTCTCGCCCTGGACGATCGTGATCCCCGTCGTTCTTGCGCTTCTCCTCGTTCTCGCAATCTCGGGTTTTCTGGTATACAGACGGCGCTCTGGCGAGAGGCGTAGGCTGGGCGTCGGCAATCGGACGGAGAACGTAACGAGCGGAGAGGAAATGGCGAGCGACGGCAACTACACGGAGAACAACGTGAAAGCAAACAGCATCGATAGCAGCTCGACTGAAACTCCGATAGTAAGCAACGGTGGGGACAAGAACGATTACCATGTCTACGACGGTGGGAATATTACCATCCCCATCGAAGTTCTCCGAGAAGCGACGGACAATTTCAGCGAACACAACATTCTGGGCAAAGGAGGATTCGGCATAGTGTACAGCGGGAAACTCCAAGACGGCACTAGAATTGCTGTCAAGAGAATGGAAGGTTCGCTGATCAACGACAAAGGGATGAATGAGTTTAAGGCTGAGATTGAGGTCCTGACAAAGGTGAGGCATCGGCACTTGGTGTCCTTACATGGGTTCTGCGATAACGGCACCGAGCGGCTGCTGGTTTATGAATACATGCCGCAAGGGTGTCTGGGCAGGCACTTATTCGACTGGAAGGAGATGAGGATCGAGCCGCTGACGTGGAATCAGAGAGTGACGATAGCTTTGGATGTTGCCCGAGGGGTTGAGTATCTCCATAGCTTGGCGCAGCAGAGCTTCATACATAGAGACCTCAAGCCGTCGAATATTCTTCTGGGAGACGATATGAGGGCTAAGGTTGCTGACTTTGGCCTCGTGAAATCTGCCCCGGACGGAAACTACTCGCTCGAGACGAAACTGGCAGGAACGTTTGGCTACCTCGCCCCTGAATATGCTGGTATCTGCCGAAAAATATACAATTTTTTTTTTCTTTTTAACTTTTGGCTGAAGTAATTTTTTCGTCCCGTAAGTTAAGAGGTGCGACACTTTTCGGACATCAAGCTTGAGAGGTTGTGATTTTAGGACACTTGACTTTCGAAATCGAAGCGGTTTGAGGACAACAGGCGCCAAATGGACGCCGGGTCGCCTATTTCGATGGCATGGCAAGTCCGTCTGGAAGACAGCCGAGCACCACGTCATTAGAAAGAGGCGACGCGGCGTCCAGCTGACGCTCTTGTCCCTAAACTCCTTCGATATCGAAAGTCAATGTTCTGAAATTGCAACCCCTCAAGTCGGGTGTCCTGAAAGTGCGTGCCACCCTCCTAACTTACAGGACGAAAAAATAATTAAATAAGAAAGCCTTAATTTTCAAGAAATAACCAGAAGATTTCAACATACGATAACTGCATTCCTTCTCACGAACAGCGACTGGAAGAGTTACCACGAAGGTCGACGTGTTTGCATTCGGCGTCATCCTAATGGAGATAATCACCGGGAGGAAAGCTCTGGACGACTCCCAGCCGGAGGACAGATGCCACCTAGTCACGTGGTTCCGGCGGCTCCTCACAGACAGAGAAGCCGTGACGAAAGCGCTCGACCCCGTCATCAGCTCCACGGAGATGGACGAAGAGCACTTTCAGAGCATTTCGAAGGTCGTCGAGCTCGCCGGGCACTGCACGGCGAGAGAGCCTTACCAGCGTCCAGACATGAGCCATGCGGTCAACGTCCTCGCGCCTATGGTGGAGCAGTGGACCCCCGGGCCAGAGGAGGAAGAAGACGACGGCCTTGGGATGGACTTCGGCATGAGCCTCCCTCAAGTGCTGCAGAAGTGGAAGGCCAACGAAGATTCCTCTTCGGCGATGTCCAGCGATTATTACAACGGCACGGCCAAGGATTACAGCACCAGCTCGAACAGTACCGGCGAGATGATGGAGCGTTCGCGGTTCACGAGCTCCTCCGACGTACGGCGTTGATGACGAAAGGGAGCGCCAACGGAGGTTCTTGATGTCGAGTTATACTTGTGCAGAAGTTGACGACGCTTGATCACTTTCTATTGCCCGGAATTCTGTACTTTAACAGGCGTGAAGTCTGATGAACACTATGGATTCTTGAATATTTCTTTAAAAAAAAAAAACAAGAAAGAAACTATGCAATTCATCACATATGATGGGATCGAAGGACACAACTTTAGGTCGAAAAATGTTCAAGGATCAAGTGCAAGTATGTAATATAGTGAGTATTCAAATATATCAAACATGTATCAGCGTAAACCACATACAAAACCAGCAAATCATGCCAAGCCGATTACAAAACTGGAACTTCCTATTCGGTGATGGAGTACTACTTCATAATCCCGATATCTTCCATGATTCAGCAACGAAATAGCCTTTTGACTCAAAAAGTTCTTAAAAACTAGCCTTCTTGACCACACTTTTTAGTCAATATCCTTAAATTTAAGGGAATTTTTCGCCAGATAACATCTTGCTGTATAAATGGGTCTCGTGCTATATATAAGGGATCCCCTCACCTCAACCTACAAACTATTAGTTAGATGACCGAATACACAGCTACCGACCCGCCCTAAAACGCTTCGCGTTTAACATATACAGTTCTATGGGCCCAAATTAACAAGGATGTAATAGTCATTACAGACTTGGAAGCTATTTTATCAAAAACCTCTTTTCACCAAGGTTATTTACCCTAAATAATCCGACAATAATCCACACCTTGGTCAGCTCAATTGAGACAAGCTAGAAAAGAACAGAGTTCAATCTGACCTATACACGAGCATAATGGGTGAAAGCATAAGAACTTACATGGAGATACAGAGGCAAAATCCGATCCTCGGCCATCAACAGTCGTCTGAATCCCATTACATCAGCCATGAGGTTGCTCGCAATGCGCCATTCAGCTCGTAGATTAAGCCAAAATCGATACTCATGGTCTTCTCTATAATCATCACGTAAGCTTCCATAAACCTAGTAATCCCTTTACGTCATCGTGTAAATTACAAACAGAAAAGGCTTACTTTTTTCTTTGTTTTTTTTTTTTAACATCAACTTTGCGTGGCCGAAATGAAGACAGTGACATGAATATAAGACTTGAGATCCTCCATTCCACTCTCTGTATTTCAAATTACGAAAATCGTTACACCTTCCCCGTCCAGTGTTAAAATAATCGTACACATTATTATACCCATAAATAATATTACATCAGTTGTTTAAATAAAAAAAATCAATATTATATATTTTAATATATATTAATATATAATACTGATTTTTTCTACACCAAACTAGAAAAATATATAATATTGACTTTTTTTATTATTTAAACAACTTGTGTAATGATATTTATGGGTGTAATGATGTGTACGGGTGTTTTAACACTGAGCGGAGAAGGTGTAACGATTTTCATAGGTTGTAATACGAAACAGAAAGTGGGATAGAGGATCTCATGCCCGAATATAAAGGGTTGAGTGTTTGACAGCAAGGCAACAGTTCTTGTCGGGGTAGAACTGTAATTTACCTAAATAAAGGACGGAATTACAGCCACGACCTTTATTTATTTATTTATTTCTGGCGGTTTCGCCGATTCGATACTTCCATATTACTGGCATTTTAATTTCCGACCGAAGCTTCAGAACCCTTTCTACAAGTTGGAGCCTTTCCTCATCATCAAGGTTTTATCTCATACATCGAAGCACTATTTGCTTGCGAATATGTCGGACAAGAAGCTTATGCATGCGGTTCAGTACGAGAAATATGGCGGCGGCGCCGCTGGTCTGAAGGTGATTAGTTCGATTCTCCCCCTCTTCGTTTTTCTTAATTTCGTTTGTAATTCTTGCATTTATGGGCCCTTGTTACCGATTGTTTGCGCTGTAACTTCATTTTGTTGAATTACCTATGCACATATATGTTGTCTTTGTGGGTTTGGTACGATGTTGAAGACTCATCCTCCTTGCTGAGTAGTTTGGGGCTGTTGTTTATGTCTATGTTGGGAAATCTCTTTCTCTCTTTGTTGTGTGATATATTGGTTGATTATTATATTTATTTGACATTCTTTCGCTGTGTCTAACCTTGATGATGATGTATGTCAAATTGATGCTTGTAATTCTTGCAGCACGTCGAGGTCCCAATTCCCGCCCCTAAGAAAGGCGAAGTCTTGATAAAGTTCGAAGCGGTTAGCTTGAACCCCGTCGATTGGAAGACGCAGAAAGGCATGCTCCGTCCTTTACTCCCTCGCAAGTTCCCTTTCATACCTGGTAAGCTTATTACATGCAAAATCGATCGTTTAGTTTTCTAGTTTATGTAGTCATGATGAGAAAAAGGAGAGAAAGGAGCCGTGTGTTGATTCTCCTCTCTGATATTGCTGTTTCATTTTCGAGAAATAAAGCTTGTCTGATTATTGAAGGTCAGGGTAAAGAAGAATGTCTGTCTAAGAAAATAGTCTGCTTTTTCAACTAATAGATGCATTTGTTTTGTTATGGAGATTGTGGTAATAAACTGAATAGAATAGAGGATAAATGTGGCATTAGGCTACTTGATTGATGTTTGAATCATCTTCATCCCATCTGTTCGAGCTTTACTCGCGTGGCACTTTAGAGGGGCATAATGAACTGAGAAAAATATATAAAATATGGCGAAGATTGAAGTTCATCCCTTTTTAATCAATCACCAAATTAGTGTTAGGATGGAATCCTTTAACCTCCATTACAAGTTCAAACAGCAGGCTTGTTTTACCAGGAATTATTACAAAGCAGAAGCTTGAAGTATTGTGTGTATGCTGCTACACAAATAGTTACTATCTCTCTATGACAGATAATTTTGGGCAAATTATTACAAAATTTTTATTTGCATTTTCTGTATTAAAAAGTATAATTGGTTGCACAATTTAAACCTTTTAATCCCCATGAGCAGCCTCCGATGTCGCCGGAGAGGTAGTAGAACTCGGCCCTGGAGTGAAAAACCTCAAGCTCGGCGACAAAGTAGTTGCATTGTTGAGTCATCTTGTAAGTTGATTTCTTTTTTACAACCTTTGTGATCTTTTCCAAGACAACTGTCAGATATTTAAGATTAATTCCTCCGCCCTCCTAAAGTCAGGAGGAGGTTTAGCAGAGTATGGGGTGGCCAGCGAGGACCTCACCGCCCCGTTGCCACCTGAAGTCTCGGCGGCCGACGCCTCGGGCCTCCCCGTGGCGGGCCTCACCGCCCACATGGCCCTGGCCCGAACCGCCGGGATCAAGCTCGACAAACCGCCGCCCAAGAACATCCTCATCACCGCCGCCTCGGGCGGCGTCGGCACCTACGCCGTCCAGCTGGCGAAGCTCGGGAACTGCCACGTCACCGCCACGTGCGGGGCCCGCAACGTGGACCTGGTCAGGAGCCTCGGGGCGGACGAAGTCCTCGACTACAAAACCGCAGAAGGCTCGTCCCTCAGGAGCCCCTCGGGCAAGAAGTACAACTACGTCATCCACTGCGCCCCGGCCTTTCCCTGGTCGGTCTTCGAGCCCAATCTCAGCGACGACGGGAAGGTCATCGATATAACGCCGGGGATGAGCGCTATGTGCACTTTCGCCATGAAGAAGCTGACGTTCTCGAAGAAGCAGTTGGTGCCTTTGCTTCTGATTCCCAAGGGAGAGAATCTGAGGTTTCTCGTCGACTTGGTGAGGCAGGGGAAGGTTCGGACGGTGGTCGACTCGAAGTTTCCGTTGAGTCGGGCCGAGGATGCTTGGGCTAAGAGCATCGATGGACATGCCACTGGGAAGGTCATTGTGGAGCCCTAGCTGGTCGAATGTGTTGTTATAAATAAAATGTTATATACATATGGACAAACCTAAGAATGTGTCTTTGTGCCTAACTTTGCGCCCATTTCGTATGTGATATATATATATAGAGATTTGCTATGGTGCACACCCTACCGTGAGCACCCCGTGAGCACCGCACACATACTTCGCCTCTTTTCGCTCCAAAACGAATTTTTTAGCCCAATGTTAATCACACCCCCCTTACACAACAACATGATGATGTTGTAAAACAGATTCATCTTCATAAAAACACGAAGAAGCATTACACACAGAGATTTGCTATGGTGCACACCCTACCGTGAGCACCCCGTGAGCACCGCACACATACTTCGCCTCTTTTCGCTCCAAAACGAATTTTTTAGCCCAATGTTAATCACATCCCCCTTACACAACAACATGATGATGTTGTAAAACAGATTCATCTTCATAAAAACACGAAGAAGCATTACACGGATGTGATATTAAAAAAATTGTTCTTATCGATCTTTTGCGTGTTTTTATGAAGATGAATCTGTTTTACAACATCATCATGTTGTTGTGTAAGGGGGATGTGATTAACATTGGGCTAAAAAATTCGTTTTGGAGCGAAAAGAGGCGAAGTATGTGTGCGGTGCTCACGGGGTGCTCACGGTAGGGTGTGCACCATAGCAAATCTCTATATATAATTAACTTTGGTCGTGACATTTTATTACATCTCATAAAACACCTGGATTATAATATTTGCACCATTGAGAATATTCGAAGGCTTTTGTCTTTAAGGATTGGGTCAGATGGTAATATCTTTAGGAAGTGATTAAGGGTTAGATTTTACTTGATTGCTTTTAACTATTTATGTTTAGATTTTACTTGATTCCTTCTAACTATTTATGTTTGTTGTGGCTTGAAACTACATAGACTAAGACGATTTGTCTCGCTGAAATAGGAATTGTTCATAGCCGAGATTGAAGTTTCAATTCGATTAATACAGAACTTATGATTAGTCTTGTTGGAAGTTAGGACTATCCAATTACCGACAATGAGGTTCAAATTCGACTTAGTCGAACTTATTATTAGTATGAAATCGTTCATAGCCGACGTTAAAGTTTCAATTCGATTAATACGGACTTATGATTAGTCCTGCACTTTAAGGGAGATTAAGGGTTATATTGTATTTGATTGCTTTTAACTATTTAGGTTTGTTGTGGCTTGGAACTGCACAGATTAAGACGATCTGTCCCGCTGAAAATTGGAGTCGTCCATATCCGATACTGAAGTTTTCAACTCGATTTATACATAACTTATGATTAGTCTTGTTAGAAGTCATAATTGTCCCATGATCGACAATGAGGTTCAGATTCGATCCAGACATAACTTAGTCAAACTTATTATTAGTACGAAATCGTCCATAGCCGACACTGAAGTTTCGATTCGATTAATACTGACTTATGATTAGTCCTGCTGGAAGCCATTATCGTCTCACGACCAACAATGATCTTTATATTCGATTCAGTCTGACTTTAGTCGAGCTAAATGAACTATGTTGATTACATGGGATAGAAATTCCTATTGATAATTAAATATATATATATATATATTATATATATATATATATTTAAAGGTTTGCCGGAAGAAAATTCAAACTCTCAACATCACCCACTAAAGGCTACTTTTTCTCCGTTGACGATTCAATCAACTTCAACAACACTGTAATAAATATCTTCACTCTTTGTCTAAAAATGACGAGGATTTAATCATTTAACACTTCCACAAAAACCAAAGATGATCTCCCTCTCAAATCTCTCAGCTCTTGCCGTGATTTTATCCCTTATTTTCATCTACAGCAGAAGATCACTCAGGCAGAGTAACTCCGCGCCAGAGCCGCCGGGCGCCTGGCCTTTCATCGGCCACCTCCATCTACTAGGCGGCCAGACGCCGGTGTGTAGGATCTTAGGAGCCCTGGCCGACAAACACGGCCCAGTCTTCACCATCCGCCTCGGCTCACACAAGGCCCTCGTCGTCAGCAGCCGAGACGCCGTCAAAGAATGCTTCACCGCCAACGATAAGATCTTCAACAAAAGGCCGGACTCCGCCGCAGGTAAGTACCTCGGATACGACAACGCGGGCTTCGGGTTCACGCAGGGCCCGTACTGGCGGGAGATACGTAAGCTCGTCGTCGTGGAGGTGCTCTCGGCCCGGAGGCTCGAAGCCCTCAGGCAGGTACGAGAGCTAGAGATCAAGGCCAGCTTCGACGAGCTCGACGGGCTGGCCCGAGAGAGCCCGGGCCGGGCCGTGGACCTCGGGCGGTGGATCGAAAGGCTGACACTGAACGTCATCGTGAAGACGATCGCGGGGAGACGGTACGAATCGGGCTCGGAGGCCCGGTCGTTCGCGAGGGTGGTCAAGGAGTTCATGCATGTCTCGGGGCAGTTCGTCCCGTCGGACTCCATCTCGCTGCCGTTTCTGGCGAGGGTCGATCTTCGGGGGCACATCAAGTCCATGAAGAGGATTGCCGGCGAGCTGAGCGTCGTTGTCGATAAGTGGATCGACGAGCACGTCGAGGAGAATGGGAAGAAGGACGAGGCGGGTGGGGCCCGGGATTTCATCGACGTGATGCTCTCGGCCGTCGACGATGCTAAGTTTGCTAGCTTCGGCCATACTCGTGAGACGATCATCAAGGCCACTGTATTGGTACGTTTCAGATGATTGATCGCTCGTAGTATCACGTTGATTCCTACATTTTTTTCGACTTTAGAAGTGCAATTTACGTGCAACAACTTTCAATATTGAAGCAATTTAAGGATACAATGCCTCCTCATAAATCGATTTTTTTTACTGCAACTTCGACATATGATCTTAACATGCCAAATAATTTTGGAATAATCCTACGTGACATCGAAGTTGCTTATTTAAGGATAAATCTTAATAATAGTTCTAGGACACACAATTTACGTGGTTATAATTTAAGAATATTAACTATTGATTACTACTATCCTACTCATGCTATCTAACTCCATCCGATAACGCCAAAACAAACATTTTTTTTTGCTTATGTGTCAATATTTGAGTATAGTTGGATTATTACCTACTTGCAGTAAAAGATATCTTTTTAACTTTCAAAATGGTTATAATTTAAGGATCTAACTTTAAAAATGTTAACAATTTAATCATATTGCTTTATTTGGTAACTTGGGTGTCATCAAATTACAGGAAGAAAAAATAGTTAATGTACATTAATTTTATATATATATATTTTTTGTTAACTGTTTTTTTTTTCTTCTTCTTTCAGAACCTTTTGCTAGCAGGTTCAGACAGCACATCGATCGCCCTGACGTGGCTCGTCTCCTTACTCCTAAACCACGAGCAAGCGCTCCAGCGAGCCCGGGAAGAGATCGACCTCAAAGTAGGCGCAGACCGATGGGTCCAAGAATCCGACGTCAAGAGCTTAGTCTACCTCCAAGCCGTCGTCAAAGAGGCCCTCCGACTATACCCGCCGGCGCCCCTCTCCGTGCCCCACGAGGCCACCGAAGACTGCTACGTGGCGAACTATAGGGTCGCCAAGGGCACGCGCGTGATGATCAACGTCTGGAAGCTGCATAGGGACCCGAGCGTGTGGGCCGACCCGGATAGGTTTTTGCCCGACCGGTTCCTGACGGGTCACAAGGAGGTGGAGTACTCCGGCAAGCACTACGAGTTCGTGCCCTTCGGGTCGGGTCGGAGGTCGTGCCCCGGGGTCACCTTCGCCATGCAGGTGACCCACCTGACCCTGGCTCGCCTGCTCCAAGGGTTCGACTTCAAGGCTTCGGACGGTGACGCGCCGGTGGATATGACGGAGGGACTTTCCATTACGCTGCCGAAGTTAAAGCCGTTGGAGGTCGTTATTACACCCCGCTTTTCCGGCGGGATATGCCAGAATTCAGGTAAAGATGAGCAGTCGGTTTATTTCAAAGAAACCTAACTGAGGCCTCGAAATAATCGCCACGTGTCGATACTACAAGTCGTAATCAACATCATTAGATTCTTACAAAGTCGCTTTCTTTTATCCGCTTTTTTGAACGTTAATAAGTCGTACGTGTCACTCAGAGGCGGTGGCTTTTATTGCTGTCTTGAGAAGCCTCCACGTGGCGAAAGCCCACCTTATTGTCCTAACACTTGTCTATTCCTATAGCGTACTTTTCTCTTGCTTTATTTCCCGGCCACTTCGTTCAAAATGCGTCAAACCCAAGAACAATTGTAGAGTTATTTCTTTTCTTTCAAGAAAATTCTCGGAATGGGTAAAGAGGTTACATTGATTGAGGTTTCTAATCTGCCGGTCGGAGGGAGAGATGGAGAAGGAGTTGAGCAGCTGAGCTTGGAGCTATCTCTCGGCGGGAGATATGAAGAAGATTCTCAAACTTTACGAAAGGAAATAGAAAACCCATTTGAGGGACAGCTGCAAAATATGGAATTTGGTCCAAGGTCTGATTTTTATGGCGTCAATGGAGACGATGAATCGACGGCGGAGCTGAGGAGGAGGAGGGAGTTGCAGGCATTGAGAAGGCTCGAAACTCGCAGGAAGAGAGGAGAAGCAAAGGCCAAAGCATTGAGATTTGTCGTGGAAGGCCAGAGATTTCATGGAAGGCCATCGCAAGAGACAAAGCTCAGCAAATGCCCTTCTCTACCATCGAAAGCTAAAAGCAATGGCCTACTCAAGAAACCTCCCAAACCACCGAGCCGGAGCCGGACCACCACCGGCTTGGCCCTGCCGCGCGTCGCCGTTAGGGGGAACGGTAAGACCGTAATGGGGTTTTTGTGCAAGTACACGGCGGCGGAGATCGTTATAAGGTGCGATTGTCACGGAGCTTCGCTGTCGCCGGCTGAGTTCGTCGAGCATACGGGAGGCGTCAATGTAACTCACCCTCTCAGGCACATTACCATGGTTAATACTTAGGTCTTGATGATGAGATTTTTTTTTTAACTTTTTTTTTTTTTTAGAGTTATTAATTTGGCTTTGTAATTTAATTTAAACAGCGAGTCAGTGATTTGTAAGCTGTTCTGTAATCATTTTTAGGGTAAATTATGTTTTACCTCCACGTGGATATACTGAAAGCACATTACTATCTTATATTTTTTTTTTTTTATTGCGTGAAACTCCCATATGATGTCTAAAACTTAGCATCGTACCCCTCATGGTGTTTAAAAAATATCATTGTACTAATTAGGGGTGAACAAGGAACGCATCAAATAAACCACGAGGGTATTTTACGCTATTTACAAACCATAAAGGTTTTGGTGTTTATTTTTTAAATCACGGGTGAGTTATATGCGATTTAACCTTATTTTTAAATGAAACCTCTGTTGATTGTTACATTATTTTGTATCAAGAATCAAGAAAATATATATTCGTCATTTATTTATGGAAATCGGAAAATAGATATTTTTTGTGTGAAAAAGAAAATGACATTGCATATTAATTAATTAGCTGAATCTACTTAATCATAGTCCTTTCTTTTGGCTGCTGACCTTCCACATTTTCAGTTAATTTTGAATTTTTTTTAAGTAATTATTTCTTTGTTTGTTTTTCTTGTAGATAAATATATATAGCTTTTCTACTATTTTTTTCTGTCCTCAAGTATCCCCAATCGATCTAACTATGACCTAGCCCTTAAATACCGGCGTGGGCTTGCGCCACACAGATCTGACGAATGCTTAATTGTGCCATACACTTTAGTGGTGGGACTAATTTCCGCGGCCAGATGAATACGTCTCAAACCCACCTGACAACGATAATCATGATAAATAAATCTCATGGGGATAAAATTAATCTTCTAATAAATAGTATTTTATAAATTGTTTTTTCTTATTATTATCTACACTTTGTTATCGGCTCATAACCTGTTAGCGAGACTAATCCTTATGGTCTAAATGATTTGTCTCGAACCCACAAACATAGACAATTATGAGATTTTTTTCCCATATTGACAATTATGGGATTTAAATCATAATTAATAGGATTTAACAATTTCGAGATTAACTTAATTACCTAGTTTAATTAGCGGAGGGGTAAAATCGACTATACAAATAAATTAGCTCGTGAGATAGTAAAATCAACCTGGCAAAATACAACACGCATTTCCCTCCGTACTTGTGGCTACTGGCGGTTCGTTGCCCAAGCTTATATACTCGATTCAACACACTTCACAATTTTCACGGTTCTTAAACCCTAGCCAACATACCACTGCTCGCTCGGTAAGATCGATCTTCCAACTCGCATCAAGGTACGTTCGATCCGCACAATAGTTTCATTATCATGCGTGTTTATGATTCTGCTTCGATTCGATCCTTCAGTCGACGATGAGTTTTTTTTTTTTATGAAAATCAACATTATGTTTGATTAAACGATATTTATAGGTCTGTTGGTGAAGTAGCCTTATCAGTGATGGAAGCGGCTGTGGAAACTGCTAATGGTTCAGCACCAGCTCAGCAGCCCGTTCCTGCGCATGTGGTATTTTTTTTTTTTTAGTGTTACTTGATTTTTATTTTTGTTGTTCATGTTGTGTGAATTTTTTAAGGTATCATGTTGTATTTGATAGGTTGGGAATGCGTTTGTGCATCAGTACTATCAGATATTGCACCGTTCTCCAGGGCTTGCTTACCGATTCTATCAAGATGTAAGCACCATTGGTCGCCCGGCAGAAGATGGGTCCATGAGTGTCACCACCACTTTGCAGGTGGTAATCTACTTTTTTTTTTGTCTTGGTCTTGTCCTTGAGTATTGTTGATATGTCTACTTGGGTTTGGTGGGCGATCTGTTGGTACTTGTCAGACAGTGCTTGACTGTTTGATTGAGTTTGTAATTCATGGCAGTTGTGGTGAGTGGAAATTTGAGGGGAAGCATACGCTTGTTTTTTCTGATTCTTGTGTAGAAAATGTTGTTTCTGTGCGTCAGTTTTTCGTTTGGAGACTCTTAAGACTACTGTTGCGTGGGTTGTCCAATTTTGATGATCGGTTTATTGGAATATTGATATGTGGTCCATTTAGTTTTTTATCTCTGGTTTTACGAGTCGAGATCATAAGGTTTCTTGGGTCTTGGCATTTTTTGATGTTCGCTTCGTATAGGCCATAAATGAGAAGATTGCTTCACTCAACTATGGGGACTCCAAAGCTGTGATTAATTCAGTGGATTCTCAAGAGTCGTTTAATGGAGGATTTCAAGTCCTTGTAACTGGTTACATGACGGCACAAAATAACACAGTTCGCAACTTTGCTCAGGCTTTCTTCCTCGCACCACAAGACAATGGCTACTTTGTTTTAAACGATGTGTTCAGATATCTGAATAACTTTGATCAGAGCCCTGCTATGGCTGATAACATAACGGCTCCTGTTACTCCAGAGCTAGGTAATTATAATATCTTTATTTTTATTTTCTGTTGCATATTTATTTTTCTTTTTTTATACTGAATACTCTCTTTCCCATTCATCTTCGAAGTTCCTGTTCTGGTTTCAGAGCATCATATTTCTGAGCAGATCACCACATCTACAGAGGAACTGACCCCAGAAGTCCAGAATCCACTTGATAATGGAAGTGCTCCGACACCTATTGCTGAGGAAATCCCTGTGGCAGAGGTCGTTGATGAATCGCCAAGAGATGTTCAGACGGTAGTTAAATCCAGTGTGAAGATTGAAGGTCCAAAAAAATCTTATGCTTCAATTGTAAGTGCCTGTGAAAATTTTAACTAATGATATCTTTAGTCTGTTTAACCAGTTATGTGTCTGACGTTATCATTACTATGCCACTTTAAAATCTATGGCAAACCTTGTATTTGCTTCCTAATTAGAATGAGAAGTCTGGGTTTTTTGGTTCCCATTATCTTGACTGTCATACATATCGCATCGTGATTCTCTTTCAGGTTAAGCATTTCAAGGAAAGTTCAGCAACTTCCTCACCCCGCCCGCTGCTCCCAACAAAGCGACAGCAAAAAGTGTTAAACAAGCAAATCATACTCCTATAGTGGAGCCAGAAGTGCCAGAGTCTGGTTCAGAACTCGTCGATATCGAGAAGAACCAAGAAAGTGAAGGTGTGGAATTCTTTAATCTGGTCGTTTGCAGGGCTATTCATGTTTTGTTAAATTGAATTTTTTGAGCATTCATTTTCTGTGTTCTTCATTTTGCAGCTGAGGGATATTCAATTTATATCAGAGGCATCCCAAATAATGCCAATGTGTCCTTACTTGAGGACGTCTTCAAGAAATTTGGGACTATTAAAACAGATGGGATCCAAATCAGAAACAACTGGGTAGGCTTTATTTTGTTTCATCTGTGTAAAATTGGAGATTGAGTCAGTAAACATTTTGTACGAGTATTGAAACACACAAAATTGACGTAGTCACAATGATTTTGCTACAGCAACAAGGGTTTTATTTTGGCTTTGTGGAATTTGAGAATGAAAGTTCTGTGCAGAAAGCCGTTGAGGTATGTCTCAGCAGTATATGTGATAGTATACATTTTTTTTTTGTTTGTGAAATGTAATCTCACTTGCAATTATTCTATTTATTCTATCATTTTTCCAGTTTTCTCTAACAATTACCTTAGCCTTGATGTATAGTGATAAAATATTCTTGCATACTCATAGATATATTGTGCTGATGTTACGTTCAGGCTTCTCCAATTGCAATTGGTGGGCGTCAAGTGATTGTTGAAGAAAAGAGGTCAACTATCCGAGGCAAGTTAATGTCAGATCGTACTTAAGTGTTTGCATACACATTGCAGTAGAAAATACTTGTTAAAGCTCATCATCAGCATCATCACTATCACGCTACCGAAAAACTTCTTTTGAAGAAAGTGCCCATATAGCATACAAACAGCTAAAGCATGAAAAAATAAGAAAATTTGCATGCACCTTGCCACATGAAAAGTAATACGAATGTTAACTTTTATATCTTGAACAGCAGGAGGCTACAGAGGCAGATTCCAATCCCAAAGGGGTGGATTCAGAAATGATGGAAATAGAGGAGGCCGTGGAAACTTCTATGGAGCAAACAATGGCAGAGGATTCAACGGTGGTAGAAGTGGTTTTAATGGCAACAGAGGTGGCGGTGGCGGAGTAGTTTCCTCCTCCAACCGGGATTATGGATTCCAAAACAATGGTGACTATCGTGCGAACCGTACTGGCGGCGGCGGGCTTACGAATGCCACTGCAAAGAACGTCCCACCTCGTGTTTCTGCAACTGCTTGATGATTGAATGGCGGCGTAGAGTAAGGTGGTCAGGTCAATATGACATGGATGAGTAGTTAGTTAAGGCTTTTGTCCTTTTTATGGTTATTAAGTAGCGGCAATTGTTTGTCTGAACCATGTTTTTGAATCTTTAATTTGTTCGATGACTTACCCTTCTATATGCTTGGCTTGATAAATTGCACTTTTGCTGTAAAAAAAAAAAAACTAATGGCTTTCGAAAACACTAATATAACATTTCGATAAAAACAAGCGAATCATTCCGATCGTAAGTATACAAGATAAAAGCCGAACACCATATGTGAAGTTCACATGAATGTAATTATGTATGAGCAATGCAATCCAAGAGGTAGTAAAAGAGCTATGATTCCTCTTTCTTAAGACTATGAACTTGAGCATAAAGTTGTTCTTCTCGGGCGCGTTTTGCAGCAAGAGCTTCATCGTCGAGTACTTGTATTGGAGACCATTCTGGCAATCTGAACCAACCATCTTTACTGATTTCTTCGCTTAATCTGCCCACAGCTGGCTTCAGTTTTATTGCAGCGTAATCAACCGCCGTCCCAACAGCAGCAAATACGATCGAATATCGAACAGCACCAGCTTGGCCAGCTAAAGCACATCATAACACAGAAGGGTCACATTCCATTCACAACAAAAACAACCGAACAACTCCACAACACTATTTGAATTGCTTATATGTAGCATTTGAAAACAGAAAAGGTTTCGAGGATAGGTAAGGGTGTGTAAGACGTGAAAAGTTCTGAATAATAACCACAACATAGAAACATAGAAGTTTTAAAAAGAAGACCTTGAAGGCGCCCGAGGATAGCACCGCTGCCAAAGCCTCCAATCGCTGAGTTCAGTAAGTCGTCTGGTTTTCCTGTTCTACTCACCCTCATGAACTCACGTGCCCCTGTCATATCGATAGCATAAAGCTAAAATATTCGGACAAATATGTAAGAGTCAACATCCAAGTTCGATATTACTATGATTCGGTTATCCATGGATAAAATACACCAACAAAGTCATTAGCAGGAGAAACACCTCCCCTAAGCTCCCGGCAAAATAAAATGTATACATACGAACTCTATGCCTATAGTTAGTTTACGTTTGAAGAAAATTGACACACAATTTCTTACAGTAGCCAAACATAGAAACTTATGGCATCAAGTCCAAAAATTGCAGATACGGAAACTTATGATACGATTGGCAGATCACATTCAGCTGATACGGAAAAGTAGAAGGACATTTTCATACAAGAAAGATAAGCTAGCAGCAGAAGTTACCACAGTAGCACGCTGTGACAATGGCAAAATTAGTTGCATAAGTGGCTGAAATCTTCGACAAACCATGAACTTTTCTGTGCTTAGATACCAATCCAACACCTCCACCAGCAATCCCTGCAACGATGAACATGGAAAAAAAAATTGAATAGAAAAGAAATTATCAGAAAGTATAAACTGAAGTTGGGAATATGATTAAACAAGAGTGAATTAACAAACCTGCAAGCAACGTCGGGATGAGAATACGGTTCTTCAACACGTCCCATGTAGAATTAGGGTTTATTTGGTCAGGGTTTTGATGATCAGCCATATTCTTCCTCTTCTTCCTTCCCTTGTCTACAATATATGAATAAAGTTTCCGATTGTGGTTGTAGACTAATATGGGCCGTTTCATCGGTGATGAGCTCGGCCGATCCATTACTTATTTCAATTGGTCTTAAAGCCCATAAAACCAATAAATAATTTTTCAAATTACTCTATAAAAAAATATAATAAAAAAAAGTAAGAAAAAGAAAGAAAAGAAGCAACTTGGAGCCACCCACTTGACAGACGCTAACGTGAGTAGTATATAGTTAACAGTTGGGTCCAAATTGATTTGGGTTTGGTTGGTCCATTACAACACATCACTTACTGTCTGGTTGACTGAAATATGAGTCGAAGTAACTCATATGTGTAAAAGGTGAGTTGATTCAGCTCAAGAATTCGATCAAGCTTATGATTTTTTTGAGCTTGAGCTTCATTGGACGATCTTTTGGGATGAGAAAGTGGGATATAACAAATGAACAAAAATACTTTCTTTTGTCGTATTTTGAGTCAGCCAAAGGCATGACGGTTCGAACCCACGAGTCCAAGTAAGAGCCACTTGTCCTAAAAGACTTTCGATGAGGAAGGAAGGGTTAGATTTAGAGTCCACAATTTCCCCAAGAAAAAAAACCATAAATCGTCCTCTCCCTCGTTCACATCGACCGCTAGCTAAGCTCCAAAATCCATGCAGTATTTCTAGCACTAGCAAAAGCAAAAATCAAACCTACCAAACTCTAAAAGATGTTGCTGAGAATAGGTGGAGGAGGAGCATTCTCAATAATCTCCACCACCCCTCAAGGGAATTTGCGTTCTTTCGCAACCCCCATTCCTCCTAGAAACGGCGCCGTATGCCCAAAGGCTAATAATTCCTGCCCTTTGAGGGTCAGGGCGGTGGCTACTGAGAGTAAGCCGTACGAGCCTAGCCTTGCCGACCGGCTTCGACTGGGGAGCTTGACGGAGGACGGCCTGTCTTACAAGGAGAAGTTCATTGTCAGATGTTATGAAGTGGGGATTAATAAGACTGCCACTGTTGAGACTATTGCCAATCTGTTGCAGGTGTAATGCGGTGTAGACGTTAGATTTGTGTTTTCCGATTTGGGTGCCTTTAAAGTTTCGATCTTTTTCGTTTTTCTGTTTGATGGCGATGGGTTTCTCTATGTTGAGCTGAGTTTCTTCAATTTAAAGTTTATCTCTTTCATTAAGTTTCATGAAATTGAGCTGTTTGGGAAAAAGAGGGTTCTTGTTTGATTGGGAATTTGGGGTTCACAGTTGGTTGACTAATGAGTTTTGAATAGGAGGTTGGTTGTAACCATGCTCAAAGCGTCGGGTTTTCGACCGATGGATTCGCAACGACGCCTACGATGAGAAAACTGCATCTCATTTGGGTTACTGCCCGTATGCACATAGAGATCTATAAGTACCCAGCCTGGTAATAAATAATTTTTCGATTTTTATGGCAGCTTCAATGATTTCTTGTTCATTAGTTTACTACGCCCGTTGAACATTAAATAGGAGCGATGTTGTCGAGATAGAGACATGGTGCCAAGGCGAAGGTAGGATTGGCACTAGACGCGATTGGATTCTCAAAGACTACGAGACTGGCGAAGTCATTGGAAGGGCTACAAGGTGACGGACGGGACAAAAGTTTTGTAGTTAGATTACTTTTATGGTTTTTCGATGGATGTTAGAGAATGTTTGTGAAGAACAAGCACTTCGTACTATTTGCAGTAAGTGGGTGATGATGAACCAAGACACCAGGCGTCTTCAGAAGGTCTCTGATGAAGTCCGTGATGAATATCTAGTATATTGTCCCAAGACACTGAGGTAATAACATCGTACGATTTGTCTTGATGGGCAAGATGACTGATAAGTATCATCCTCTTATTCGTTTGAACAGATTAGCATTTCCAGAAGAGAACAATGGCAGCCTTAAAAAGATAGCAAAACTAGACGACCCAGCTCAGTATTCCAAGCTCGGGCTTGTGGTAAGAAGTTCTCTTACCCTACTCGTGCTTCTGCCCGACCCATCGCCTTTGCTGTAATAAGTGCATTCATTTTGTCTGGGCAGCCTAGACGAGCTGATTTTGACATGAACCAGCATGTTAACAATGTCGCATACATCGGATGGGTCCTTGAGGTTAGTGATTTGAGTCCCGAGTTTTTAATTTATGAAAAAAAAAGGTGCATAAATGATACGGTCTGCAAGTTTTGATCAATGGATTGAGTTTATGAACAGAGTATGCCTCAAGATATCATCGATGATTACGAGCTGCAGACTATTACATTGGACTACAGGCGCGAATGCCAGCAAGATGACATCGTCGATTCTCTTACAAGCCCCGAACTGTCTACTGGCGTAGATCTCCATGGAACTAACGGCTCTCCAAGTTCTGCTGCAAACAGTAACCATCTTCAGTTTCTTCATTTCCTGAGGTTAGCGAACGATGGCTCTGAGATCAATCGGGGACGTACTGAGTGGAGAAAGAAACCCGCAAAGAGATGAGGAGCTTCAAAACTGGGCTGGTGATATTCGATTTTTAATACATATATATATAAGAGAAGAGCTAATCCAGCAAGTTTTGTTCTTAATTATCAGTGTAATTGATCTTTTCTTCAATACTTTCTGCAAGTGGAAACTAATGACTTCAACCTTCTCTGTTGTACTTTATTTTAAGGTTTTCATTTCTTAGAACACAATGGTTTGTCTTGGATCGTTATTGAAACGTTATGTCTCAGTTTTTTCTTGTGCATTGAGTTGAGGCCATGAATCTGTATGTAATGAGAAGTAAGATTCGAAGACAATGACAGAGGCAAAACCCAACTCTTCATATCAAATAGAAACACATACAAGAAGATAATCCGAAGATGTCTTAATACAACAATCTCAAAGCTATAGCCACTTATTTGAGTTTTCTGCAACATCTATATATATATCAAATACAGCCCATTAAACACAATCTACACTTGAATTCAAGCATTCACTTGAAAATAGCATTGTTGTCTTGCTTCTTCTAGAACCAAGGAAAGCAACAGTTCTGCAAGAGAAGGCGAAAAAGGAGAAAGTTTGAGGTTGAATAAAAAAGAACAATGTTCAAGATTGGTAGTAAAAAGGGGGGAAAAAAGGCGTTATTTATCATCTCAGAATTAAACCTTTGGTTTTTTCTGGTTTTGAATGCGGGTATCGTAAGAGGGATGCCTCGGAGTAGCGCCCGACGCATTCCCAGCTCCCGAGTTCCTCTCCTCGCGCACTTTGTCGAAGATGTGCGTGTAATTCTCAGCCGACTGGGGATCCTTGTCGTCCCATTCGCCAAATCTTGGAACTGCAGCACCTTTACTTCCAGGCTGCAAAAGTTTTGCAATTTTTTTAACCCTTTGAAAGAAGAAAAACTAACTACCGACGCACGTTCATCTACGAGGTTGATATGAGAATGAATCTGATAGAAACTCACACTTTCATCTCCACGAGCAGTTGGCCTTAGACGGGCTCGGCCAGGCGTGCCATGACTGCTATCATAAGAACTCTTTGCTTGAAACTGAGGGTGAAACGGTGAACGCTCGAAGCTTTGTTCCAAGCCCACGCTAGTTCTAGATGAACGACTCGGCTTCTGTGAACGCCCAGCATAACTAGGTTCGTTCGCAGATTTATGACTGGAGTTTTTGCTGAGATCGGGAGAATTCACAAAGGGCTTATTGAAATCGTTCTTGTCTTCTTCTTTGCGCTCGTGAGCTGGCCTGATACCTCCTCGTTTGACTGGTTTGGGAGGAGCAGCATTTCCGTGAAGAGGCGAAGGTTCCATGCTCGAATACAGTTCGGGGTTCTCTTGTGGATCGTTTGGATTTATCATCTTCCCGCCTCGGCTTTTCCTCGCCTTCTCAAAGTAAACTGTGTAAGGGACATTTTGGTCACTGTCCCAGTTTCCGAATTGCGGTACGTTTGCTCGCTGCTGTCGATGAACATAAAAACATGCATTAGGAATCATAACGGCACTTGATAAAAGCTTCGGAGTTTATTTAGATTGAAGTTTCAGTTTTTAATAGGTAAAAACCATCTGTATAAAGGGATCTCTCTGCTTTCTTCAAAGCAAAAAGGGCTTCAAATGATTCAACACCCAAATCAACATCAATATCAAATCTCAAGCTGTGGATTTGTATAAAAGCTTTGTGCCTAAAAGAACGAAAAGTTGAGAGTTGACTATAGTTCAACTTTCCACAGCCACATTTATTCAAACAGATAGGAGGCAGTGAGTGATCATAAGCTAAAATTAAAACCGAACAGTATATTCTTCAATTGCCTTTCCAAAAGTCAAATCACAACAGAACAGTGTTCATATTTAGTGCATGAAACATAGCAAGCAAAGAAATAGAAACCAAAGAGACGAAGAGTAGACTTACAGCCATGGATATTGCTTTCACCAAATCCTTGAATGAACCCAGAAAATATTTCAGAATCCAAGAAAAATCCCAGCAACGATGTATACCTATGTATATATTATAAATTAATGTTGTAGCTAAAAGGAAAAAATGATCAAAATGCTCAGCGACTTGCCCAACTACAGGCCGTCAGAGGCCGTCGAGATCAAAATCTAAGAGAAAATCAAATGGGTTGATGATGATTAATGAGGATGATGAGAGAGTTATGTTCATATATATATATATAAGATCATTCATGGACAACCACTTGGAGTTTTGACTTTTTCTTCTTGTTCTAAGACATTGCCAAGTCTTCGCTCGGCCTTTTGAACGTTTCTTATTATTTCACTAATATATATGTCAAGCCTCCACGCTACCTTATACTATTAATTTAATAACAATAGTAATTTATAATGTGATAATATAAGTTTGGTTTAAATAATTTTTTTGATTCGGTAAGTTAGGTGGCACTTTTAAGACATTCAATTCAAGAAGTTGTAAATTCAGTAAAATAACTCAAAAATTTGACATGACGTTTGCTTTTATGCTTGTTTTATTGTCTTTAAATTACTTCTATGATATTACTAAAATAGTAATGTGTGTTATGACTTTCTAATCAGATATTAAAAAATATGGGATAAAATCCAAAATGGTCTCCAATTTTGTCTTATGAACTAATTTAGTTCTAGATGTTTCGCATGAACTAAATTAGTCCCCAATATTGATGATTTTGGACCAATTTGGTCATTCCGTCACGATAAACGTCAATTTTAACGAAAATCTTACACGCGCATCACAATATATCATGTCTGGATTGATAAAATCGTAATGGTTACTGAAATTAGGGCACATAATTAAAATTCTATCATCTAAAATTCGAACATGAACTCTAGATCGCATGTTTCATCAGCTTCATTAACAATTAAATCAAACAGTACGAAACCTCAAATCTGCAAATTTAAGCCCTCTATAACAAGTTTAAATGATTATTTGCTAGTCATACTAATTTATAAGCCGTTTTTATTTCATTGCTACATTTGAATATTAAGAATTAAGATGCTTCTTTTACTACATATTTATATTTTACTATATACTTAATTTTGAGTATTTAATCTAAATTAAGAAAGTCTAAAGTTTGTTACTTGGATTTGGATATCTTAGGCAGCTCGAGCAGTAGTAGCTGGTAATGGAAGCTGCTAGCGATCCGGCGACTCCGCCACCGTCGACTTCCAGTGTTTCCGAGCCGGAAGCAGTTCGGAAGACAAAGCCGGGTCTCAAACGCTTCGCTCTGACCCTCACTGTTCTCTTCTCTTTTCTCTTAGGTAATTATAGAATCATATCGATCAATTAACAGATCTTGATGGAGTAAGCCCTAGAACCTGTGCTAAATTGCACTGTTCACTACCTAAATTTCGATCGTTAGTTTGTAGTTTCCGTCGCGTCTAACTAATTCTTGGTTTTGTTATCGCACGTAGGTCTACCGTTTTTGTTGAAATCAGTGGAAATATACCGATCGCCGCTACCGTTTCGTGAAATTGACGATTTTTCGTCTGAGATTGAGTTGAATCCTGTGCAATTTCCTTGCAAATTCCACGCGGTTTTTGTTAATTTTCCGGGAAATTCTTTGAATGCTGACGGATTAAAGCTTTCTATACATGATTCAATGCGAAAGCTCACGGGAATAGGCTCTCGCAGTTGTGGTTCGTGCAGTTGCGATTCGACAGTTTACGTAACGCTGGAATCTAGTACCGATTGCAGTAGTAGTACGTATGGTGATTTGGGTTTGAAGTGTGGAGCTCTGAGTGAGCTGAAAAAGCATGATTTTTCAACTGGCAAATATGAAGAAGTGTTCGATGAGCATTTGCATTCATTATTAAAAGACTCAAGTGGTGGTGGAAAGGTTTACACTGTCTTTGTGGTGAGAAAAGAAGAAAATGAGGTCGAAGCAGCCGTTGGAAAGTATCGGCATGCATGGATTGTGGGAAGGGTTTCGGAAGCAGACGCTGTGAAGAAGGTGGCAGAGATATTCGTGAAAGCATTTATGAATGGGGGAAAAGAGGAAGGGGCGACAGGCGGGGAATTTATGCCTGTGGGATCAGATGGGAAGATCGTGCTCTCATTCAATTTGCTGAATGCAGATCCACATGATTGGATTTATAATTGGTACGGCGTTTTATTTAACCTTCATGTCATTATAATGATAGAGTTTTCCGGTTTATGGTAATATATGATGTTTGTTGTGTCTTAATAGTTTGATGATCTGAATGGGACTTGAAATATAAATCGACTAAGAGAGATTCTGAACCATCTTATCCTGTCGTTGGAAAATTCAAAATTCTTTACTGTACGATGTAAGCTTTAATTGATTGTTTGGCAGGGATTTCCAAAAGATAGACGACCATTTCTTAGCTCCTGTAGTTGAGGCTCTGAAGCCTGTGGCTGATATTAATGTGGAGAGCCAGGTCAAGTTCATGTATTTTTTATTTCCTTGTTGGTTCTTAGTCTTTTGGAGAATATACATGGGAAATTCGTCTATATTAGATTCAATCCAGCATAAGTTCCTGATGTCTCTGATTTTCCTGTTTTAACATGCAGATCTTGTACCACACTCCGAAGTCTTCATTTTCCTACTGGGATGATGAATTGGGCAGCTATATATTCCGTACCAATGATCTTCCTTTCTTTGTATGTTCTCTCACCATTTTCTATTTGCAATCTTCTACGGGGAAGGAAACTGATGTAAAGATTTAAAAAATATTTTACGGAGATTTTCAGATTCTTGCACTTGCTAAACCAGATATCTTGATTATGTTGTTAGGAGCCATTAGTTCAACGTGCCGCTATGCATGTACTTCTAGTCGATAGGCACATAGCCTATGTCAATGCCAACGAGCGTGGCTGTGTTTGAATCAATCAATATAAGTACCTGCAGTTGCGTAAAAGTGATATTCGTGAGAGTTCAGCTGTTTTGTAGAAGTCCAATTACCAACAAGATTCGAATATGTTAATCTAGGGCTAATTACTTGGGTCACTACTCATGTGACATAAATGCTAAGAATAGTAAATCCTTATGAGGGCTACGCAACATGATTTTATGACCTCATTCTCAATATGTTGTAGGTAAATTCAAATGAGTGGCACTTGGACACTTCTACTGCAGCTGGAGGGCGCTCTAAAGTTCTGCATTCTGTGGTGTATAATCTCCGACTTATTATTCCTTTCATATTATCTTTAAATGATTTAATTGTAGATATTATCTTCACACTTCCTTCTTTTTTTGGCCTACATTTTATTCTTTTATTGTTCTCGATCCCTCATTTATAACTGATCTGTCATTTAATACTTAAGAAGCATGTCTGTGATAAAGGTTTTCAAAATTAAGTCATACAGTTGTTTGCTTATTCTTGGTGAAATTTGATTTTTAATATCCTGTGAGTTGGCTATTTATGTACTCCTGGAACTACAGAAGGTAACCATCTTTGGATTTGGTCTGCTTGTCGCAATACCAGATATGTACCATCAGCAGCGGAGTGTCCACTTTTACTGCAACTTCCAAATGGAGAAATCTCCTCAACAAATGGATTCATATCACCAGTGAGTTTGGCATTTTTTTCACTATGGTTTCTTTTTTGTTTTGTGTGGATCAAGTCTGATCTCTGTGTGCATAAATATTTAAGATGTGGGGGAGTGTAATCGTTTGGAACCCTTCGGCTTGCTCGAACGATTCAGAAGTGGTGCATCATCTTAGACATAACATTCCTTCCGAGGTCAGCTCCTTTTCTTGTTGACTTACTCTTTATTTAGAACTGCCTTTGTGTGTTTTCCCCCCGTTTTTCACATTTATTTAAATATCTAAAAGGTTGTTAGTACATTTATGTTCGCTGATGGTCTGTGGTTACTTAATCGTACTTCTCATCCATATGTTTTTTACGCTTTCCATGAGTTGACATGGTTGTGAGTGCATAACTAATTCTCTTTTATTCCTAAGCTTCGATATTACATGGAAGGTCTTTTTGATGAACGTAGTACACTCATTATGAAACAGGAGTTAACCAAAATCTTTGAAGTTTACATGGGTCAGCTGCGGCAACTCTTTGGTCTGAAATCTGAAGGCGTCCTGGGCCACACATCAAGCACAGTGCGACTGTTGCCCAGTGACAAAGGATTTACAGAATGGTGAGACACTAAACAGATTTATTCATTACATGGAAATAGAAAATGATTTGTGAGGTTTGGCAATTAGAAGGGGAAGAATGCAAGCCAATGCTTACATTGAAAATGATATCAGTGCAATTCAAACAAATTGGGTGATAAAATGCACACTTTTATTTTATGTTCTTAATTTTGAATTACTACCAACGTGGAACTGATGGTGTGGGCATTTATCCTTTTAGGGAACTGGATGTACTATCACGACAACACACATCCTTTAATCTTAATCAATGTGGCACAACTCTTGGATCTCTTTCTCGATTGGTAATTCCATCAACCTTTAAATGTTTAGGCTTATATGAAATCCTCCGTTATAACCATGATATTTGGGCAGGTCCAGTCGCTTCCAAGAATGATCATTAAGGACGAAATAGGAAAGCAGGTTGGAATAAAATTTCTTTTAGTATATACGATAATTCAGAATTTGGGTTTATTCAATGCTATCAGATTTTCGTATGGTTGTAGTATGATCATCTGTAATAAGCTTATCCCAACCAAATACAATTCCTTCAAAAACACTTTCATCTCGTCCTGATCTGAAGTGCCAGTAATAGTTCTTATGATCAGATAGAGAGTTCAATCGGAACCAGTTTCTTGCGAGATAGTGTAGCAGCATTTTATTTTCAGTTTTGCAATAGAATAATTATACTACTAACCTTGACGTTCTTGAGCCAGGTGAAGTATTCGCTTGAGGCTGCAAAATCGGCTTTACGCAATGCATCTCATGGAGATTGTAATGCTTCTGTCGGTACGATCATAAATATATCATGATTTGGATTTTCGAATGACGCTGTAATGATTACATATGCACTCGCTAATAATTATCTAAGCTTTGCTATATTTGTGTCAGTTTCATCAAGGCAAGCCAGATCCTTAGCAGAGGATGCATTTTATCACCACTCCATGATGTCAGTGAGCTACTACTCATTCGAGCACTGTTTCGCTGTGTATTCGGTTAGTTCTCTTTTCCCCGACTCATCTTTATTTTTAGCTAAAATTAGTTCATCGTTTGTCGCAGTGTGCAAATCCATCTGTTTTACTGTCATTTTTCGCTTCGTCTCCTTACAATATTTCTTCATCGACAGCCCTTCTTCTTGCCCGTTGCTCTGCACGTGCTCCTCGCAGTCCTTAGGGAATGGAAGAGATACCGGCAGGAAATGAAAAAATACCGTTCATGGAAGATGAAGCGAGACTAATGGAGAAGATATAAACGTTCTCATCCTTTATGAACTGCAAAACTTCGATTCCTTCCATGACCTTTGTTGGGACTCAGAGCTCATTGAGGAACTATTACATCTTTTGTCATAGCTCTTCCTCGTCTATCAGTTCACTTTTAAATTGCAGCAAGTAGGCTTTATAGATAATTTATGTGATAGTCCTATTATCTAAGTAAGACAAATGAGTTGGTCGGAAAATGAATAGGCGGACTTGACAATAACGTATAACGACGACTCCGTCCTTGAATGAGAAACAAAAATAGGGACTTAAGATAACAATAATTGCAAGCAAATTTGAATCTGACAACATGAAGGAAAATGTTCACAAACCATACACACATAAGTCTGTCCTCCGTCTACGGTAAGTTTTTAAGTTATAGATTTTGATGCACGGCGCAAACCGCATGACCCCAGCCGTAATCAGACCTTTGACTCCAACGCCGAAAGTATCTTTTTCCTTGGACCCTGAGAAATCAACGGGAAGAAGCCAATTGAGGAAGCATTTCTAAGCAATGAGTGGAATGCATGTAGGCAATATAATATTTGTAAATGTCACTTATGGAAGAAAATCTGATTTAAGAAAGTGGATAAGTGCATGCATGAAGGTCAACAATCTCCCTAAAGGTGGAGTAGAAAATACTCTAAAATGGTATTGAGCTTCATTTGAGCATTATGTGACTGCTAAGTTCACCTACATTCTAGCTCTTTGGAATGAATGGGAAATTCACAGTGTAGCAATACGAAGGCATGAGTTTTATCAAACTGAAGCGAAGCATGTAGTAGCATTGCTGTCAGTTGTCATGACCAAGACTGTGAGGAAGACAGAGGAACAAGAGGCATAACTTCTCGACCTTTCAGGAACAGAATCGATTACGACAACCATCATACCAGTGTCATAACTTGTTTTAATCCAAACAGTTTATTAACTAGTCAAAAAATCGGAATATGCATGTGTACGTCATATGCCAATAAAAAATTTAGACCAAAAGGCAGAGAGGCAACAAGATTGAGAATTAAAGAACGCAGGTTTAAGCTTATAACAAAAAATGGTTGTATGCTCACCATCGGTATTCCCATAGCTTTAAGGTCTTCATCTCCCATATGTACCAGGGCTGCCATATCAACCTGCCATTTTTACAGTTTTAATTGTTACATCTGGGAAAATAAGCCTAAAAGAAACATACTAATATTGGAACGCATGCGGGCATACTTCTTCAGCCTGAAATGTAATTGAATACTTCTCAAGGCCCAGGGACTGAAGGAAACTATCCACAGTCTCAACCTACATAGATTAAAACCATGAAGAAAAAAACATATTATTGAAGAGATATAAAAGAATGAGAGGAAAGGCTAAAAGAAGGCAAAGTGAGTTTTATAAAGATGCCTAAAATAATTCTTTACCTTCGGCTGACTCTTTCTCTTGGTTATGGTGCTAGCTATCTTCTTTGTTTCTGCAACTGGAGCTTCAGATACCTCACTATTCCTAGGAGGTTTAGTAGCATCACGTACAGTCGTTGGCCTCAAAGGAGGAAGCTTAGACTCAGCTGGACGAGGATGCATAGTGCCGGATAACTTTTCTCGAAGATCCCTCACACCGCCTGAAGCAGATCCCCTAACAATCTGTGTAGCCTGATCGATACTCCTCCTTTGGAGTTTCAGACGGAGATCTCTAGGACCAACTCTATTATCTATGAAGACAGCAACAACAGAAATAATCGCCACCTTAGCTATACTAGATGCAAAAATAAATGGGAGTAACTAAGATAATATAGATTAACCACAACGGAAGTTAAATCTTACTTGACGCTTGAGGTTCATTAGAGTCAAAAAGATCGTGTTCCCATTTGTCATCGTCTTCTCTACTCCTGTATTAGTATAACATTAATGATTGTAAAAGATTTCATGGTATCAGAAGGAAAACAAAAAAAGCAGAATTCACGAAATAATCATTTGATTAGCTCAGAGGAACTTCCAGTAGCAGTTTCAAATCGCCTGAAGCTCTTCTGCGCTAACTAAACACCAACCCAAAACTCGCGTATTGCGGAAAATAATAGGCTCAACCACAGTTCACCAGTTTCAAAATGTCGCAATTTACTCACGACTTGCTAACAGTTAGAGCTTCAGAGAAAGAACATCCTTCTACTGAGGCAAAATCGCAACCCTACCATAATCAAACTAGAGGTGCAACAAGAGAAATTGAAAACTTAAAAACACTTCACAAAGAATCCAAACCAACAGGTAAAACAAAAAAAGAATAACTAAAACATTACAATGACCCATAAAATTACCATTGGTTAAAATAACAAGAATAACATCGCATACACCATTCGAATGAGAGGCATAAATCACATGGGAAGTTCTCAAAACAGATAAATCACCTATGAAAGTTAGGGTCACACACCGGGAAATGGACAACGAAGAAACAGGGAAAAGTTCATCGAGCTAAAGAAAAAGAGATATCACACCTCTTCCCGGAGATTGGCCCCCGCCGATTAGAAGACACGGCGGAGCCGGAGTTGCCACGGAGACGTTCCTTAACTGACCTATGAGTCACAGCTTCCTCTCGATCAGCGTACATCGTGCCTCAAAAAACCCTAATTGCAATTACGCGCGAGTGTTAAGTGTATTCGGCTGTTTGGCTTGTGGAAGAATGTCACCACGACTTGAGAGACGAGAGTTCTGTATATTATTAGTAAAAAGAAATACTTTCTGAATTAAGGATATTTACATTAAATTGTAATTAGGTAAAAACCAAAAAAGCTCCCAATGTTTACCATGTAGACCAATTTAGTTCCCGATGTTTTGCCTAAACCAATTTATTCCCGGCTGTTGTCGATTTTGGACCAATTTGGTCATTCCGTCATGATTAACGTCAATTTTAGCGAAAATCCCTCATGTACCTCATACTAAATCATGTCTGGATCGAATTTTGAAATATTTGCAGGATTTGGGGGTTCGTAGTGTTTTCTTCTACTGTCAATGAAGTTTGAAGAAGCAGACGATCAGAGCTCATGTTCGAATTTTGGATGAAAAAATTTTAGTTTCGTATCATAATTTCAGTAACCATTTTAATTTTATAGATTTAAACACAATTTATCGTGAGATACGTGTTGGATTTCTGATAAAATTGACGTTTATCGTGACAAAATGATTAAATTGATCCAAAATCGACAACATCGAAAACTAAATTGGTCAATATGATAAACATTGGGGACTATTTGAAGTTTTATCACAATTAATCTCAAAAAATTTAAAAAAAAAAAAGAAACTCACGTCAAATTAAAATCATGAGAAAATAGCCAATCACAAAAAAGCAGACCAAACTAAATCTGTCCTTTCTTTTTTTTTTCTTTTCTTTTTTGGTAAATTTCATTACTAGCTTGAGCTCGAGTAAAACTGCCAAGCAACAGCAATGCCAGCAACTACTAAAACCTTGGCGATGAGCTTTGCCTTAGGTCGTGAATTCTCTTCTTCTCTGTCTTCTTCCTCGGGACGTTTTCCTCGGAATTTAGAATACAGTTTCGATAGCATCGAAGACAACGGACCTTTCTTCCTCGAAGCTGCAATAGAAACCAAACATCAATGGCCCATCCGCATATCTTATGCAGTGATATGTAATGAAATCTCACCTTTGCTTTTCAGAAGTCTTTCTTCCTCAGCCACGCGCCTTCGAAGTGTATTGAGCAGCGATCCGAAATACAATGCAAAAACAGTGCACGTAATGGTGATAACGTTGTAAGGCATGCTGAAGTCGGGAGTTGTCAGAGGCACGAGTAGGACTTCCGTGTAAGAAAGGACCGGGCTCTTTTCCTTCGATGATAATAATAAAACGAACGTTATTCATATATCGAGGGTAGATAAATAGAAAATACGGAAGATGCCGTTATTCATGAACAGTAGTCATGCATGTATACCTGTAACTTGGATAAAAGTGGAACCTTCTTTGCCGATGAATCGTTGCCGAAATTCATGTTCGATGCAAAGTCGGTGAAGCTTATTACTGCAGACGGAATGTCAAATCCTTGGTTAGCGTCTGGAGGATATTCGTCTATATGTAGAAATCCCTGTAAGAAAAAATTGAAAGTTGATTGATATTCATAACACGTGAGAAAAAATTAATAAAATCAGCTAAAATGGCTCCAGAAACACATTATTTATTAAGAGCATCATCGCGTTACAATGTCTATGTTATACTCTTTCTTTATCCAATATCGAGCCAGAGAAACAAACAGAAAATGTGAATCCTAGATGATGCTGCAATTAACAAGTCAACAAAATGTGATGAAGCACATACCATATAGTGGTAAATATATGCTCTTATCTTACTCCTGTTACTACTTCATTGTTCTTTAGTAGCAGCCGAGCAGTATAATGCTAAGATATTGTAGCCAGTAATGGCATTAGAGCAGAAGCGTACCTTATCAAACTCCAAGGTTAACGAAGCAGTCTTAACACCAGCAGGTAATCTCAAGACCATTTCCATCACCCCTGGGGAAATCTTGTCTTCAGATGGTGAAACACGGACCTTCTCGATGTTCTCCGATGTGGTTTGACGTTTTCCATCTACGTAGACTTCAAGAGTATGATAGTAGACTTTGACGTACCAAGGCACCACTTGAAAGATATAAACCCTCAACCAGCAATCTGCCTCCTCACAACTAGTTTTTCGCACGTGGTTGCTTCCAGTAGACTTCAGGGAGATGGCTATTCCACCTCTTTCATTTCCGCTGCCCAATAAAAATCTGTTGGCACGCAAAGGTGCTTGCTCGGATGACCATGCCACAGGGACCTTCCAGCTTAATCCCACATCTAATTGCTTATATTCATCGTAATTTTCAACTGGAAATTCATAAAGGATAGATCCTTCTTTGTGCGGGCTACCTAATTCGTTTACAACCCTATTGGGGGGAGATGCCAGTTCAAATATAAAGTTCTCTTGAAAGACCTCGTGAATAAAAGTTCCAGTTGTTTGCGCTTCACCGTTTTTCAACAAGTTATTCAGCTCTGAAACAAGGTTCTTCTCAAATTGCACATACACGTTGCCAGACTTAGAAAGAGAACATTTGCTACTTATGCTCCTGCCGAATAAGGAACTTAGAGACCAACTCGGCTGCAGTGTTTTACCTGATAACGTCTCTCGAGGCCCCAAACTGTTTGGTTGAAGAACAACTGTCAGTGTTTGAGAAAGCACCATCCCAGAACTTGACTCTGATGCACCATGTTCATCTGACTTCAAGTGCAATCTCTGAGAATGATAATATCCCCTGTATATAGACGGGCGGTCCATCAGATAAGCAAGCCCGGCTTTGTCTCGGCAAGGAAGCAATTTCAACCAAGGAGTAAGGTTCTCAGTGCAAACAGCCTCACGCGGCAAAGTGCCATAACGTAATTTTCCAGATAAGGAATGAAAGCTCCATTTAGGCGCAGAGTAAGAAGTTGAATGCTCCAAGAAATTGATTGAAGCACAGAAGAGTCCTGAAAGCGCATGGGTTAGGTTTTTCCAGGAATGCTCAACCTGATCTTCAGGAACATCGAAATCAGCCCATAACTCAACACCAGGTGGCTTTGCATTGAAACTTGATATGGGATCATATCCTCCCCAACGTTCATAGTTCCAACGACCTTGCGTGAAAGACAATTCCATTTCTCGGATTTGGAACTTGTGAACCTGCATAAAGCCATGAAGCTTACCAGTTATAAAGTGACACGGTGTACGACAAAAAGCGCACATGCTTTGGTATAGAGCATTAAGCCTTATAAACCTCGGAGAAGACTGCAACAACTGAGAATAAATGAAGAGGAAAGATGGTTCTTCAAGGAAAACTATTCAAAATCCCTACAAAGAAGAAAAGGGATAATGTATTCTCCACTTACGAATTTATAGATGATCATCTCTTACAAATTTTACTAGAGAAAACCCAAAATAGAATCAACTCAGATCCAAGCAGATAATCATCAAGGTAAACTCTACTTATTTACGGAAACATATTTAAGAGAAAATGGTAATCTATTTGGTAAGGAACCTTTGATTTAAATGACAAAATTATTCACATCTAGTGAAATTCCATTTCAATTACGTCCTCATTGAAACTAAGCTACTCTGATTCTCAAGACAGCTCAAGTACATCCCACAATCTCCATTTAAGGTCGAATTACAATACACACAGTTCAAACCTCATATTTTGCACAAACAAGTAAAATTGAATCAACAAACGAATTAAATGCCAGAGCTCCACTTGCAACCAAATCACTTACAGCTCTATTCTCAACTTCAAACAAACAAGCAAACACGCTCCAATAATAGGCCGGGAAGCTCAATTCAATAACAACCAGCACATAAGAAAATGAACAAAAACCGCAGATAAAAGTAAGTACCAGCTGATAAATAGACTTAGGGAAGATATGGTGGTGCCGGCCATATATCCGCGTCGGAGGCGCGCTGGTTTCAAAGTGGAAATGAGCCAACACTTTCCGATCGGGCAGCGGCCTCAGCAACAACGCTTCCGTGAACTCTTCTTCATTCAACTCCTCGGCGGCCAACGCACAAAACGGCAACAGAAACAACAAAAAGATGAATCCGATCAATTCCATGAGGTGGAAAAAGTTCACACTCACAGCTTTCAACTGAACTTGAGGAAGAAGAGTCTTCCCTTTCAAATGCGATCCATCGATCATTTCATTATTGGATTTATATTTGGGCTTTATATATTTTATAGAAATGGGCCCAAAGCCCACTTGTAAATGGGGGATGAGATGAACTATTTATTATATTAATTGCAAATAATAACCAAAAGGTATTTCTTGCCATTTGATTTTTTTTATTGTTTTGAAATGAAATGTGGTCCTATTTTCAGTCTGCATATTTTTGTTTTAAAATATCTATTTTATTAAGGGGCATCCTAAAAACTGTCACTTGACAATTGATCAATCAGATTTTATCTATAAATTAATAATTATTAAAAATTTAAAAAATATCAATCCATCTCTTTCTCTTTTTATTTATCCTAATTAATAGGTATATTAGGCTAAATTATAAATTTATCCTTAATTTTTTTATTTATTCTAATATTATTCTCAGAAATCAATTTTTCAAGATATTTACAAATACTAAATGAATTTATAATTTTATTTATCATATATTTGAATCATAAATAGCAATTAAGATGTAAAATAATAGTATATACTTATATATTAACACACACATCGAGTGTGCCTTAAATGCAAGTGTAGATTAATTTTTTAAATGAAATTTATTAACGTTACATCCCTTCCCTAACGTGCGTACTTTTTTCAACCGGAAAATTACTAACAATTACAAAAATAATTTACCTTGAATTTGAATAAATCGAAATTCACACCATAGAGTTCAAATTTTATTTTTTTTAACATGAGAATTTCATGAGTCAAATTCATTATGATATTACATTTACTTTTGTATATCTATATCATTGGTTGAATATATTTTGTCCACACCCATTATTATTAATTAGGAATTACATAAATATATTGAGTTTTACTCTTTTTTTTCTTTAAGTCTAAAACCCATTACATTAATTTCATTTTTTTTTTCTGAATATTACAACAATTTCAACTATCATTGACAAAGTAGTTTGACCTTTGACAGCCCAACCCTTCTTTCCTCCAACTTTTTGAGAATTGCTTTTCTTTTTTCTTTTTATTATTATTTTTAATTATATTTCTTTATATAACATAGCCCATTCAATCTCTCATTGATCTCACCCACCACAGCTCACATATACCTTTTTAGCATTTCACATTCACACCACCTTCAATTCAACCTAGTCAGTGTCTTATCATTCCTTTGTTCCCATTTTATTGTAAATCATACCCATATTTTAGAAATGTCGAAAGTTTATTCTTTGGCGGAGGTTTCCCAGCACAACACGAACAAGGATTGTTGGCTGATCATCGGCGGCAAGGTTCTGATACAACTACAATCGTAAAAGCTTAGATCTTTTTTTCGTTAATCCCTACAATTTTCATTCATGTTGATGCGCGTGGATCTGTTTGAGATTCAATTATGATCACTTTTTTAAGGTGGGCTCTGCCCGAAATTCTATTTTCTTGATTTCTCCTGGGTTTTTTCTTGTTTTTATTAGCTGAATATCTGATTAATTTCTATTTCTCATTTGATTGATGGCTTTTCTTGAAGTGATTGGACCTTGTGATAGTGCATTTGTGTGGCTAATTGTATCAGATCACTATTGTTTTATTGTATATGAAGGAGTTCAGATTCTTAAAGGTCACCATTTCTTGGGTTGGTATTGATAAAATTGTATATCGATTCACTGCTTTGCTTATTGCTTATATTGGGTTGTCCCGAAAATCACCCTTTTCGGAGATTTTTTATGAAATCTTTGGAGTAGTGCGGGCTGACTTACTACTAGGGAAACTAAATCAATCTTCAGGGCATGCTTCTTGGTTTGTTTGTTTGTTTTTCGCTACTCTTCATGACACTCTTGAAAAAATTTCTTATGAATCAATGGCTCGAAAGCTTTAGCTTTTGTGACTGTTTTAGGAAGGCTGGTTTTTTTTTCCCTTTGTCGGAGGACTAATGTTTTGATACAATCAAATATCCTCAATCTACTTGCATTTCTCCTTATATCTTCAACAATGCTTTATGTTAAGATATGCAACACTTTTTCAGATTTGAAATGCAGACGATATGTATTGGTAAAAGTTGAAATTTCCCAGTTTTACGGTGTCTCCAAATCCAGACCCATATGACAATTAGAATCTATACTTCAATTTTTTGCCCAATTCTTGAGTTTCTTATGTTGAATAGAATCCATGAGGTTATGTATACGTCGTGTATACCATTTATCCATGTTTACTCCATACGCATTGCTACATACCTTGTGGCATTTTCTTTACATAGGTTTACGATGTGACCAAGTTCTTGGACGACCATCCAGGTGGTGATGAAGTCCTAGTCACTGCTACAGGTAATGTTTTGTATAGTTAAATCCTCGGGACAATCTGTTATTACATGAGCATACACATATGAATAATCATCAGACTTAAGCATTCAGCTCGACATATATCATTTTATTCCAGGGAAAGATGCAACTGATGACTTCGAAGATGTTGGACACAGTGCAACAGCAAGGGCAATGCTGGAAGAATACTACGTAGGCGACATCGATACATCAACTGTTACAACAGCCCCCAAGACAACATATGCTCCTCCCAAACAAGCTCAAGCCAACCAAGACAAGCAGTCGTCTAATTTCCTTGTCAAGATTCTTCAGTTCTTAGTTCCTCTCGCGATCTTGGGCTTGGCCATTGGCGTTCGTTTCTACACCAAGCCCTCGTCTTGAGAGAGAAATAGACGAAAAGGGAGTTCGATGCATCAAACATTAGTAGTAATAAGTGGCAGCCAACCTTCTTAGATCATATACCCTATGGATTCTACTATACTGCTCTTTGAAGCTATCTTCTTCTTTTCTGTTTGTGTAAGTTTGTGACTTCATATTATGTATGTCCGTAGTGAAAAACACCAAGTGATTATTACATAGTTCTAGACAACATAGTTCTTATTGTTCAACCTTTGCATCTACATGTTGAGAAAGAATAGCCTTTCCAATGTCTATAAATGAAGTTATTATTCATTTTAGAATTACAATTATTCTTACATACAAGGAAAAAGGCATAGAAAGATTAAAGCCAATGATCCTAATATATATATATATATATATATATATACCTTCACTTCACCTCCGGCTAAACAATGGAAACCATCGTTCTTGCAGTGAAGTATGATGATAGATCATAAACATTAGAAATATGAGCAGAACAGCCACGCCGAGCGGCGAACCACCGAGCCTGTGGAGCGAGTCCTTGTCAGCCGACGAGAGCCCATATGAGGACCGCTCGGTGCTGCGATCGTAGCCCAGCCAGTGAACCAAGAGGAGAAGCAAGACAGGGAAGACCATGAAGCTCAGCTTGATCTGATCCATCAAGTCCCCGAGGACGAAATCGTAGTTTGCATACAAAGTGAAGGTCAAGAAGAGGAAGATGATGGTCAAGAAGAGGATGAAGTGGAGCGGCAAGGAGAAGTATTGCATGTATTCTTGGTAGTAAGAGTTGTAGTACCTAGCCATTGTTTAGAGAATGAGGTTCTCTAGACTTTGGACAGAAGAGATGAAGAGTGGGATATATATATATATATATATATATATATATATTTGTGTATAGGTGGGTTGAAAAGGAGGGAGTTGTGTGTAAAAAGTGATATTCGAGAATTTTTCTTTTTGGGCCGACCAAAGAATCTATTACATGCATTATTGAGGGTTGGGAAGAATATTTTGCAATATAAAGGATGGGCTTTAGTAAAGGGAAAGTAGAAGATGTCTTCTTATATCGAAAAAATAAAAAATGGGAGTGATGTGTCTCTTCAATATTTAAAGGGTTATTCTCTCTTCTTGTGCTTCGATACCATGTTTGATATCATGTTAGATGACTACTTCATCTCTAAAAACTTCAATTTACAGAGAATATATCATATTATAATTTTATATATTTTATTTTCAACAGTTCTATTCCATCGTTCATAAATTAACCGAAAGAAATGATGATATGCTACTACAAGGATAGTAATAAAGGAGATACCTTGATGCCAAGTCGTGACGAAAGAACCATGCATGCATTGTATTAATATGGGCTTTCAATAGTATTATTACATTGATGTAAATATGATTTAGTTTCATTTGTTTTGATCAAACTTAGACATAATACAATAAAAGATTGTTCTTTGATGTGAATCACAGTAAAAGCCATGTCCCTACAAAAAGACACATACACAGATATATATATATATACACACAACTGTTCTCTAGCTGTTGGATGGGGCTGCAATAATAGTCATGTCCCTATACATACACACATATAGAGATGGAGTATTTATTTTTCATTTTTTTTCTGCAAAATGGGTTCTCGGGTATGAACCCACCCGACCCATCGTCAGTCCTAAGACAAGACACTACATGCAATGCAATGCAATGCAAACTACCCATGAGATATGGCACTTAAGTTTTAATATTGGTAGGGGACCTAATTAAATAGTAATGTATTTAAGTTGTAACGTACATATTTGATTAGATCAATTCCAGCTAACATTGCTGAGAAGTATTGATTGCAAATTCAATGCAAAATCACCATCGTATATCTGTATCGTACGTCTTATATCCATACATTCATATATATAGTCACGAATCTATATATACCAACGTGGACAACGTTCTATATTAATTGCTCAAAACTCCATTTATTTTCTGCTCTATTATGGTGATATAAAATCTCTCGTCACACCTCATACAAAAATAATTTATACATTGTTATGGGGTTCTTGTCACATCCCATGAAATACCACCGTAGTCATTCTCATGCGACTATTGAACCCTATGAATTTGAATCCAAGAATTCTACGTAGAGATATAATTTGACCTATCCTAGGGTTTTGGTAAGTTATTGATTTTGTATATTTTGGAGAAAGATCTATAATGTGTTTCATTTCATCTTTAACTTATATATATATATACACGTACTCATGCATCAACCACAAACCAACACAATTAATGTCTCTCTAGCTAACTCTCAGTCAAACCCCACATCTATTAATTCCTCAAACTTCCCTTTAGGACATGACATGTACATTAAAAGCATGCAATAGGGACATCTCTCCATGGAAGCCTCTAGATAAAAACAACTAAGCTCAACCAATCTATAGTACATATACATAAGCCCCATATATGACCTTATCATTTAACTCAATTACACAAAACCCTTGATAAAAAAAAAATGGAGTCCTCCAAGGCTGCAATACTAACCCTATTCATAGTCTTACCATTCTTGTCTAATTTCGTGACATGCAACATAGACCAAGACAAGCAGAAGTGCGCCAACCAGCTCGTCGCCGTGGCCACGTGCCTCCCCTTCGTGAGCGGCCAGTCGAACGCGCCGCCGGTGGACTGCTGCACGGGCTTCAAGCAGGTCTTGGACAAGAGCCGCGAGTGCATATGCTTGCTGATCAAGGACCGCGACGACCCGAGCCTCGGGCTCAAGATCAACCTCACCCGCGCCCTCACTCTCCCCGTCAAGTGCAACGCTCCGGCGAATCAGAGCGTATCTGATTGTCCTGGTAATAAGAAGAAAGAAACATATGTATAGTATTTATCTCATCCATTGATGTATACTTCTTCATTTTCCCTAACAAATATTTTCTTCTTTCTTTTATTTATTACACAATATACAGCTATTCTGCATCTTCCGCCGAACTCGCCTGATGCTAAGGTTTTTCAAGGGTTTGATAATAGTACCACAACTCCTTCTGCAGGTAATTATGTGTGTGTAAGGAAGGACTATGGTTTCTCCATATTTTTTCACCATTATTTTTATTTATTTATTTATATTTTTAAAAAAAAAGGAAATTCCCCAAGCTCTCCAAAGGGTGGAGCAGCACCATCATCATCAACAAGCAGTGTAAACACAAAGAGTGATGGAGGAAAAGGAGCATCGTTTTCTGGGATGTTGTTCCTCATGTTGATGATGATGATGATGGCAGTAGTTATTACATATATTTCTTAATAATCAAATGTATTATTTGATTTAATTTTCAGTGTTTTCTTTGACTTTCGTTACTCTTTCAACGGGCTTTTGTTGGCCTTTTGTTATGGGTCTTTGTATTGGGCTTAATAAAATGGAAGCCCAAATTGATTGAATTTCTTTTAGTCAAACCAATAATGAAAACTGATATGGGGCAAATTTCCTTTCAATACCCTTCGAAGTTTAAACTTTCTGTTCGGTATCCATCGAATTATTTTTTCTGTTCAGTACTTATCTGTGAAAAGTTATGTGCTTAATACCCCAAACAGTGAAAGGACGAAAATAAGCTTTCTTCACAATAAAATTGGACATAATGATAACAATTGATATAATATTCAATTCTGTTGGTACAATAACGACAATAGTTGATATAATGTCCAGTTTTGTTTTTATAAAATTATAATAACATTATTTATTGGTATAATAACAATAACAGTTGGTATAATAGCGACAACAGTTGATATAATGTCCAGTTTTATTTGTAAAAAAATTAGAATAACGTTATTTGTTGGTATAATAGTGATAATAGTTGGTATAATAACGACAACAGTTGGTATAATATCCCGTTTTGTTGATATAAAATTAGAATAACGTTATTTATTGATATAATTAGTGTTAACAGTTGGTATAATAGCGATAACAATTGGTATAATATTCAGTTTGTTGGTACTAAACCTATGAAGTAAGGTTATTTTTGTCTTTTCATATTGAAAAGACAGTTTTAGGTATTGAACAGAAAGAAATTCGTCCATCGGTAGTAAAATGAAGAAATAATTGAGGGTATCGGGACTGATAAGAAATTTACCCAATGAGAATTAAGTCAAACTAACTCCTTCAGCTCCTCCCTAAATCCACTCGCTATATTTATTTCAAAATTTCGCATCTTCATCCCTTTGGTAGTTCATCAAACTCTTTTTCTCTCTTCCAAGAATGGCTGTGAATCCACGTGTACAGAAAGTTGCAGCACTGATCGCTCTGTTCATCCTCGCGTCGGCCCAGCTCAGTTTCTCTTTAATCGATGTCCACGACCTACTGCCGATGTACGATATCCCAAAGGGTCTTCTTCCCAGCGAAATCAAGTCCTATTCGCTTTCGACGGAGGACAATAGCTTCACGATTGAGCTACGTTCGAACCCTTGTTACATCAAGTTCGGCGATCAGCTCGTTTATTACGACAAGATCGTTAAGGGGAAGCTGGGGTTTGGTAAGGTGAGCGATGTTTCTGGGATTCAGGCGAAGAAGTTCTTCCTATGGGTGTCAGTCTCTGGGATGGACGTCGACGACAAGGATGGTACGATTGAGTTTCACGTGGGCGCTTTGTCTGATAAATTGCCCAGAAAGGATTTTGAGGCCGTGCAGAGCTGCAAGGCGAAAGGGGTCCGTGGCTTGGCTGCTGCTTCTGCCATGGATGCTCTGGTTTGAGGTAATAAAGATTGCGCCTTTATGATGCTCTAGCATTTGTGGGTTTTGGCAAAAAGTTGTTTTTTTTCTCTCTTTGTTCCTTCTGGTGGTGAAGGTGATTATTGAAGTTCGATCTCTTCTTGAATTGTTGATTTATCTGTGTACTGACTTCTTTTGTGGTGATTGTATGGTCTGATCTCTGACAATTGCTTCTGAATGTAAACAATGCAGTCATAATAAGCTGTAGATCTCTTGCCAAAGAACATCTTATTAACTGTGAAAAACCTTACACTCAATGTGGCATTGTGGCTAGAGACATTGTGGGCATGATGGATTGAGCAATTCACACACACACACACACACACACACATATATATATATATATATTCTTTTTTATTTACAGAAACAGAAGAAACATTCTGTTATTTCAAGATCCCAGATTTGGCATGTGAGGATAGAAATACCCATGGTTTCATTTGAAAGTTTTCAAAAACTGTGGAGATGGCCATCTTCACCACTATATTCAGCTACCTCTCTCTCTCTTTCTCTCTCTCCTCTCTCTCTCTCTCAATACTAATGGATGCCTAATCTTCTCTGCAATTTAGGCTCAGCGGAGGCACTCAAGGGAGTCGACCCATCTTGTAAAAACTTTCTATCATTGTACCATTTGTCTATATGTGTTCCCTTTTCTTTTTTATCTGGAGAACTTGTACGTCCTTTCAAAAGATACATTTCTTTCTACCATAATTGCATTTCCAACTATCCATTTTATTGCACAGACACAATTGAATGAACGGTTGTGATTTAACTTATCTATACTATTTATTAATTGCTATTTGCCCCTTCCTTTTATAATTTATTTTAATATTAGTAATTACAATTGATTTCCCTAATTTTTATTTATTTTAATTACATCAACACAAATTTATTTTTTAAATAACATTTTATTTATTAAATATTATAAATTATAAATAATTTAAAACATACTATAATATTATTATTTATATTTTACGCACACACATCGAGTGTGCAATAAAATACTAGTATTATTAAAGAGAGAGTTAGAGTAAATGTAATTAGAGTAATTGTAATTAAATTGATTTTTTGTATTTATTATAATTATTATTTTACCCTTAGTATTTTTATTTATTATAATTAAATCATCAATTCAATTTTATAACATCTTTATTTACAAATTAATCATTTATTTTGTTGTTTATTCTAATTACATCATCATAATTTTTTTTTTTAAAATAAAATTTACACTATAAAATAATATATATTTATATATTAATGCATACACATTGAGTGTGCTTATAAAACTAACGAGTATTATGGGTCTCTATTGGTAGCTATATTTTCAAATTCCGAGTAATAAATATCTTAACCTATATATCATTTAATTAATAATAATCAAATTTGATCTACATATACATATGTGGATAGCAAAAGGCCTGAAAAAAAAATGATAGCAAAAGGCCAAAGAACATGTTATGAGATTCTTGAAGAATAACTGTTGAGTGAAATAAAATATGATGGATATGTTTATTTAATTTTAATATTTTATCTATTTTGTGGCACCCATTGGCCATCATTATTATTTTCCAATAATACTAATATAGATTAGCGGTGTAAACTAATGGAGGTCAAGCCGACCTCAGTTCATTTTTTCAGGCTTGAACTCGAGTTTGATGAGTTTTGTATATTTCCAATTCGATCTCGAGTTCGAAAATAAACGGTTAAACTCGCAACAGACGAGTTTAGAATCTGAAATTTTTAATTTAGATTAAATTTTTTAAATAAATTCAAAAAAAAGTGAAAAAGAACAATAAAAAGAATTAAAAAAAACTCACTAGCCAAACAATTATGATGAATCTCCGCTCCATCTCGACAATCACCAAGTTTCAGTCGAGCTGAGTCGTCGAGCATGTGAGCCGAACCAAGTCATATTTGTACTCAAATTAACTCCGAATGTTTTGTTCAAAATCATTGAATTTGATACAAATCTCATTAAGACCTCTCAATTTACAATCCTTAATTATAAAGGTTGAGCTCCATAAAAAATTTTAAAAAGAAAAATAAAAGTAACAAACAATCATTCCATTAGGCATTATTGAAATACTATTTCTCAATATAGTAAAAGGACAATAGACCATTTGTCGTATGCCGTGTGATTTAAGAAAATTATGAAGTCAATTAGTTGCCATAAATATAAATAAATAGATGTGATGTAATACTATAAAGCCTAAGCTCCAACCTCATAATTGATCAAAAAGTCAAATTAATTCCATAAATAAATACAAATAGAAATACATACAACAATATAATTAATAATAATAATAATAATAATAATAAGGAAACTTACATTTAAATACCTATTTGTATAAAAATTATCAATCAGTTCTTTGTCAGAATTTTTTTACATGTAGGTACCTAGTAGAATAAATTTTTTACACATAAGTACCTGTTTGCGCCGCAAGTACATCATATAAGTATATTTAGGTACGATGTATAAACATATTGTGGTACATAATACTGTAAGAAAATGTACATCACATAATAAATTTAGGTAACATAAAGAAACGTAAATAAGTACCACATAAACGCGTAATGTGGTACATAATATACATATAAAAATGTACATCAATGATGGTAAAATGGTACACACAACCAGTTGGATACTTAAATATAATTTTTTTCTGACAGGATACTGAATTGCAATTTTTTTATACAAATGGGTATTTAAGTGTAGATTGTCCTAATAATAATAATAATAATAATAATAATAATAATAATATAGTATGTATAAGCTATACGTATACCTAATCCAATAAGTACGTTTCATTCACGCTGCACGAAGTCACGACTGAACACCCAATCCAATAAGTACATCGTTTCATTCACTCTCTGACTCAGAAAGAAAAATATCTATTCTACTCTCTCTCTAGTCACCGCCGCCATGTCCATCTCATCCACCGCCGCGAACCCTCCGCCGGAGCCGCCGCTCCCCACCACCACCACCGCTTCGCTGCCCAAGAAGAAGGCCAAACTAACCCTCATCCCGCTAGTCTTCCTCATCTACTTCGAGGTCGCCGGCGGCCCATACGGCGAGGAACCAGCCGTGCAAGCCGCCGGCCCACTCCTAGCCATCTTGGGGTTTCTGATCTTTCCCTTCATCTGGTCCATCCCAGAAGCCCTCATCACCGCCGAGCTCTCCACTTCATTCCCGGGAAACGGCGGCTTCGTGATATGGGCGGAGAAAGCTTTCGGTCCCTTCTTCGGCTCTCTCATGGGGACATGGAAGTTTCTCAGCGGCGTCATCAACATAGCTGCCTTCCCAGCTCTGTGCATCGACTATCTGAAGAGGTTATTCCCCATCTTCTCATCTGGGCTGCCGAGAACTTTAGCCATACTAATCTCTACCATCCTTCTGTCTATCTTGAACTACACTGGCCTGAGCATCGTGGGCTACGTCTCGGTGGCACTAGGCGTCGTCTCCCTCTTCCCATTCATCCTAATGTCGTTGATAGCCATCCCTAAGATCGAGCCCAGGCGGTGGATTAGCATGGGCCAAGCTGGGGTGAAGAAAGATTGGAACTTGTTCTTCAACACTTTGTTTTGGAACCTTAATTTCTGGGACAACGTCAGCACCATGGCCGGAGAGGTCGATAATCCACATAAAACCTTCCCATTAGCCCTTCTAATAGCCGTCGTCTTCACTTGCCTGGGCTACATCATCCCCCTCGTCGCCGTCACCGGCGCAGTCGTCGTCGATCAGAGCCAGTGGGAGGCTGGCTTCATGGCCGACGCGGCCAAGATAATATCTGGGAATTGGCTGAAGATATGGATAGAGATCGGCGCTGTCTTATCAGCAATAGGCCTCTTCGAGGCTCAGCTGAGCAGCAGCGCCTATCAGATCAACGGCATGGCCGACCTAGAGCTCCTGCCGAGGTTCTTCGCCGTGAGGTCGAAATGGTTCAACACGCCGTGGGTGGGGATCTTGGTGTCGACGGCCATAGCGCTCGGCGTTTCTTACATGAGCTACACGGACATAGTATCGTTGGCGAATTTTCTGTATAGCTTGGGGATGCTCTTGGAGTTTGCTTCGTTTATATGGCTGAGGAAGAAGTATCCTCAGATGAAGCGGCCGTACAAGGTGCCCCTTGGCTTGCCTGGGTTGATAGTGATGTGCTTGATTCCGGCGGGTTTCTTGGTGCTCATCATGGCCATTGCCACCAAGGCGGTGTACCTAGTGAGTGGGGTGATGACGGCGGCGGGGATTGGGTGGTTCTTCCTGATGAAGCTTTGTAGGGCTAAGGGCTGGTTTAGGTTTAGAAGGGTGGTTGATGATGATGGTGATCATGCTGTGGAATGATTCAATAATTATTGCATAATGTAAAAAAAAAAAAAAGTTAATTTATGTAATGTGTATGATATTATGTAATCCAACTTTTCCGTTATTCTTGAATGGCTTAGTCAAACATGCAATATTTTATCCTTACATCATATTATTTTATTTATTTTTGTCCAAGAACATATCTTGGGTGATATTTATTTTCAAAGTATTCTTTTTTTTCCCCAACTAACGATTTCTTAGTATTGTTATTTTTTTTTTCTCGAGTGGGCCATTAGGGTTGTAACTTGTAAGTAGACGACTATAATCGAGTCAAATATCATACTATCGTAATTGAATTTTATTAAATTGTTGAATATTCGTATCTTCGAATCCTAATATCATACTATATAATAATCGAACCCTAATATCGTTAGAAAATTTCAAAAACATGTCAATATTCCAATTCAAAACATTTTTTTTTGTGTTCTTCCACAATATGTATTAAAATAAAATATAATTGAATACAATACAATGGTATTAAATGTAACGTATATATTGAACAAATATTTAATCATTCAAACGTTCCTATATTAGTTATTGTATTTGTATTCTAAAATTAATTGATCGTGAGAATTATTTTGATTTTAATCCTTATTAGAAAAAAAAATGTTATGAATACAGTATGTAATTTCCCTTTTTAGTTTATTTTATTTTTTACGTTTACAATTAAATAACACGTCATCTGACTAGTAAGAATTGCTTGCTTCCCTTCGAAGTCGATCTGCGCGTCGTTACGACTAATTGAAGGGCGGCTTCATAAACCTATAAATAGATGTGTGTGCGTCTGTGTGTTTCTGAGTTATTCAATTGGGGAAGTTAACAAACCTAATCATTTCTGTGTTGCTTTGCGATTTCGCGCGCAGCGATTTAGGGTTTTCAGCTGATTGTAGAGGGTACGATTTTCGCAAATAGTGGTCTCAGGCGGCGAAGATGATGTCAATGGAGATGAACGATCGCAAAAGTGAGTTAATCGCATAGTCCTCTCGATAAATTTGTGGCTAATTTGGCGCGATTTGGGTCTGGTTTTGTATATTGGATTGTTTCTTATCTAGCCTGACATGTATCTCAGCTTCATTTGTCTGCTTGTGCAATTTTGGACCTCTGTGTTTATTTTTAGCTGCGTGAGTTCTAAGATCGGAGACTCATTGGAAAATGGCAAAGTGCTTGATCATATCTTTCCGTGATTCTCTGTACAGAAATTGGACTTGGTTTGACGGGATTTGGAGTGTTCTTTTCATTTCTCGGGATAATCTTCTTCTTCGATAAGGGACTAATTGCAATGGGAAACGTGAGTGTCGATTTTTCTTATTCCTGGTGATAAACATCGATTTGTAGATTGCCTTATATTGAGATTTGATCTTCATTAGTCTTTCTTCTGCTGCACATGTAGATCCTTTTCGTCTCAGGCGTGGCGTTAACTATTGGACTAAAATCATCTGCCCAGTTCTTCATGAAACGGTCTAATTTCAAGGTATTTTGATCCCTGCTAAACTTGGTCAGAGTCACTGTTGTTTAGTCCCTGCTTTGTCACTGATTAGTTTGTGCTATGTTCATTTCAGGGAACGATTTCGTTTGGTATTGGCTTCTTTTTGGTGGTCATTGGATGGCCTGTAATAGGAATGATCGTGGAGGCATATGGATTTATTGTACTATTCAGGTTTTGTGCTTTAAAGTAATTTTACCATCTTAATGGTTTTTCCTTTCCTCTTCACCGAAGTCTTAATCATCTATTGCTTTTTGCAGTGGTTTCTGGCCAACACTTGCTGTTTTCTTGCAGAAGATTCCCATTATCGGCTGGTTGTTCCAGCAACCTTTTATAAGATCGGTATGACCACTGAATCTCTGTTGGATTTTATTATTGTAATTTCTGAGCTTGCTCTTTCTGAAAACATAATCATAAAATGCAAGTATGCAACTCTGCATACTGTTATGTTCATCTCTTTCATGTTACTCCATATATATTTGCTGGGATGATTCCATTATAATTGGGTGGGTAAATTCCTCTGTTGGCTGGCACATGAAAATATTTCTTTTTCTATTTGTTCGTGAAGTTTCTAAGAACATCGTCGAAACTGATAGCTTGCAATAAATATTTACTTCCTGAAGTTTTTGCTGGTATATATTGAAGCTTAGTGATAGTCTTCCTTAGATACGTGGGACATTCATTGTTGACCAGGACTTCATACCTGCTTAATTGGTATTTTATCCCCTAATCAAGGGATTAGGTTATTTACGCCCTTTTACAAATTGGATATCCTCGTATAATCTCTGAACTCTTAAACTATCATCGTCAAGTCCTCAATATTTTTGCCTCTGTAACAATTACTGATCTGTAAAAAAGCTCATCGCATCACTCAGTTCTAACTTCCTAACAATGTTTTCCTGCAGTTTCTTGATCGTTATCGCGGTAAAAGAGTACCCGTGTAGGTTCGAGCTGCACGTGGGACCCACTTGTGTAAATTTCGACAGTATGGCACGGTAATGAATCAAATTGTTGTTGCTGTATGCGCCTTTGATAAGAAGTGCTTTTCGATTTAGGAACTTATTACTACTTGTGTTTCAACATTTCCTTCTTCAAGTGCGGAGGTCGATTTTCATAAAGTAGTAAGATGTAAAAACATCCATCAGTATTTCTTTCCTGCTATAGGTTTATTATCCATTTGTGTATGAATGAATCATTTGCATATTCCAAATTATGATTTATATCCAATCCATCCTTTGTATCAATAATATTCTAGCGTAGCCTCTGATTTTATTTGGATTAGTATATCAATGGGCCTCGGTCTGATTAAGCGTATGGGCCCATATATTTAAATTAGATTGCAAATTTATTATATTGTAAATTCAGCATATTTAATTTTTCTGTTTTAATAATAAATAAATAGATAGATCCTTCCTATCTCAAAAGTCAAAATCCATAATGCAAGTACACAGAAATTGTAATGTAATGGTATGGTAGGTGCCAACAGCCTCATCATCAGCCAGCAGTAGGTGCGATCTGTTTAATTGAATTGAACTCTCTCATCATTGAGAAAAAAATATAATCATTTCTGTATAAAGCATCACTTCTATATATATCTTAGCCACCTTCGTTCTTATCCACTGGACTAGTTACCACAACAAATTAATTAATCAATTATTTTTGTGTTAAGTTACTTATTTATTATGCATTAATCCAGTGAGGAGATCTCTTCTTGCAATCATCCATCATGGTATAAATTTAAGGGTCCTACTATTCACACCCCACACCCCCCTTTACACCCCCAAAACACATGAAATTTGTTAAAAAACATTTACATAACTACATGAATTCAACATTAATTATTTTATAATTTATTTTTAACAATATTAATTGCATGAGTTATTCAACAATATTAATTAAGTTATTTTTTCAAGGTGCATCGATATAATATTTAATTTATTTTTTATTATATTTAGAGATGTTCTGACGGCTTGAAAAATCTGAACCGAACCGGAGATCAACAGTTCGGTTAACCGGAGTCAATGGTTCCGGTTATAACCGGAAGAGTTTGGTTCCGATTTTTATATTTTCAAAACTGAAAACTCGTGGTCAACCGCTAGTTTTTTTCTAAAATAAATAATAAAAAAAATTATTAACGGTTCAGATCTCGTGGCCGTTGGAGATCAACGACCATAATTTACTGACCGTTGGAAAACCGACGATTTTGAACAAAAAAATGAAAAAAAATTAAAAGATAATAATAATAGGAACCGGTTTGGAAATGGAACCGACGGTTCCAAACCGTGGTTAACCGCGGTTCGATTATGGTTTGAGATTTTGATGCAACCGGCGATTCTACGGGAACCGAAACTGGAACCGGTTGAACACCACTAATTATATTACTCCTTATATTAATCGCTGCAGTTTTATATTAACTTTAAAAAATTTAAAACTTAATATTTAATATATTAATATCAAATAAACACAGATATAGTGGTTTGAAACTGCCTTGCTGAAGCGGTTTGAATTGGTGAAATGAATGCAATTTGAATTGTTGAATAATTACGTATTTTAATTGATGCAGTTTTAAATTAGAATTTGTTTAGTTTAATGGTAAGTATTTAATGATTTTAAATTTGTAAGTATTTAACTATTTAAGTACTTTAAAAATTGGTAAGCATTTAATACTTTACTTTACTTATTAATTAGGGGGTGCAAATAGAAAAAAAGGGGGTGCCAATAGAATTACCCTAAATTTAATTAGAGATTTCTATGAGACCTAAGTCACAAAATATGTGTTTTTGCCATCGTTGGTGGATAAAATAAAGCTCGTTAAAAAAGTCAACGGCCTTTATAGCTGGAAAGCGTGTATGGGAAATCGTGTTGTGTGACTTTGCTACTTTTATTTAATTATGTAACGCAGTAGAGTATAGGATTTTGTGGGTATATGTAATTATATTTTGGGATTCATTACATATATATATATATATTACCATATAAGTATTGCACCTACTTGGGTTTGACTTTATATTAGGGAAAACAAGTTAGTTTGACTTTAGGACAATGCGACGGTTGTTGAAATTACTTAATTCACAGTCTTTGCAGTTGACTTCATAGGTTGTTGTCAACGATTTTACTTGGAGAAATGGCCGCTGGTTCGACCTTGCTAAGTCGCTCAGCCTTTGCTTCTGATAGACTTTGTTCGCGCGAAAATGCGTCGAAGGCTCGAATGCCATTGCTTCTAATATTCTTTCGACGCCTAAAAAAATATTCGTGCGGTAGGACGGAACAATGAATTGAAACACGAATTTGCAAGCGAAAAACCTTAGAAATAATAAGTCACTACTTAGCTCCACCTAGACTACGATATAGGTTTAACTTGTCGAAAAATACTTTTTTTTTAAAAAAAAAAAAAAAGAGAAATATCTTTGTTCGAGTCAAAGATGAATATAATAGAAAGTGTAATAGACAAATAAATTGTACGTGGTAAATGGATTTAATGCCCTTATATACACATTTGGATTAAAGGTGAACAAATGAAATATTCAAATAAATGTGGTCCAAGCACTAAATTAATTAATTCCCTAAGTTAAATTCGGAAATTGTGGTGAATGTTTTTAATTTTTAATTTGACATGCATTGACAAATACAAGCCACACCCCACCACACAACGCCACACCTACATACATTAAGTGACTCATAATATATAATTTTATGGTGTTCACTTTATGTGAGTATTTTGCGTAGGCACATGTTGATTTGGCAATGATTCGTGCCATATCAATATGACATCAACATCAGAGATTATGTGACATTAGTTGACACATCTTAGGTGCTACTGATCGACACATATGATGATGATGTGGCATGTTGACGCCTTATGTCGCATCCAATTTGTGATACTGATATGTGCCACGTCAATATGGCACATCATCATCATGTGTCGATCAATAACATCTAATATGTGTCAGCTAATGTCACACCTCTCTGATGTTGATGTGTCATGTTGATATGACACGAATCATTGCCAAATCAACAGGTGTCCACGCAATGTGTTTACATAAAGTAAATATCATAAAATTCTTCATATATATATATATATATATATATATATTATTTAAGATGCAGTGTAAAGTGGGAAGAAATATCCTTGCATTGCATTTTTATGGTCAATTAATACAATAAAATCAATTTGAAATTCTCAGAACTCCTTAAAGTCAATCATTTTCTTTATGGTCGGGGAAGACTTCTGAGTTGTACCATGATGATATCTTACTTTTCTTGTCTATCGTCGGTGTGCAACATTTATTAATATTAATATTACTATTTTTATTATTAATTAATTAATATGCAAGACTTTGAAATTTTTTATTTTTTTATTTTTAAGAAAACGCGTTTGTTTTGGTATTTCTATTTCAACGCATGCTATTTTTGGTTTAGATTTGATCGTCAAAACAAAATCTTACTATATAATCCACTGCACATCTGTCTCCTAATAATCGAACATTTTTTCAATTATAAGTTTTATTTTCTTTCATCGTTCTATTTTAAATCAGATTAACTTGATTATTTGGAATTTCGTGGAAGAGAAAATAATGTAGTTTTGAAAGGAAGAAAAAGAAAGAATAAAAAAGATAGAATTAAAATTAACATCCCCCAATGTTTCTAAGTCTAAAGAATAATGTAGTTTTGGGGTGGGTGAGAATTTATTTCTTGTTGGTAAAGATTATTTCTTTATATGTGAAAATAATATATATATATATATATAAGGGAAAAATGAGTATAATATTTCATGCAAGATTTTTGAGAGTTGGACTTATTCGAATTGTTTCACTAAGATGAGTATTTTCAGACATAAAGAATCCAATGTAAGATCTAACTATCACTATGATAAAAATGCGAATCCATAATTAGAACAAATTAAATCATAAAATGTCGGAAAAATTAAGCAAAGCACACATGCTATTGAACGTGGAAGCATGCAAATATATAGTTGTCTCTTGTCTGTCCGAATAATAAATAAAATATATTACATTTAAATTTTTTTATTAATAAACAAAATATCATTTAAAATAAGCCAAAGCACAAGGCTCAATGAGGCGTGGAGCCTTTTGACTGGAAGTATAGTCTGTACGGCCACCGTACACTTTACTTTTTATTTTTTTATTTATTTATTTTAAAGTATATTAATTTTGATTTGCATGGAGATCTGAAATTAAATTTTCACAGCTGGAATGACAAGCTTTTCATACGGTTTCATAATCTCATTATTATTTATTTTCCTTTATTTAAAGTAATATTATGTTTAAAGTAATAATATACAAGATATTGGGAAGAAAAAACTTTAAAAAAAATTAATATACATGATATTGGATTATTTTAATAAAGGAAGAACACCCAAAATGGTACCCAATGTTACATTGTGGATCGATTTAGTCCATAATAATTTGCCTGAACTAATTTAATCTCCGATGTTGTCAATTTTGGACAAATTGTCATTCCGTCATGATTAACGTTAATTTAGCCGGAAACCTCACGCGTGCCCCATACTAAATCATGTCTGGATCGAATTTTGGAATATTTGCAGGATTTAGAGGTTCATACTTTTTTCTTCTACTGTCAAGTTTCGTGCTCTAATTTCAGTAAGCATGTCAATATTATCGATCCAGACATGATTTATTGTGAGGCATGTGTGAAATTTCCGTTTTAAATTAACGTTTATCGTGACGGAAGGATCAAATTGGTCCAAAATCGACAGCACGAGAACTAAATTGATTCAAATGAAACATCAGGGACTAAATTGGTCCACAAGGTAACGTCGGGGACCATTTTAAATTTTATTCCTTTTAATAAATGTTAAATTTGTTCTTAGGGTGTGGAGTGCGTGTGCGTGCCCGTCACTCTTTGAAAATTTCAAGAGTGGACTCTCTATTTGTCCATCTAAATATTTTATAATTAAATTAAATGACACATATACCAAAATTACTACATAAGCACATACACCATCAAAACCAAGTCAATATTAAACGAAATTCACCTTTACCTACTATTATTACAAAAACCACCATACTATTAAATCAAATGAGCTTGTCTTGCAAGTTAAGGTATCAACTAAGTCAATTGAAAAATATTGAATCTTGGAATTCATGTTATGCTTATAGTTTTAAGTCAATGCCTAGTTATTTGGAAGAAAACGAATAATAAGGTTTTTTTTTTAATTATTTAATTATTATTATTATTAAGTGGGTTTTTAATTAAATAGTTTAAATATATTTAAATTAATAATAGGTAATTTCGTGACAATTAGGACGAATTGGAGGATATAACGCCACCATAAAATAGACAAAAAATAAAATAAAATATGTCCACAAAAACGCCGTGATTATTACGAAAATGATTATTTTTTAATTATAATAAATTTAGACGTAATTAATCTATGGCATAATTAAAAGACTTTATATTATTAAAAAACCAATACATGTTTGTATATATATGATAGGTTAGTGGTGAATACTCATATTATTTTGCAACCTCTTATTATATACTCTTTCATGCATTAGCATTGAGAAAAAAAAAGCTATACTCATTAAGCATTAATATATTTGACCGCGTATATATATAATAACCAATTGTCTCTATGCACACATTAATTAATATTTACGTTTTGAAAATGGTGCCAAATCTGAAACTGAACTCATAATTTTAATTTCTAGGCTTGTAACGTTTTTTTTAATAATTAAACTAAGGTTATAAAAATGTATAATTTTTATAATATTGAGTGATTTATAACTAATTATAAAACTATAAGAAGATGAAAGTAATGAATGGGAAATCCTATTTAAACCTTAAAGTCTATCGGAAAATGACCTCTATTTAATATTTTTATATATTGTTATTTGTTTGTGCATAAATGGGAAAAAAAAAGGGTAAATCAACTTAAATTATCGGAAAAAATTAATAAATATAGTACCTCCCTCAATAAAGTCAGTCCACTCTATTCCTTTCCTAGCCAGCTCAGCGTCCTCCTCATAGACTTTAGACTATATATATATGCAATAGCCACGAAGCACATCGATGGATTAAGGAAATCACAGTAAAGATCATTTTCACGATTCTTGACCCACCAAAGATTGGGAAGGGATTTGGGTTTTCATTTCATTCGCGTCGTAGTTGCTTCATTGTCCTAAAGATTCCGCCTTTTGAAGAAACATTGCTCGTTGAGGTAAGAAGCTTTTACCTTTTGTTTCCCTCATTTAGATTATTGCTGTCGGCGTGTTTTGGAGTTTTTGTTTGCTGGATTTGGGCTGATGCGTTTGGTGGGTTTTACTTCACGGTGTAGATTCTTGGCTGTTTCTTTTTCCTTTTTTTCTCTTTTCACCTTTTGAGGGTGTGTTTGTGTGTGTTTCTCTGTAAATCTTTGACTGATATGCCATTATTTCTTTGATTGGCTGTAGAGTTCTCCGCTGTATTTGGATTCAATATGGTGGCTTTCTAGATTTATGTATATGTGATAGACTTGGTTGTATTTTCCATTTTACCTTTTGTTCTTCTTTCCCATACTTTTGTTTGTTTTTGCTCTGTTCATCCTCTTGAATTGTTATGAATATGCTGATGATAAGGATTGCGTTGGGAATATTTCTTGTGTCTTTGATGATCTGTACTACAGCTGAAGAACAATTTCTATGTGGTTAAATGCAGAAAGATTCAAGCCTTAGAGATTCTTGGTTTCAATCGTATTAGATCGATATTGCATGGGGTTGTCATGTTCATGTCCACTCGCCGTTTATTTCGATTTCGATAGCAGTTTCGAATCAGTAGTTTCGAAATCAGTCAGCCAAGGAAATGGCGATCAGAAGGTGCCAATTCGCTCCAACAGCTTCGAGAAAGAGAGCTTCGAGCCAAAGATTTTGCGTTGGTCGAGTTCGAAGAAGCTGATGAGCTTAAGTTCCATGAGGTTCAGATCAAGAAAAGCTCAAAACATAGGACTAAATGAGGAAATGAACGATGATAGATACGCACGCAGAGACATTCTGAGTTCGTTGTCTAGACAGGGCAGTTCGCTCGGTCAGAGCCCGAGATCTCAGCTTCTCGATCCAAACAGCCCGAAACACGAGGCTGCGATAAAGTTGCAGAAGGTTTATAAAAGCTTCAGGACTAGGAGAAAGCTAGCAGATTGCGCGGTCCTCGTTGAGCAGAGTTGGTGGAAGTTGTTGGATTTTGCTGAACTGAAGCATAGTTCGATTTCTTTCTTCGATATCGAAAAGCATGAGACTGCTATTTCCCGCTGGTCGAGGGCGCGGACAAGGGCTGCCAAGGTAAGATTTTGAACTTAAAAATTCATAAAGGGCTTTGCACTATTTCGTCTATCATGAGTTTGATCGGCTGAGGTTATTTAGCTTGTCTGTACATATGCTTGCAGGTTGGGAAAGGACTGTCGCAGAATGAAAAAGCGCAGAAACTTGCTTTGCAGCATTGGCTCGAAGCTGTAAGTCGATGATCATCCGTAATAATATTTCCTTTGTAAATCTCCCTCTTTAAGATCAAGAAAAGCATCGATCTGATCTTTTGTGGTTCTGAGCAGATAGATCCGAGGCATCGGTATGGACACAATCTACACTTCTATTACAAGACTTGGTTGGCCTCTCAAAGCAAACAGCCATTTTTCTACTGGTAATAATCGCCCGTCTTAGGATTCTTTATCTTGCTTGGAAATTATCCATCTTTATCCATCAATACAATGGTTTTGACTTGATAATTCTGACTTTTGCAGGCTAGACATTGGTGAAGGAAAGGAATTTAACTTCGTCGAGAAGTGCCCTCGTTCGATACTTCAGGCGCAGTGCATCAAATATCTTGGTCCCGTAAGTCCTTAAAGGCCGCATTCTGTTAAGAACGATTCTGCCCGAACTATACTTCATCGTGAAATTCTGAGGCGTTAATATACGTGTCTATGTCTTCTTGCAGATGGAGAGGAAGGCTTATGAAGTTGCAGTAGAGGACGGAAAGCTCTTGTACAAAGATTCGAGGGAGCTCTTAAACACCATCGACGAACCAAAGGGCTGTAAGTGGATATTCGTCCTGAGCACTTCGAGGACGCTATACGTCGGCAAGAAAGTAAAGGGTTTGTTTCAACACTCGAGCTTCTTGGCTGGCGGAGCTACTTTGGCTGCTGGGAGAATAGTAGCCGAACAAGGCGTACTTAAGGTATCTAAAATCTTTCAGAAATCTGTATTCTTTTCGCTGCATTTCGTTCAAGAACGTAAAAAATTATATCCGTAAAAACGCAGGCGGTGTGGCCTCACAGCGGACACTATCGTCCCACCCCGGAAAATTTCCAGGACTTCAAGTCGTTTCTTAATGATAACAGCATAGATCTATCTTCCGTTAAGGTACATTGAAGCAGATTTAACACATTCTACATATGCTTCGTCTCTACATTCGCTTTTCTTGGATCTGAAATGTCGACTTGCTTCGCCAGCTCGCTCCCATCGACGACGACGAAGAATCCGTCTCAAAGCGGGGATCGACGCACTTCAGATGCAATTCGTCCGAAGACGACTTGATCGATTCCCACAAGCACGTGGACACGAGCGATTCCATGCAAGAAAAGCCGCACACCTTCTTGCCAGAACTAACCACGCTCAAAATTCCCAGCAACGACGACTTGCTAGAGACGCTGAGAAGCGAATCCATGGCAACGTACGAAAACGACGTGGCTGAAGAAACGACGGAGGAGATCATCACGGAGGAGACAGTCTACCGTAGAATCAACTCGCATAAGGACTCGAATTCTTACCAGCTGGGAAAGCAGCTTTCTTGCAAGTGGAGCACTGGCGCCGGGCCTAGGATCAGCTGCTTGCGGGATTATCCGTCTGGGCTTCAAAATCATGCCTTGGAACAAGTTAGTCTGTCGCCGAGGAGCAACCGTAGGCTGAGATTTGAGTTCCCTTCTCAGGCCTCGACGCCGACGAGCGGCGGTGGTAGGAATCTTTCCCGCCACAGCAGCCGTAATTCGAGGAGTCTTTGTTCGCCTGGTAATGCCGTCATGCACGCCAGCGTCTGAATTATTACTTTAGAGCCTTTGATTCTTTGATTTGTTCCTTCTTTTCTGTGAATAGAAAGAATGATGAATGATAACATTAACAGAGTAGCAATGCAGTAGAAGCCTCCCTGGCTGTGTACTTTGATGATTAGGGCCAAAGGTTTAATTTTTAATTTTTTTTTTAATTTTTTTTGTGGTTATCTTTCTTGAACAGAATAGCCTTTGATGTTCAAATTACACTCATTCTTGGAATCTTTTGAGTAGCTTATGGATGTAATAATGTTGAGGGATTCATTAATATCTGAAAGAACCTCATTCTTTTTTCTATACAATATTAAGGAAGAAAACAAAAAATGGTCACCAATGTTTACTCTGTGAACCAATTTAGTCTTCGATGTTTTGTTTGAACTAATTTAGTTCTCGATGTTATTGATTTTAGACCAAATTGATCCTTCCGTCGTGATTAACGTCAATTTTGCTGGGAATCTCGCATATACCCCACACTAAATTATGTCGGGATCGAATTTTTGAATATTTGCTGGATTTTAGGGTTCGTATTGGTTTTCTTCTACTGTCAATGAATCTCGACGACACAGACGATATAGAGCTCATGTTCGAATTTTGGAGGAGAAATTTTTAATTGCGTGCCATAATTTCAATAATCATTTCAATTTTATTGATCCAGACATGATTTAATGTAAGGCACGCGTGAGATTGTTGTTAGAATTGACGTTTATCGTGATGGAATAACCAAATTGATAAAAAAATCGATAACATCGGTGACTAAATTGGTTCGGACGAAATAACGAGGACTAAATTGGTCCACATGATAAATATTAGGCAACATATTAATTTTTATCCCCCCAGCAAGTATTACATATGAAGAAATAATCAAGAAATAAAAAAATGAAAATTTAGAAAATTTACTACGAAAATTGGAAAGTAGATATACCGACCGACATTGCCGATTTATTAAGGCATGAAATGTTCAGTTCACAACTCACTGTCTGCCTTGCAAGAAAGCAACCACAAAATACAATTTTTAAATGTTTTCTTTAATCTCTGTTTTTCACTAAAAGCAGAGTAGAGCAGAGCCTCAACCCTCATCTCAAGATCCGATCTTTATCCCCCTTGCAATCGAAACCTTCAACCCTACTTTTGCTTCGGAAGTTTCGTTTTTGTCTACATTGCGACCATTTATCGAGTTCCTTTGGTTAGTGTCAGTATATTCGATTGATTTCTTCATTTTTATGGTTCGATTTTCCGTTCTTTTAGCTGATCTAGGTTAATTTGTCTCTGGGCTTTTGGGATTTGCTTTGTGTAAAGTAAATTCGACTCTGTAAGGAATTGTGCTCAGATGAAAGAATCGAACCAAACGGACCCAATTGGGCAGAATGTGATTAAGCTCATAAGCAATGCTTGTTTTTCGGTTTTCGTATTCTCTGTTCTTGTGCTCACAGTGATAGCCATCACCTACCAACCTCCCGATCCGTGGGAGTCGGCCAGGTCGCTGACTAAGGTATTCACGGAGGTCGAAAACGCCACCTTTCAGATCGACGCTTCCGTCTTAAAGACGGGCGAAGACGCCGCCATTACGCCAGTGGCCAGCCCGATGGGCTCGCAGCTGCCCATCTCCGAGTCCGCGATCGAGAAATCCGAGGGAGCTATTCCCGACGACGGGCTGGTGAAAACGGGCTGCGAGAGTCTGTCTGCTGTGAATTGCTCCGATCCTAGGGTTCTTATTGCGATCCAGCGGTTTAATCTGAGGGCGTTTAAGGCGATCTCTTTCTTCGACTATCAGACGCCCGTCGGTGGGTCTAAGCCCGACGAGTGCGATGTGGGCTGGAGATTTAGGAACAAAAAGGAAAGGTCTTGGAGGAAGTATAGGGATTTTAGGAGGTTTAAGATTGGGTTTAAGGATGATTGTAACTACAAGGTGGTTCGTCCTGGACGTTGGCATTCTGGCGTGAACGCCTGGCCTCAGAGGCCTAAGCCCGTCCCTGCGAAAAACGATAAGAAAGGTAAGGTTGTCCCTGCCGTGAGGGATGATGAGATCAACGATACGATTCCCGATTTAGGGCCGAGTTCGAATTTCAAGAATGGGAAATATTTGTATTACTCACGGGGAGGGGATTACTGCAAGGGAATGAACCACTATCTTTGGAGCTTCTTATGTGCTCTCGGCGAAGCTCAGTACTTAAACCGTACGTTTGTCATGGACTTGAGTGTTTGCCTGTCGTCTTCTTACACGAAGAGCAACAAACCCGAGGAAGGTAAGGACTTTAGGTTCTACTTCGACTTCGAACACCTCAAGGAATCCTCTTCGATCGTGGAGGAAGCTGAGTTCATCAGATACTGGAAAACCTGGGACAAGAATCACAAGAAGAAGCTCTCCGTAAGAAAAGTCACGAATCACAAGGTTTCGCCGATGCAGCTGAAGAAAGATAAGAGCACCATCGTATGGAGACAGTTCGACGGGCCCGAGCCCGAGAATTACTGGTACAGAGTATGCGAAGGCCCGAGCGCCAAATACGTCAGCAGGCCATGGCAGGCACTGTGGAAATCGAAGAGGCTGATGAACATAGTCTCTGCAATAAGCGGAAGCATGGACTGGGATTTCGACGCTGTCCACGTGGTTCGTGGGGAGAAGGCTAACAACAGAGAACTGTGGCCTAATTTAGACGCTGATACATCCCCCGATGCCCTTGCGGGCAAACTTCAGGGAAAGGTCGGACCTTGGAGAGACTTGTACGTGGCCACGAACGAACCGTTCTACAACTACTTCGACAAGCTGAGGTCACACTACAAAGTCCATCTGCTCGATGATTATCAGCACTTGTGGGGAAATACCAGCGAGTGGTTCAATGAGACGGCAGCTCTTAACGGTGGTCGTCCGGTCGAGTTCGACGGTTACATGAGGGTCGAGGTGGACACGGAGGTTCTTTACCGTGCCAAGAAAAGAGTGGAGACGTTCTACGATCTGACCAACGACTGCAAGGACGGGATTGGCACGTGCTGAAAACTGTGTGTCTGAATGGAAAGTTTGTGCTGTGGTGTGATTGCCTGAGAATATGTGTAATGATCAACTTTGAGAGGATATTGAATGTTTGTTTTGTGTTTATGGGATGTTTTTCTATGCTGTTGAAGGGACCAAATTTGTGCTTTGGTAGATTAATTGGAGTAAAATGTTAAATATATTAAAGTTGTGGACCATATTCTTAAATATTATCATGTATGCTGAAAGGGTAAGAAGGATGACGTGTAGCCACGTCATCAGCTAACCTTTCCCTTTCGACAATAAAAAGGGGAAACATTTGAATCAAATTCTTACAAAACCTCAGCTACTACGCAGTCTACAGCAAAGCGGAAGTAACTGTGATTGCTCTTTAAAGCAGTACTATCTTTACCATTGGTTAAATTCTATTGCTGGGTTTCTTTTCCATTTTGGGTTCGTCGTTGGCGTTCATTTAATTGTTATACTGCTACTGTCGCGAATTAATTCTATATCACACAAGTCTTGGGGTGGGATATCATTATACCTAGGTATGTTGGAAGTAACCGATGGATTCTTCACTGAATCGCTTTGAATTTTCGTTATCTTTGTGCTTAAATGCTTTATTAATTCGTGGATTTGCTGAGGTTTAGCTGAATAAGCTTCGTGGGTTCGTGCAGTTTCGTTGCTTTTAAAAAGAGGAATGATCAAACATTATATTATTGCTTTCAGACCACATAGGAAATGTTTTCAATGGTGGAAGAAAATGGGTTTCCTAGATTATCTTAATCTCTTTTGTTTCAAACCGACAATAGTTCAGCTGATTTAAGCAGTTTCTTTTGGACATATGTGGAGTTACGTCTGTTGATTGTTTTCTTGATGCCTATATATATCCTCTCTTATGCTATGAATTTATGGTTTCTGAAAAACAACTGTTTTTTCATTTGGATTTAGAAGGATCACAACCTCAAACATGTCTGGCGGGGAGGGCGTAAATATCTCAGCTCATGATCTACATCTGGTATGCTTCTGTGGTTAAATAATATCGAGCAAAAAACGTATCTTTTTCGTATGTTTTTGGTGTGCAATATCAAGTTGAATGTTGAAGGATGTTAATATGTTTTGGAAGTTGAACTCAGTGCCAGCATATGATATTCTCATATGAAGGTTAGTTCAGCATAAGGAAGCACATGGCCTAACAAGTTTGTTAGAAGTTATTACAATGATATCATCTTAGTTCGATCCATTTAGGTTTTGTAGTTGCACAAATTAGTCCAAAAAAGCAATTAGCCGAGCAGCGTTTGTCATTATGGCGACGTTTCGTAATAGGCAAAATGTGATGAGATGACACTGAGTTATAGATGGAGACAAGGTGCTGTTTACTATTGATCCTTCTCCCTCCAATCAATGATTAGTCAGACATAGTATTACTTAGTACTTCTTCTCATGTTTTTCGGACCAGAAGGAGTCTTAACATATTGATATAGTTCATGGATATTTGAAACTGACAGAGATTATGGAATGAATACACCGCTAACTGTACTTTCTTATATTTACGGTTTTTATACCTCAGGTACAGCACCGTGTAGAACGCTGTCTCCAGCATTACATGCACAAAAGGGAAGCCATGAACTCTCTTGCAATAAATGACAACATCGACCCGACTTTCACAGAGCTAAGTAATATCATCTTCTTTTCCTCGTATATTTACTCATGATAATTCTCGAATACCACGAATGCATAAATCAGTTGGATGAGGTTCATATCATATTTGTTTCCAAAAAATGCTTTCCCTCGTAAGAAAATCCATGCCCTTAACTGATTATTCGTGACGAATTTCTCTGTGTTCAACAAGCTTTTTTTTTATCCTTTTTCCTTTTTATTTACTAAACTCGACGCTTGTTTTTTCCAGTTTGGCAGCGGCTTGAAGAACAAAATCCAGAATTTTTCAAGGCTTACTATCTTAAATTGTTGGTGAAGGACCAAATAATGGAATATAACAGGTTGCTTTCGGAGCAGGTCGAGCTTATGCGTAGAATTGGGATAGATGGCGGGGCCTCTACTGTTCGTTCGTCTAATGGATCTCATGCTTCACCTTGTAAGATGCTCTTACATTAAACATCATCAGCAGCTTCTTGATTATGTCTGAAAAATAAGAATAACATATGCTAGTAGTTTTTATGGAATTATTACATTATATAGTTTGCCGCATTGGGATTTGTTTACATCTTCACTATATATAGATAGAGCTTGGCCTTATTCAACACGAATATCTTACAGTGCAGCCTCTTCCTACATCATCTACTGCACAAAGCTCAAGATTACCGAAAACAGAGTGTAATATCATGCAGCAGCAGGAAAATATGTTTGTCGGCCGTGCTTCGTCGGTCCACCCAAGTACAACTGTTCAGGCAACGTTCGATGATTCTGTTTCTCCGAGCTTGTTCTTCCCGCATGACCCAAACGTGGGATTGGCTCAACCATCGAATGGGCATTTCCCAAGAGCTGAAGCAAATTACGATGCTAGCTTGCAGTTCAACTTCAGCCCACATGGAAATCTAATGGAACCAAGGCCTATGATTGTCGACGCATGCATGCCGTCTTTTAGTGGCGGCGGTGATATGACTAATCTCCATCATCATCACCATCTAAACGATAATCTTTTGAGTGGAGATTGTTCCTCCTTCGGATTCTTGCCTCAAATCCCGCCAAATCTCAGCTTCTCTGAGCTGGCAGCAGCTGATTTCCCTGGTACTTCTGGTACCTCTCTCTCTCTCTCTATATATATATATATGAGAGTTAAAGCTATGAACTGTGTATATATTCGTTCGTATGATGACAGAATTACTAGAGAGCTACTCAAGGCCGCAGTTCATGGCACCTGAAGCAAATGGTTTCGCCGACCCGAATGGTAAATCGAAATCGATTATATCGTTGATGCTTTTTTTTTAAAAAAAAAACATATTTATTGCTAAAAACAAAATATACATTACGGATTGATTGTTTTTGTTTAGAAGACATGGAGAGATTGGACCCTCAAGGTGGAAACTTGAGATACCACTCTCTTGGTGGTGACTGATTTGCCTATATTCACATGGTATAATCTTCTCACATGGTACTACTGCCTATATTCCCTTATAATTTTCGGACATTTCTCACATGCACATATCGTTCATTGCAGGTCCAAGAACATGAGTACTGTCTGTATTAGAAATGATTTTCGAGCATTTATGGTAGACATATCAGCTTCTTGCAGTGTCTTGAATTTGTTGTCCTTTTGGTTTGTTTTCTTCTTGATTTTTTGGTTGATTGAATATATGTTATATGCTTTACTAGGTAAAGATTCGACTAGTAATTACCAACTAATAAGAATGTAATATAATCACAAAACATACATTAAAGCATATGGATAATTCATGTAAATCACAGAGAAACTCAAACAACACTCACAAAGCACAGAGACAAATCACATCATTAATCCATCCACAGAAGAAAATAGAGAGCAAGCAAAGGAAAACACAATAGGTAGTACTTAGCACCATCGATCACTTTCAATAGTCCTCTCCTTCGTCTTCTTCGTCGACACCATCCGCCCCGACTTCTTCGTAATCCTTCTCGAGTGCGGCCAAATCTTCGCGGGCCTCGCTGAACTCGCCTTCCTCCATTCCTTCACCCACGTACCAGTGGACAAAAGCTCTCTTCGAGTACATCAGGTCGAATTTGAGGTCAATGCGCGAGAACACTTCAGCGACCGCCGTGTTGTTGCTGATCATGCAGACGGCTCGTTGCACTTTGGCTAGGTCGCCACCTGGCACAACCGTCGGGGGTTGGTAGTTGATTCCACACTTGAACCCAGTCGGGCACCTGTCGTGAGAGTCCAAGTTTCAAAAAAGAACAGAGGCTGAAATTATACAGATAGATGATAGCACAAAGTGCTAGTTAATCTTACCAGTCGACAAACTGGACAGTCCTTTTGGTTTTGATGGTGGCCACAGCAGCATTGACGTCCTTAGGCACAACGTCTCCACGGTACATCAAGCAACAGGCCATGTATTTCCCGTGCCTAGGATCACATTTAGCCATCATGCTCGAGGGTTCGAATACTGCATTGGTGATTTCGGGTACTGACAGCTGTTCGTGGTATGCTTTTGCAGCGGAGATGACGGGCGCATAGGAAGAGAGCATGAAATGGATGCGGGGATATGGTACGAGGTTTGTCTGGAACTCTGTGATATCTACGTTAATGGCTCCATCAAATCGCAAGGAAGTGGTTAGGGATGAGATGATTTGGGAAATCAGACGGTTCAAGTTGGTATATGTAGGCCTCTCAATGTCCAAAGATCTTCTGCAAATGTCATAGATTGCTTCATTGTCGAGGAGCACGGCAACATCAGTGTGTTCCAGGAGAGAGTGAGTGGAAAGAACACTGTTGTAAGGCTCAACAACTGCAGTAGATACCTGCAATCAGAAAGAAAAGAAACCATTGATATGGCCACACAAAAGATCCTTCTTGATGCATTGAAGCATGTACACAGTACACGCTCGGATTTCACGAATAATAATTTCGGAGAAGTTAAAAGAACCTGGGGTGAAGGATAGATGGTGAATCCGAGCTTTGACTTTTTCCCATAGTCGACTGACAATCGTTCAAGAAGCAAGGAACCCAAGCCCGAACCAGTACCACCACCGACTGCACTGAAAACCAAGAAACCTTGCAAACCAGTGCAGTTATCAGCCAACTTCCTCACTCTGTCCAAGCACAGATCAACAATCTCTTTCCCAACTGCAAACAAACAATGGAAGATGGATCAGAGTTAACCAACGCATGGAAGATACAAAATCCACGGTTTCTTTCTTTTAATGTTAGGCAATGTTCATAGAATAATGCACAAGTTGAAAACAAATATCGAAAAATTCACGTCATTCAAGAACATTATATTTCATACCAGTGTAGTGGCCTCTTGCGAAGTTATTGGCAGCGTCTTCCTTCCCGGAGATGAGCTGCTCAGGGTGGAAAAGCTGGCGATAGCCGCCAGTTCTGACCTCGTCAATGACAGTGGGCTCGAGATCAACAAATATAGCTCTCGGAACGTGCTTTCCCGAGCCCGTCTCGCTAAAGAAGGTGTTGAATGCATCATTCGCCACACCCACAGATGTGTCGCTGCAAAGTTTACACACAAATTAATGTATCATAATTCATTCAAAAGCATAAGAGATCTGTTAGCTAGAGATCAACCAAAGAGAACTCATACAGGTCGAGAAACAAAATTACTCGGAGATTTACACAGAAAACAGATGAATCAAATCAGATAAGCGAACAACACGAAAACCAACGGTGGATCTGGAAAGGCTACAATTCGGCAATAGTAAACACGATATAATAAAAAAAATCAAAGCAATTCTTACCCCAGCATACACAGATACACAACCAAAAAGCAAATTGTCAAATGATATGAACAAGACAATTAAGTTAAACGAAATAAATCGAATATACACCTCGGCATCATGCCATCGGGCTGAATGCCATGCTCCAGACAATAGAGCTCCCAGCATGAATTCCCAACCTGTATACCGGCTTGACCTATGTGAATGCTTATGATTTCTCTCATTTTCCTTCTCCCTTATCAACAATTCTTTCCTCAGATCTTAAATGAACAGATAAGAAACGCCCAAATCTCTCCTCTCTCTCTCTCTCTCTCTCTCTACCTCTTTGTTGATGGTGATTGGATTGATCTAAGCTTGCGATTTTTATCTCCCTCCAATATGAAAATATCTCTCTCCTCTTGGACCGTATGTGCGAGTTGACGGAAAATAGAAAAATAAAATAAAAAGTACAACTAATAAATAAATAAAATGAATATTAAATAAAAAGACAAGAAAAAAAAAAGAAAAAAAAAAGCAATCTACACTTAAATACCTATTTGTATAAAAAAAAGTTACAATTCAGTATCCTATCAGAAAAAAAATTATATTTAAGTACTTAACTTGTTGTGTGTACCATTTTACCATTCTTGACGTATCTTCTTATATGTATATTACGTACCACATCAGGTGTTTATGTGGTACTTATATACGTTTCTTTATATTACCTAAATTTATTATGTGATATACATTTTCTTACGGTACTATGTACAACAATACGATTTTATATCGTACATAAATATACTTATATGATATACCTGCCGTGCAAGTAGATAGTTATGTATAAAAACTTTATTCTACTAGGTACCTATATGTAAAAAGTTCTGACAAGGAACTGAATTGATAATTTTTATACAAGAGGTATTTAAGTGTAAGTTTAAAAAAAAAAAGAGTGAAGTGGGTGAAATTAAAAGAAAAAGGAAAATAAAAATTCATTTATTGGCCCGCCATTTGTCACAACTCATGTTGGGCCCCTTTTATTCGTCATCTATGAGTTGGCTATGGCTTTTGCACACAACCGACGGTCCATTTGGAATACCCAAAATACCCCTGTCTAGTATTAATTATTACCTCCATAATATATTATCCAACTATGGTAATCTATATTATATAGCGATGGTTTACTATTTTATGCCCTTTAATTAAATAAAACAGCTATCCAGGCAATGAAAAAAGGTCTTAAGCATATATATCTTTGAAGTTGCTATAGCTTGTAATTAAATAATATTTATCTACATACAATTCCATAAAAAAAAAACCCATAATTTGCAGCATGTAATTAACTAATAAATGATAATCTAATCCATAATTCATGTGACGAAGGTTAGAGAAACATGGAGTTAGTTTGCTAGCAATTATGAAGGTGGTGGCCAGCCAAGTCTTCTTAGTTGGCTTTTCACGTGCTCTTATATTCTTCTTATTCACTCCATTTGTGGACTATAGTGTAAATTCAATGATGTCACTTAACTTGGCAAAAGATAATGATAATAATAATAATAAAAAAAATACTTTGTATTTATGTAAGAGACATTTTTTTTTTTTATGCATGGCCGTTTTTTCTTTTTCTTTTTTTTTTTCATGATAGGATGTATCTTCAAACAATGTCATCATAATTTCTATATTTCAACTCAATTCCGTTTCAAGCGAATTCTGATATCTGAACCCCAACAACGTCAGTTATGAGATGTTTTAGCTTCCAATTTATATCTTTGATCTCTGCATATCATCTCAAATCCACACAGACAATGAAAGTCAAAAAGTTCACATAGATATATTATGTGCTCTGCTGCTGCTTGACCTATCCTGAAATATTTATGGATAGCACTTACATGCCATGTTTGTTTTGGGGTGATCCTCCAAAATATCACCGTGATCCTCCCATCACCTCTAATTTTATTTTGGACAAAATTATTCCTACATTTTAACCTTATTTCTTTATATATCCTTCTATTTTTAGATATATAACTAATCTATTTAAATCTAAAAATATATATTTAATGAATAAAAAAATTAAAGACTTATATTATAGAATTCTATAGAAAATTTATTATTAATGCTTAAGAAAATTAAAACTTGATATTGAAACATTAATCTTTATCACGCAAAATATTACATCAAAATAAGCATATTAATTCGCATTACCTAATTAATATACATGAGGTCAAATATAACATTTACATAATATCACCACACGCATCACTGTGATTAAACAAAAACACAATATTTCTATATCACCTTGATACACAAAATGAAATATCACATCAAAACAAACTCAGTGATGACACATCATATTTCGGTGATGTGAGTATCATCGTGATGTTGGATTACCTCAAACAAACACCCCCAAAAAGTGTAAATCCAGCTTATCCATGCAAACCATGCCCATTGAACTTGAGAAGAAGTTGCGACAAATGTTGAGCTTTGGACGACTAATGGGCCGGACCAACCCCAACTTATATGGGACTTAGCTAAGCTACTTATCTTAGGCCATTCATTCTCGTGCTATTATCATATGAAAATTTTAAAAAGAAAAATGCCAATGATAAAATAAAATAATAAAAATATATTACTCAATTTACGAATAATGTAATATTGGGAGGTGGAGCGTGGGTAGTCGTCGTCATCTAGGGATGTCAACGGGGCGGGGCGGGGACGGGGACCTAATCCCCGTCCCCGTCCCCGCATCTACGAGGAATCCACATCCCCGTCCCCGCCAAGTAAACGGGGACAAAATCGTCTCCGTCCCCGCGGGGATCCCCGCCCCCCAATTATTTTTTTAAAAAAAAAATATTTATATTATAAAATATAAATTAAATATATTATTTAAATTATATTTTAAATATTATTTATATATAATATAAATTGATATAATAAATATTTTTAAATATTATTTATATTATAAAAATATTGATTAGATGAGTTATGGTATTGCTTTTTCATTTTTTTAAGGAAAAACAAAAAAAAAAAAGAAATTAGTTAGATGAGCTTTGGTATCATCGTCATAAATGAATTGCTTACAAGTTACAAAAGCGTGGTCCCGTGATTTCTCTTTTTTCCGCTTTATATATATATATATATATATATATTTTAATTGTATTCTGATTTGCATTATCCTACAAATTAATTACGTGTATTTAATGTCGAAATATAGTTATCTTTTCTTAATTACGTTATTACCTCGCGAGATTCATTAGAATAATTTGGAATAAAATATACACAATTAATAAATCGAAATTTTCGAATGGCAAGAATCGGAATATAGAGATTCCACCAATCAAATTGAAGAGAAAAACAAATAATAATAACAAAGGAATGAAATGTCCCAACCACACATATTCTTGAATATAAACCGTTGGACGATGATATTACACAAATACGATAATATTACGCAAAAAAAAAAAGGAAAAAGAAAAAGGAAAATGTTTTAACATAATATTATTAACACTGCGTGCCTCACAGTAGTGTTAGTTGAGCATAAAACCCTCGTTTTGTTCACTAAATAGACCTCTCTCTCTCTCTCTCTCTCTCCTCAGAACCTAGGGAGAAGGGAAACAGTCGCAGATCGAACGGATCTCATTGAACGAAAGAAAAGGAGAAATGGCGGAGGAGAAGCCGAAATCAGGCGTCTGGCCGACGGTGAAACCCTTTGTCAACGGCGGTGCATCTGGTATGCTGGCGACATGTGTTATTCAGCCCATCGATATGATCAAGGTAGCATTCAGTTTAATTATTTTGTATTTTCTTATTCTCCTACATCATCGGATGGGAGTTTGTTTGCTGTAGTAAAGCCGTTTCTGTTGTTTTGGGGAGCTCTTGTTGATTCATTTTTTCGAAGGCTTCAGCGTCTTAAACAGAGATCTCTGCTTCTAATGGTGGTTGTAGATCTAGCTTCGTTGCTCTGAGATTGAAAAACAAAACAGTGCTGTTCCATTGATCTGACATAATTTCAAAGCATCTCTTGTTGATCCTAGAAACAGAATCATTACAGCCCTCAGTTAGTGTGTTTTTTTTTCTTAATTTCTTGATGTTAATATAGGGATCTTCATAGTGATATGTCTTTTAATGAGTTTGAATGTGTTGGGAGTTATTTATCTGTGGTTTATCTTGTGATTCAGGTGAGAATACAACTGGGACAGGGATCGGCTGCTGACGTGACCAAGAACATGCTTAAGAATGAGGGCGTCGGTGCCTTTTACAAGGTATGTTTAGCAAGAGTTAAATTTAATATATCCGCTTTGATGTTTGAGCTGTTGATTACTTGATCGATCAATATGCATTGTGCGATGAGCAACTAATTTGTCTTCGAGACTATTTCTTACATGGCTTGTGTTTGTTTACAGGGTTTGTCTGCTGGTCTTCTCAGACAAGCTACGTATACTACTGCTCGACTTGGTTCTTTTAAGTGAGTGCTTCCGTCTCGTTAATGCTAGAATTTTTCTAGTTAGAAGAGCCTTTTCTGATAAGCCGATCATTATTTGCTGGCTAAATGTTTTTCCTTGAATTTCTGTGAATAATTGCTATATTATGTGAAGACGAGTGGAAACTTTTATTACCTATTATGATCTATGAACTAACATTGACTCTATGCTATCACTTTCTCACCTAATTGAATGATGCACACTTCTTGATTTACTTGATTCTATCGTTCTTGCTGCAATCTGTATATTGTTTTGGGGATGGATACCTTATCATGATATATTCTTACAGGATTCTAACGAACAAGGCCATAGAGGCCAACGATGGGAAGCCTTTACCCTTATATCAGAAGGCACTATGCGGGCTAACCGCCGGAGCAATCGGAGCATGCTTTGGTAGCCCGGCGGATTTAGCGCTCATTCGAATGCAAGCCGATGCAACGTTACCCCTCGCTCAGCGCAGAAACTACACCAATGCCTTCCATGCCCTTTATCGCATCGTCGCCGACGAAGGCGCCTTGGCCCTTTGGAAAGGTGCGGGCCCGACCGTGGTCAGAGCCATGGCACTCAACATGGGAATGCTCGCTTCTTATGACCAAAGTGTCGAGTTCTGTAAGGACAATCTTGGCTTTGGTGAGGCTGCTACGGTCTTAGGTGAGTTTGCTTGCAGTTCTTTGCCTCGGTTTAACGATTTTTGCTGTAATGATATCTGAACAACCATTTTTTTTTGTTTTTTTTTAAATAAATTATCAGGGGCTAGCTCTGTGTCGGGTTTCTTTGCTGCGGCATGTAGTCTTCCCTTTGATTACGTGAAAACGCAGATTCAGAAAATGCAGCCCGACGCCGAAGGGAAGTATCCTTACACTGGCTCCCTTGACTGTGCAATGAAAACGCTAAAATCGGGCGGGCCCTTCAAGTTCTACACTGGATTCCCGGTGTACTGTGTTAGAATTGCACCTCATGTCATGGTACTTACATCTCTGTCTCACTCTCTCTCTCTCTCTCTCTCTCTCATTTGTCTTAATCTAAGGATCTTCGTTCATTGGGTGTAGATGACATGGATATTCCTGAACCAAATCCAGAAGGTCGAGCAGTCGGTCGGGTTGTAACGTGCAGGGACGAAGCTGTCTTTTTCTATTACATTGGGAGGGAAGTTGAACTTCTTGATTTTGATCATAATAATAAAATTTGAACTCATGCTATTTGTTGCCATTCTATGACTTGTTTGGTCCAAGATTTTTGAACTGATGATGATGATGATGATCTTCTTCAGCCTTAACCTAGTTTTTGTCCAAGTTTACTCTCGGATTATAGAACTTTCTTGTAAGAACATCATCCATTCTGCTGCTTCTTGAAGACTGTTGATCTTTAAATTCAATAAATATGATATCTTCTATTATATTAAGGGTGAGGGTGAGGGGCTTAGAGTAAATACAGATGTAGTTACTAGTTTGCCCCTTATTCTTTAATCTATCCATTTTATTAAGGATAAATATAGTAATTTTTCAATTAATTGATATGACAAGTATACTTATTTTTGCCATTTTCTTTTTAAGTTTATTATAATATTAATTTACAATAATTACTTTTTCATACATAAAAAAAATATTTAATTAAAATTAAATTTATGATTTCGTTTATTAAATATTTTTAATACTAAATAACAACTAAAATATAAAATAATATTATATATCATAACACGTTAAGTACTAATATTCTCTAATTGCTTTTATGAAATATTATCAATTGCTTTTATGAAATATTATCGTATCAGTGGTTAACTGTTTTATTACCAAATCACATTGTTAACCATAGAGTCGAAATGTTCCTATGGAGTTGGCTTAGCGGTCTATGCATGTTATTAAATCACTTGGTGGAAGTTGGGATCATTTTAGAGCTGTGAATGAAATTTAGATACGTTTATACTAAATTTCGTTGGATACTTACTAGGAAAGAAAAAAAAAATTCGAAACAATCAAATAATTGCTAATAATCAAATAATTGAATGATGCAATGACGCTGTTTTAGTGTGGTTTATTAGGTTGGCGTAGTTGCATGCTATTGCGACACTTCGAAATTAAATAAATAATTGAATAATTTCGATACTAAAAAAAAATAGTGTCCGTGCATTTTTGCCTTTTGGTTGTATATAAATAAATTCACACTTCTGTCGCCAGACTCTGAGTTGTCTTAAAAGTTAGCCAACCCTGGGGCGCGTGGATATCACTTTCTAAGTTAATTACACGTAGATCCTTTTAGTTATTGAAATTCGGTTGCCACCCACCCGTTTGCAGTTAGAACGGAAATATTACGGTCGAAACCAAGGGCAATATGGTCCACACAAATTTGGAGATAAATGATACAAACTGTAAAGTTATGGGTTGAATTTTATATTATGCATAATTTAGGGTGGTCATAAAGATTAATAGACGGAAGAAATTGGGGGTAGTTGATGATGAGTGTAATGTAAGGAGAGAGATAAAGGAAGGAAAGCAGCGGCAGATACACCAGAGAGTAATATCTTAGTATATAAAATAATATTAATAATAATAAAAAGAAAAAAAGGGGGATTTTTTCGAATCATCAGATTACAATTTATCGTACAATTCGATCTATAGGGTTTTGTCCCCTTTTTCTTCTGTCCATAGATTTTGTATCGAAGAAAGGAGATATCGCTGGTGGCAGCTGTTGCATATGGAGGTTTCGATTATGCGGAGATTGTTTTGCGTTTGTGTGATGTGCGTGTTGGCCTCCTCGCCTGCGGCATCGTTTTGCGAAGCTGATTTCAAAGGCTTTATTTACGATCTCAATTCTCAGTGCCCTTCGTCGGCTCGCTTTTCTAATTTCCCAATCCAGGTGATTATTACTGTTTTTTTTATTGTTGTTTTTCTTTTCTTTTTATTTTTCATGATATATGTGAATTCTTGCCGTGCTGTTAAGTTAATTCGATGTTGATTTATTTTTACCTGGCGTGCTTCTTGTTTTTGCTTTTAATGGAATTATGAGAAATAATTTGTTTTTTTTTTTGTTTATTCCGTTTTACATGGTTTATTGGTGACATTGGTGGGTATATTAGCTTATTGGAGAAAGATGGTTACTTCGGCTTGGTATTTGATAATTTATTTTTTGATCAAATTTTCTTTGTTTTTTTGTAAATGTTGCTTCCTGGGAAGATCTCTAAAACAGGTCAATTTGTTGATGAAGTGAAGGTACTTGGTTAGTTTTTCCACCATATTGATTTTAGAGTATGAAGCAACTTTGAAATCTCAAATGATGTTGAATTAACAGATACGGATTTATAGTTTGAGGGAAGTAGCTCTAATTATAATATATCGAATAGTCACTTCATGCTAGGAAATTATGAGATCTTCAAATTTGTGCCAAAATCTGTTATTTATTAGATACTTACTGATGTTTTTAGCTATCACACGGATCTTGTTAGCTCCTCCCGTTTAAATAACTTAGAGAGCTCTTCATTCCTTTACAGCACTTTACGTTTTTCTCGATGTCAGTTGTTTCTAAGCCCCCAGATTGGTCTTGTTCTTAAACTGTTTCTCTATTTTAGGTTGATATTTTAGATATATGCCAGTAGCATTGATAAGCATGCATATGCAAGCATTAGAAGCAATAGAGATCCATCTCAACCGCACTCCCATGATGTCTGCATGTTATCGATAGATAAAAACTTGCAGTATACTATATGTGTAATTGTGCACACTGATCGGTCCTATGGATCAAATGTCTACTCGAAATTTAGGAGTTGGGGGCATAATCATAACAGCATTATTTAGATATTGTTCTTTTTGTTACTAGGATTGAGGAGTTAACACGTGCATGGAATCTGATTATCCATGCACGAGTTTGTTAGGTTAGTATACCACGTAGGCCACGGAGATAAAGAACCTGCAGTTTATGTAGAATATTATCCAAAAACCCAAAAACCGTATTAACTGCTACTTTACCATATTAAAAGCTTTGTTTGTGAATGACGTAGGAATTTGCTGATACGGCCTATTAGGAATCTCTAGTTAATGTAAACCGAGTGAAACCGTATATTTGCTTAATGGATGTAAAGAGGACTGAGGAGACACGTAGCATGAATATGCTTCAAAATATCTGTAACTCTATGCAAGAGTGAATATCTTGTCTTATAAAGCTTTAGGATCTTACACTCATCCATTTCTAGGATTGTGTTATAGTTTTGCTATTGCATCCATGTTGCCTATATTTAAGGTACTGTTGCGCACCATTGAAGTGCCTTTAATTAAATTGGTTTAGAAAATCGAATTCTTGGACAGCTGTAGAAAATGATAAGTTCGTGGTATTCCTTGTTAGACAAAAATTTTAGTATACTTTCCTTTCTCTTTTTTTTTTTTTTTCCTAGTACAATTATTGGCCTTCCTATTCAACATCTATTATAAATTGGTTTGAAGGTGGATAGAGACTCGTTTGAAAAAGCCGTAACCTCTAGTCAGGAAAACGAGTATATTGCGGTTCTCTTTTATGCTTCCTGGTGCCCATTCTCGAGCATCTTTCAGTCCAAGTTTTCTACTCTCAGTTCCATGTACCCACAAATCACACATATGATGATCGAACATTCCTCCGCCATGCCCAGGTACTTTATGATCGAACATGATATTTAGGCTAGCATTCTATTTAATCCTCAGAATTTGCAAGTTTGCTCGTATACTAACTACATTTGTATCTAGGCAGAATCTGATCTTGTACTTAATCTTCTCGTCACATTTCCAGTCTTTTCTCTAGATATGGAGTCCACGCAGTGCCATCTCTACTGATAGTAAATCGGTCAATGATAACGAAATCTCACGGGCGCAAAGACCTCCCATCTCTTATAGCTTTCTACAAAAGAGCCACTGGTAGTGTACTTCTCTATTCACTTTAATTTCGTATTTTTCTCGCTTAACTGTTTGATTTTTTACTTGGTACAACTATTATCTCCTTAGGTATGGATCCCGCGGTAGACATTATCGAAGAAACACCGAGTGATCCAATCAGTGAAGACAATATCTATCAGCCATGGACCAAATCCTCTCCCAAGGAAACATTCTCAAGGGAACCTTATCTCTTGTTTTCTGTACTGTTCGTCCTTCTGAGGGCAATTCTGTATTTCTACCCGAAGGTTGCATCTCGGGTCATTGCCCTATGGTCATCTTATATCCCGCATCTAAATCTGGGAATTTTCGGCGAATCGAAGCAGCTCTTAGTGCACGTTCTGCAGTTGGTCGACGTCCAGAGAATTTGGACCAAGCTAAAGATTTGTAAGACTAGGAACTTCCATGTAAGGGCGAGCAATGCTCGGGCCTGGGCGTCGTCTCTGGCCTCGGTCTCACTTGGCGAGACGTCCTCGTCGAGGGTATTTTCGTCGAAGGACATGTGAACTGGTCTGTGTACTTACCTTGGTGAACTGAAACTTTGATTGTATGAAAATGGGAAGGATCAAGGAAGTGTCTTTGTTGCATAAGCTTTCGTGGAGTTTTCTTCTTTTTACTTATTTGAGATGTGTAGTTTTTGTTGTGTTTTGTGATATGTTGAACAAAAGATTATGTATCATCTTTTGTAATTTCGACTTATAGTGAGGAATAATGTAAATTTTCAAACACTATAATATATACTATTTATTAAATGGTAAAAGGGGATAAACTGCCAATTTTGGTATATAAACTTATTTGTAATTTTATCATTTTCTAATAACTTATTTTAATTAAGTAATTATCATTTTAATCCTAAATGTTTTTTTATTATAATTACATCTTTATAAATTATTTTTTAAACATATATTAAAAATAATATTTTATCTATGAAATAATATAAATTACAAATAAAATAAAAGTAAAATTATATATTTATATATTAAGCACAAGTGTGCAAAAAATACTAGTATATATTATATATGCTAAAATTATAGCCATCACAATTCACAACTATTTCTAAATAATACTATTATGCTTCAGTTATATCCAAACTTCAATTATTGTTCGAACTTGAGTTTCTTTGTAATTGTGGCTTGTGAATTTTTCTTTATTAATTTTTATTTTTCTTTGAGCCGAGCTCGACTCGTTTAGACCCCTAATATAGACAGCTCATAACTTGGGCCTTCTTCAATGTTGGGCTGGGCTTCAAATTTTGGAAAAGCCCAATATATACGTAATGGGCTGATTATATAAAGTGTTGAGCAAACGTGGCGACTAAGGCTTTATTTCTCCATCGAAAAACCCTACGTATCCCTCTGAAGCTCGGCGACGCGAAGTTCTCTCCAATCATGGTGATAAAACCCTACTGGCGCTTGAACGATTATCATTTTGTAATTTTTCTTTGTTTTATTTCTTTGGATTTAATCTTTGTTTCTGATTCGTTCTTTCTATGCGATGGCTGTAGACGGAGGAAGCTGTGAATCCCAAAGCGTACCCTTTAGCCCACGCACAGCTCACCATAACCATCCTTGATTTGGTTCAACAAGCTGCCAATCACAAGCAGCTGAAAAAGGGCGCTAACGAAGGTTTGTTTGATGTTTTTAATTTTTTTTTTTTTTGGGGTGAAATGGCTTTACTTTTTGTTGTATTTAATAAAATATGCTTATAACTTTGCAGCAACCAAGACTTTAAACAGAGGGATTTCGGAGTTCATTGTGATGGCGGCTGATACTGAGCCTCTTGAGATTCTTCTTCACCTTCCACTTCTTGCTGAAGATAAGGTATTACCTTTCAGGCATCTTTCTTACAAGTGTTTGTGAATTTTCTTTTAGGGTGAAGTCTATTTGTTTGTAGCTGAAGTTTCCATACATTGACTTTGTGCTTGCATTTTTTTATGATATACTAATTTTATTTCATGAAGTGGTTCCTCTGACAAAAGCCCTTGTAATGTTATGTGGACCATTATGAGGCATTGCTTTCATCGAGATTTTACGAAATTCATCCTTGTAATGTCATGTGCATACGTGTATGATCTCGCTCACTTGTTGAATGCTATTCTTTAACTTCTTTCTTGGTCTGCACTTGCTTAGTCTTGGTTGTGAAGTCTGAGAGATGAGCATATGCTGACTTAAGTAAAGTAACATTGTACATATGATTGCAGAACGTGCCCTACGTTTTCGTACCATCAAAGCAAGCTCTAGGCCGAGCATGCGGGGTGACAAGGCCAGTGATCGCCTGCTCTGTGACAAGCAACGAGGGAAGCCAGATGAGATCTCAAATACAGCAACTCAAAGTAATGAATGAACTACTAATCTTCGAACGGTTTCATTCCTTCTGTAATCAGTTTTCATCATCTTTACGGTCATTTTTTTGTTCCACGCAGGATGCTATCGAGAAGCTCTTGATCTAATTCCGTAAACCATCTCACAGCATGACGGGCCTCCGAGACTATCCTGGGGGCTTTGACTGAGCAACCGCTCTTCTGCCTTCTATTCTTCAGTTTGTTTTTTTTGTTTCTTATTATCTTCTTTTTATCTATCATCCTCCTTAAGTTTTGTCCTCTTCTGTCTGCTTATTTAAACTTGAGAAAGAAACCCTTTTTAGTTTGTTTATTGTTGAGAGTAAGGTTTGTGTCACCTTTGATTCTCTGTTCTTACATTTGTGTCACATTTCAATATACCCCCCAATGATGAAGGCATGCATGGGGAATCAAATTACAGCTGAAAATTATCATAAATATTTGGATAAAAAAAGAGTTAAAGAAAAATAATTTTAACTGGTAAGAATTAGAATCGTTATTATCGGGATAAGATCGAAAAAATGGTCCCTAATATTTATCTTGTGGACTAATTTAGTCCTTGATGATTCGTCTGAATAAATTTAGTCTTCGATGTTAATTTTGGACCAATTAGGTCCTTTTGCCACGATAATCACGATAATCGTCGATTTTATGGGAAATTTTACACATGTCTCATAATAAATCATGTTTGGATCGATAAAATTGAAATAGTTACTGAAATTAGGGTACGAAATTAAAAATTTCTCCTCTAAAATTCGAACATGTGCTTTAGATCATCTGTTTCGTCGAACTTCATTGAGATTAGAAGAAAACAGTACGAACTCTTTAAATCCTGCAAATATTTCAAAATTCGATCCGAACATCATTTAGTGTGGGGCACGTGCGAGATTCATGCTAAAATTGACGTTAATCATGATGGAAAGACCAAATTGGTCCAAAATTGACAATATTAGAAATTAACTTGATTCAGGCAATAAATTAGCTCATAGGGTGAATATTAAGTACCATTTTGGATTTTCTTCCCTTATTATCGATATACTATGTTCCTACATTAAACTTGTGGAAGTTTTCAAAAGGATGCCGCCGGCGCCGACTAGTATCCGATGAACCCTAAGCAAAACAATCTTGTTGGGCCGATTTAATGGGCCTCTTGACGATGATAGGCCCATTAAATTGGGCGATTTAAGGGATGGAAGCTTATCTGGCCGGTCCATCAGACAATCAACGGCTGTGATTCTTCTCTTATGCTTAGTTCATTTTTTTTCCTCTCTAATAAAATATTGATATGATAAAGGGCGCAACAACACAAACAGCCAACGCCACTCTGCCTATAACTCTCCATCTTTGGCTTTGAACTTCCCACACAGTCACACCCAAATGATCCCAAAAACAGCGCCTCAAAGAATGTTATTTAGCGACGATAGATGATATTGCAGAGCTAGAGACCATTGAATCTGTAGGCGTTTGGCAGCTTACTGAGAAATATATATAACTTGTTGAGCAGATAAAAAAGTCATCTCATTCTTCAAATCTGTCCATCTTCTATTGTGGGTTGCGCTTGCTGTGCTGAGGAGCTGTAAGCATCTGAATGCAGTTTGAGTTTAGAAGATATCTTTCTGTAATTGGTGTCTCTTTTCGCGGATCTTGAGGTGGGTTTGACTTTTCAACCTCGCAGTTCTTCCTCTATTTGGTTCTATGTATCATCAGATGCTTAATTTGCATTGATGCGTTTCAAACGCCTATCAGAATGGCGAGTTTAAGCTTCTCTTTTATTTGATTTTAGCAGGATATGGATAAGCTACAGTGGGGTAATAGGAAGAGGCTGAGATGCGTGAAGGTGAAGGATCCATCTCTGTATGGGAAATCTGAGGGAAGTAGCGGCGGCGGCGGCGTTGTGAAGAAGAAGATAACTTCAAGAGTAATTGATAATAATCACAGCAATGGTACTACTGCAAATAACAACTGCAAGGATTCGCACGCTAGTTCTTCAATTCCATCTCCTCATCGTAGTAATAACAGGTGAGTTGATTTGATGTGGTGAAGGCATTTAGCTAAATTTTGAGCTGTTTCATACTGTCCATTACTGTTTCTTTTTTTTTTTGGGATTGTGGGTTCTTGATCTGGCATAGTAGATCTCATCAGGGTTTGAATTGTTTTTTGATTTTTTTTTTTTTTTTTTTAAAAAGTAACTTCTGGGATTTGAATTAGGCTATTGAGGAAGCTTTTCTTCTGTAAGACATAAATAGAAGGGTCATTTAATTAGAAAAAATGGAGCTGATTATATGCAACACTTTCTTGCTGTGAACCCTTTACTGACAGGGACATGAGTAGATCCAGCCCGCATGATGTTCGTAAGACGGCGAAATCATTGTCGCCGGAGAAGGAAGATAGGTACTATTACACGACGAGAGGCTCGGGTGGAGTGGACGATGGTAGTAAACGAATTTTGTACCCAAAACCGAAGGAAGAAAGCAGAAAGCATGTATGGCCGAAGCTGCTCATTACGCTGTCTAGTAAAGAGAAGGAGGAAGACTTTATGGCTATGAAGGGCTGCAGACCGCCTCAAAGGCCTAAGAAAAGGGCCAAGCTGATCCAAAGAACCGTATTGGTAATAGAAAGCTGTATATCTTGATGAACATAAACTCGAATTACTGATCGACACCGTTAAAGACTAACCTTCCCTTTTGATCTATCATTATATGTTATTAGTCTGTGATTCCTGGCGTTTGGCTGACGGATTTGTGCCAAGAGAGGTATGAAGTTAGGGAGAAGAAGACTTCTAAGAAGGTATGCCGGATATTTACAGCATTTTATCCCTCTCTTTTTTGCTCCTTTCTGTATTGATTTATTACGTCGCTTTCGAATATGTCATGAAAGTTCTATGTTTGGGCAATTCTTGCAGAAGCCCAGAGGCCTGAAAGGTCTTGGAAGCGTTGAGAGTGACTCTGAATGAAGATGATGGCTCTCTATGTGTGTGTGGATGAGCATAACAACATTTTTTTCAGTAATAATCTTGGAATATGCATGCAGAGGGTTGAATATATACATATATATTTATATTATATGTATTGAAATTTTCCCAATTGTGTGTGACATGTTTGGCTTGGCCCCTCTTCCACCATTTCTGGATTTATATTATATATCCTCTGCTCTGTGTAATGCTGAGTAAAACATACCTTCTTCATTAGCTAATCTTGCTTTGATTATCTCTAATTAGTTCTTGATTTATTACCGTAGCCATAGCCATTTAAAATAATGGAAATAAATATTGGAGGAATATGCTTTTATCTTAAACTTGTATGATAATTTCAAATTTCTTCTTAGGAAAAACCCCCACAAAAATATGAACTTCCAAAACTATTAGGACCCATCTTTCATAAAGAGGATGAAAACAAAACAAAACATAAATGCGTTCTTACACAACACCATATAAATATCCCACAAAAAAATATTATAAAAAAAACAACACATCCTTACACTATGCTTTGTGAATTAATTCAAGACCATTGATTGGATATTTATATTATATATATATATATATATATATAGCTATGAAAGCGAAGTCCACTTCGATGTCCAAACTAATACAAACTTAATCTATGCTGTCCATTACATCTTCTCCACACACATACACTAAACTTAGTCAATGGTAAGAATCGATGGCTTTGAACAGTATAATCTCAGTGGTGGCTGTTGCGAAGAGATCGGCAGGGCTATGGCAGCGAATAGCATGCTTAGAAGAGAGGATAAGTAGTGAAGATATGTTGGACTTAGCTCTTTGCTTCCCTCTGCAGTTGCTCGGCCGCTGCATTCTTCATGCTTGGGCTTATCTTTGCTTATCGCCGCCTCAGCCTTCTTCTGCTGCTGCGACGCCATACTATTACCACGATGATTACTACGACGACGAATATGATCATTAGGATTTATTACTGAAGGTTGTTTTGAAGCTATGTTGTGTTTATATCAATCTTGTATTATAGTTTTTTCTGGTTTATTTCTTCCTTTTTTTTTATGGGAAATAAAAAGTTTCAGTTGTTCTTACATGAAAATCAGTACTAAAAACCTCTCACAGTAGCTTAAGTCTCAACCAAAACTTAAAACAAAGAATCCGATCTAAGGCGGGATTTGGCCTTAGTAACCATATCCCGAGTTATCCATCGGGTTTCCGACGACAGCTGGCTCGGGCTCCTTAATCTCGACGACGACGCAGTCTGACATTAAGAACGTCTTGGCGACCGAGGATGCATGTTCCAAGCAGCATCTTACCACCTATAATGAATTAGGAATATTAGGGAAATTATTACATATTTACCATCCTTAAGCTACTATGTTTTTTTTTTTTTGAAAAAAAAGAAATCTGTGAAGAAAAGGCTTTCACCTTAGTAGGATCTATGATTCCAGCAGCCATGAGATCCTCGTATTTCCCGGTAGCAGCGTTGTACCCATATTTCGGATTGTCGCTCGAAAGAACCTGAAGGAGACTAAGAACAGTTATAGAGCGAAAGAGAAAATCGAAATGTGTGTGTGTGTGTGTTTTCTGTGTAATAATACGAATACCTTCTCGCTGACGACGCTTCCATTAACGCCGGCGTTCTTGGCTATCAGCTTGAGGGGGTAGCTCAAAGCTCTTTTGACAATGTCAGCGCCGATCTGCAAGAATATATATCAGTTTAAGGCACAAGAAATTTCGAAGTTTTCACACTCTTCGGGCGAGTGATTTTTTTTTTACCTTCTCTTCATCGTTCTCTAGCGTTTCCTTAATGGCATCGACTTTGGACGAAAGCCTCAACAAAGTACACCCGCCCCCAACGACAATCCCTTCTTCGACGGCTGCCTGTTAGAAGGGATGAAAGCATCGTTACTAATAAAATCTGTGTAATGCTTTTAACAAGAAAAAGGCCAAAACTACTTGGAGCAATAAAGAAAGCTCACCTGGGTGGCATTGAGAGCATCTTCGACTCTAAGCTTCTTTTCCTTCAACTCTGTTTCAGTTTGTGCTCCAACCTTGGAAATTTCAGAGGTTAGTTTATCGCAGCAAAGACTTCGTACGATTACAAGAAATAAATTTACTACGCTTGGCAAGGGATTACCTGGATAACAGCGACGCCTCCCGAGAGTTTTGCAATCCTTTCGGCGAGTTTTTCTTTCTCATAGTCTTGGTCGGCGGCCTGCTCAGAGAACAATCGGGCATTGAAGGCAAGATTCTATTTCGGTCAGAGATGATGATTTAAGGAAAAAATATAGACGGGCCACAACCTCAATAAGGTTTTTAATCTGAGCAACTCGTTTGTTAACAGCTTCTTGAGTGCTCCCATCGCCTACGATTGTTGTGCTTTCCTTTGTCATTACAATTTTGGAAGCATGGCCCAGAACAGACCCGTCGGCCTTCTCTAGAGTCAGACCAATCTCATCGCGGATCACCGTTCCTAATGAAGAGAAAAAGCAACGGTGAATTCGAAGGAAATCAGTTATAAAGGTAAAGCTGCTGCAAACCACATAAGAGGGAAAAGGAAGGCTACCTCCAGTCAGAATTGCTATGTCATCGAGATATTGGCTCTTTCTTTCCCCAAAGCCAGGAGCTTTAAGAGCGGCAACCTTCAATGCCCCCCTCAGCTTGTTCACGACGAGGGTTCCCAAGGCTTCTTGTTCGATATCTTCGGCGATTATGAGGATGGGGTATCCGCCTCTGATAGCATCTTCGAGGACATTGATGAGATCTCTGGCGTTAGTGATTTTCTTGTCAACCAGCAATAACTGCAGATGTAAAGATTACAGTCACAAACTTAGCCCTTTGTCATACGACGAATGCCCAAGAGAGATGCCAGCTTGAAAATACACGGCGTAGACTACCTTGCAGTTTTCATACTCCACGGCCATTTTCTCAGCATCAGTCACGAAATAAGGCGAGATATAGCCACGCTCGAACTGCATTCCTTCGACGACGTAAAGGTTGTTCTCGGCGCTTTTGCCCTCTTCAAGAGTCACGACGCCCTTTCTCCCGACCTTGTCCAGGGCTTCGGCGATCATATTGCCAACTTCGTAGTTATTTCCTGCACTTACTGCTGCAACATCTGCTAGTTCACTATCTTCAACCTGGGATTAGGGGGGACATTAGTGAAGATATGTAATAAGTCTCTTCCGGCAAATTAGATATAAAAAAAAATCAGGCAGTTGTACCTCCTTTGACATTGCCTTTAGCTCAGAAACCAACGCTTTGGCCGTCTTCTCTATTCCTCTTGTGATTAGGACAGGGTTTGCTCCAGCTGCTACTACCTAAGACAAAGCAAACATATATCCATAGATGTGTCAAACACACTGCTTGATCCCATTGTGAGAGAGAGAGAGAGAGAGAGAGAGAGTACCTTAACACCTTCAGCAATAAGACCTTGTGCTAGAACCACAGAAGTCGTCGTCCCATCCCCGGCCAAGTCATTAGTCCTTGCAGCAGCTTGTCTCACTAACTTGGCGCCAATGTTCTCAACTGGATCCTCAAGCTCAACCTATGGGGGGGGAAGCATCAAAATTGACGGTCAGAAGACAAAGTGAACTTACAAGAGATTATTATCAGGTCAGCAATATGTTCCATCATAGGACAACATCAGCATGTACATGAATGGTAATAAGGTAAAGGGGTAAAATATATGAATCAGTTAATCAAACAAACTATAGCAGGGATGACTGTATAAAGATTCAGTGACTGTCATTCACACCTCTTTGGCCACCGTCACTCCATCGTTGACGATTTTCGGGGCACCATACTTGCTCTCAAGAACCACATTTCTTCCTTTGGGACCAAGGGTTACACCGACTAAATCTGCGAGCTTGTTCACACCGTTCTGCCAGCAACAGAATTACCAATCAGTACAAAGAACTTAGATATCTCACACAAACCAAACGGACTAGTTTTCGACTGCCTCACCTGGAGTTTCTTGATAGACGAACCATCCTTGTTAAAATACAACTCCTTTGCAGCTGATGTGATCTGAGAAGGGCGTGCTTTGCGCAGAGCAACGCCTCTTCTCCTCCCAAGCGACGAACTTGATGATATCGAAGCAACGGACGATAACTTATTCGACGAAGCTGCAATTTTATCATCTGTTGCTCTGCAGCCAGGAGCAGATAAGGAACCAACTGAGCAAATGCCAGCAAAGCTCGACGCCATTTTCTTCTCCTACCTAAAATACAAAACAAAACAAAAAGTTGTCACTATCATACTATGTAAGGCCAGTCTCGTGATTTTTGAAGGTTTAAATCTTTACAATGCCTCACCAACAGCAAACTCAGAAGGGAATAAAAAATTGGTCGTTTGATGAAAAGCTATCACTCTATGAATTACAAACGCATAGAAAATTGTCAAATCGTTGTACAAGAGAAAAATCACGGAAAATTGAGTAACCCAGAAAGAAAATACTACAGTGTGTCCATAATTCGACGTCAACCCAGAAAATGAATTCTTCTTACACACATTGAAAAAATGGAGTTTCACAGCAACAAATCAAATTAGAGATAACCCATAAATAACTAAGCTACAAAGCATACTTGTTGAAGCTCTCACCTTGTAGGGGGAGTGAGTACTTAGCTCAGCTGTGGTAAGAAAAGTTGAGGGTTTATCAACAACGTTAGGGAAAGCCAATCTGGTGGATGAGGTTTAGGTAGTGCATTAATTTATAGACTGTAGAAGGATTGCATATCAACGGCTCCTTCTTGTTCTTGGGGACCCAATTCATCTCAGCCGTTCAAAATTGGATCTTTGGAGTTATTTATGGAACATTCTACACACAATTGCAACGAAACTTCTGGGGTTTTTTCTTAAACATTTTGCTATACTACGATTGTGCACGAAATAAAAAAAACTTCATATGATGCTCCATTCAATTTTATCGTAGTATGTAAAACAATAGAAGTTCAGATGATCCACACTAAGCTCTCAAGATCCAATTTTTATTATGTAAAATGAAGCTACACATATATATATATATATATATTCTATGTTTTTAAAGGTTTGGATTTCTTATTACATTGGAAAATCACTTCCAAGTTGAATGTGGCAGAGACTAAAGAATGCAATAACTTGAACGAACTGTGAACCTTCAGAAAAATTATAGATCAGAAGGCAATATAAGCATTCAAGAACTTGTGTTTGCTGCACATACATAGATCACTCATGTGCTTTAGGAAGCTTCTTCATGATATGTTTTAACATGAAATAACAGAAGAGCTTCAAGAACTATGGCATATATAGTCTTAAATGTTTCTTTTAGATATTACACAGTCAAAAAACCATCACATATCTTCACGTTGCAGTAAGCCCTATTGCTTGCATACAAGAACTTGATCGATAAAGCAAGCAAAAACAATCCCTAGCAACGTCGAACTAACTTACCGACCCTTTTACTTGGAAAAGCATTGACGATCTTCAGTCGTTCGTGGGAAAAGAAACCCCAAAAGATTATCGTGGCGTAAAAGGCTAGACGACGCAGATGCTTCGTCAAAATCCCACGACAATGCAACGGCAAATGCGGTACATTTACGCAAAGTTGTTACGGAATGATTCCGTTCCTTAGTTCGATGAAACATGATTATCTCTTGTAGGTGTATATAGCCTCATCATATAACTTGTATATAATCTCTTGCATGTAGAGTTATTAGTACCTCTAGAGTTGTATTGTATGGTAGACAGAGAAAACAAACATAAAGAAAACCTATAAAGAACTCTCTTTTTTATTTTTTGCTACGGACCATTGAAGCAAAAGCAAGCTGCGCAATCCTTGTTGTAATAATCACGAAGTGTAATGGTAGAACCTATAGAATAGAGATATTGGATTATCTCTTCTCTATGCATATTCTCAATTTCTTTATCGATATATGATTTATGATTATGAACACCGAAAGCTGATATAGGGTTTTCATGCTGCTTCTATTATATCTACCAGTCCATGCTATCCCTTTATAAAGAGTTCTTACACAATTTAATCGTAGGTTTTAGTCAAAAGTAACCTCATTACCACATTAAATTAAGGATAAAGAACTCCTCCCATATGATAAACTTAATAAGGTTTCTGAACGAATTACTCGATCGATTGATCTGATAGATGCCCGAATATGGCGATCAAATACCATATAATCAAGTTATCATCAGCACTAATCAGTAAAAAAACAATGCAGATTCCACTAATCTAACAGAAGAATCAGATTTTTCTAGTCCAAAAAAATAAAAAAAGCTTTCAAGACATGCGCTTTCGATTCCAACATAAGTCGAGTTGATTGTTCGAACTCCCACTTTAGCATACACTCAACATGTTTCACGGAGCTTCATAAAGGTAGCTTCAACTGTTTATAACAGTCATAGCACTGTTACTCCATACGAAAAAAGGGTAGACAAAGAAGATATATATATATATATATATAAAAAGATATTCGATATACTTGAAAACCCTTTATATATAGAGATAAAAGGTTTGTTTTGTGTTCATATTGAGGCACATGTAGATGGCTGACTTACTAGCTTTGCGGTGCTTTTGGGGATTGTCCCTCTCGCTTTATATCATCCACTCCATGTCTGCTAATTCTCAAGTAAATTAAATGAATTCCCGTCGACTTCGATTTCTTCTTAGCTTAGCCTCGTAAAGTAACGATATACCTTAACGCACGTTGTTTCTCTTCGATTCTCAGGTTTACATTGTGTATTTAGGCCACAGCCATGGCCGGCGTGATCCTTTGCTCATGTCCGAGTATCATCTTCAGCTTCTAGCCAGTGTGTTTCCAAGGTCAGTATATTTATTACATATTCCATCATTGCATGCTTCCTTTCATGGTTTAAGTCATTTTCTTTCCCTTTCTTCAGTGAAGAAGAAGCAAGAGAAGCCATGGTTTACAGCTACAGCCATGGATTCTCGGGTTTTGCCGCAGATCTCGAGGCAAGCCAAGCGAATACCTTGAAGAGTAAGTTTACGGAACTGCCCGCACTTGCACCTTCATTGCGTGTTGGTCCGAAAGAATCGATCTTTTATCGCTTGTAATAAGAACACAAAAATAAATATGCAGATGCAAAGGAGGTCATATCCATATTCAAGAGCCAAACCCTTGAGCTGCACACCACAAGGAGCTGGGACTTCATGGGCCTTACCCTCGACCATGGTCAGGGAGGAGGCGGCACGCCGGTGCAGCTAGCCCACGGCGAAGACGTAGTCGTCGGGGTTATAGACTCGGGTTTGATTTTAATTTGCAATATCTTATATATTACACCATCATTTGTATTTTATTACAATCACATATTAAAGCTTTGATTTTTATTGATGCCCACATAAAAAATATCATAGGCTTCTGGCCAGAATCTGCCAGTTTTAAGGAAGAGCCCGACATGAGCCCTCCGCCGAGCCGCTGGAAAGGGCAATGCATTCCAGGCGAAGAGTTCGATCCCATAAAAGCCTGTAATAAAAAAGTCGTGGGCGCGCGATACTACTCGGCGGGATTCAGAAAACGATACCCTAACCTCAACAAGACCGAAAGCCCCGACTACGAATCTGCCCGAGACCACGTGGGCCACGGGACCCACACGTCCTCCACGGCCGTCGGATCGAGGTCCAAGGGTGCGGACTTCCAGGGCTTCGCTCGGGGGGTCGCGAGGGGCGGGGCCCCCAGGGCTCGCCTGGCGGTGTACAAGGCGTGCTGGAACGTGAAGTCCCGGGGGAAGTGCATGGAGGAGGACGTTCTGGCGGCCTTCGCCGACGCGATAAAAGACGGCGTGGACGTCATATCGGCTTCCTTCGGAAGCGGGCCCCCCTTGATGCGGTTCTTCGATTCGAACGCCGACATCGGGTCGTTCCATGCCGTGCAGGCCGGGATTAGCGTGGTGTTCTCCGCCGGCAATAGGGGCCCCGACCCGTCGATGGTGAGCAACGTGAATCCGTGGAGCCTTTGCGTCGCGGCTTCCACTGTCGATCGGAGTTTTCCGACCAAGATTTCGTCCGAGGATGGGAGCGCTTTCGAGGTAATATTTAACCAACGTCGGTCAGTTAAAAAATTTGTGACCTGCATATAAGCTTAATAAAGCTACTCCATCTATTGTCAAGTGGTTTTAGATGGAACCCCACATAGGCTTGCTTATGTGTTTGACTTCTGCGCTTGCGCTAAAGAGAATTTTAAATCCAAAAATGTTAAGATATTAATGAACGAACAACAAAGAGTCTTTCTTTCATGTTCCGAATTAATAGGGAGAAGGTTTGATATCCAAACGTATCGTCGGAACCATGGCGATGCCCAAAGATTATTTCACCAACAGGCTTTGCCATGAGGATTATTGGAAGAACATCAAGGCCACGGGCAAAATACTCGTATGCTTTTCCATGGACGGGCCGAGCAGCGAAGACGCACAAGTTGCCGCTCGTAAAGCCGATGCTGCTGCTCTGATCTTCGTCGAGCCGTTAACGAGGGCGAGCGCTGACGTCAGTATTATCCCGTTCGTCAGCATCGATACTATCCAAGGCACAAGACTATATCGCTTTTCCAAGTGCGTTTTTATATACATAGAACGAATTTTCCGACAAAAAGGCGCTAATATAATACGATTGGATAACATGCCATTATCTTCTTACGTAAAGCGGTACCAAGTTACATATCTTTCCGAGCGAAACGAGCTTCAAGAAATCTCCTGCGCCGGTCGTCGCGGACTTCTCTTCTAGAGGCCCGAGCTCGATTTCCCCCGAGTTTCTCAAGGTATATTTAGTATATACGTTATGAAAATAAAACTCGATAATTTTATTATTTACGAATGCTATATAATTTGATAATGAATAATGCAGCCTGATATCAGTGCCCCGGGAGTAAACGTACTAGCCGCATGGCCACCTAACGTGGCACCGACCTCAATTTCGGGCGACGAATGCCGGTCGGTGAATTGGGTTTTTAAATCGGGAACTTCCATGTCTTGCCCTCACGTGTCCGGCGTCGTGGCCCTCCTCAAATCCGCGCATCCTCAGTGGTCTCCCGCCGTCATTAGATCCACCCTCATAACGACGGGTAATAAAATTCATTCGATGTTCATATTAAGTTGGCTTACATATGCATGTTATCAACAGCTTACAACACGGACACGGTCGGTGACGACATCTCGGTCGAAGCCACAACGAAGCCTTCCAACCCGTTTGACGTCGGGGCGGGCCACGTCGACCCGTTGAGAGCCTTCGACCCGGGCCTCGTCTACGACACCACCGTGCAGGATTACATCGTCTTCCTCTGCAATTTGGGCTACTCCGAGGCGCAAATACGATCCATGGTTGTCTGCCCGCCAAGCACGAAGTGTCCCAAGGCGCCCTACCCGAGCTATAACGTAAACTACCCTTCGATCACGATCCCGAGCCTCGAGTCTGCCACGACGGTCAAGCGGGTCGTCCGCAACGTGGGTCGGGCCAAGATGGCCGTCTACTTTGCTAGCGTCGTGAGCCCGCATGGCGTTGAGGTCGTGGTTTGGCCGAGGGTGTTGGTGTTTTCGCCCTTCAAGGACGAGGCGGCTTACTACGTGACGGTGAGGCCGGCGAAGGCGTCCCGAGGGAGGTACGGGTTCGGGTCGGTGACGTGGAGCGACGGGATTCACTCGGTGAGGAGTCCTTTGGTGGTTCAAGTTAATAGTAGTAGCTATTTTAGTGATGATGGAATCACCAACTCGGTTTGAAAGGGTTCTTTCTTTCTCTCAAGCATTAAGGTGGTATGATTTTCTCGTACTTGTGTGTTCTATGTAGATGTGTGTTTGATTGATGGAATGTTATTGGAAAGGCAACTCGCAATTTTTTTCTAAAATTATGCTACCCCCAGTTGGAGGTGTATGGCAAGGAACGAATGATTAAATAAACCACGATGGTGTTTTACGCTATTTACAAATCAGATGTGTTTTGATTCTTAGTTTTTAAACCACATATTGATTATGTGCAATTTAGCCTTTTTTTTTTATCTTTCCGATCAGGAAGGTATCCACATAACAGTTAACACTATTATAGTTTCACACTCTGACCAAATTCAAATTGAATTGAATTTAAACATCACTATCAGTTATGGAATGAACCCAATTATCGGTGTGATTAATCCTCTCTTTTTATTGTGTCACGTAAACCCTAACCTCTGGGATTAGGAAAAGCTCGAAGCTATCGCAATAGCCTGTCAACTACGCCAATTACGAATTCCACGCTAGGACATGTCCACATATGAAAGATTCAACCCAAAGTAGTTGATAGCAAGAGAAATTTAATCATTTGATTTTTCTTCCAATAGTAGGGGTCAGCCTTGATCACTAAGCAAAGACCACGCCGGTATAAGTTCTAAATTTTTTATTCATATTAATTTATATTAATTATCATGTGGGCTGAACCCAGCCCAATCCGTTTCTTAATTGGGTTGGACCCAGCCCAATCGTCGTTGCTTTATTGGGCCGTCCGGCCTCATCGGTTCGGACCACCAACGTAAAAAATCTATACTACATCGGATATTTAAGATTGATGAAAATGACCGTTATTATTTTTTTTATATAATAATAATTTCAAAAAAAAAAAAAAGAAAATAAATAATGTCCCATTAAAGAAGCCTGACGTTATATTTACTGTCCTTTTGCCCGCCATTCAAAGGACACTTGGATTTCTCCTCTACCTTTCCTTCATAAATAAATGAGGACTCAATTTGTCTTATGGGCTAAGAAATATCAATTAAGGGCATTTATGTCTTTTCCTCCACGCAATTTTCCATCCGCCAAAGGGAGTCACATCTGACGCGATCGAGCCAATGAATAATCGCCACGTGGTATATGACCAATCAGCAGCTGTCACATGCCAGTGAGGTATAAGTCTATGTAAAATGGGTCCGATCTGCAAATAGAGATAAATTGAGGGGCTGAATCGGAAAATGATGTGGTGGGATCTGAATCACTAATTTAAATATGGATGTAAACCCTAGAGCTGAAAATTCTCTTTTTCCCCCCGTTTCCCCCCCCCCCCCCCAACCTAGAAGCTCCCCTCTTTCATTTCGTGGCGGCTGGTCGAAACTCCAACTCGTCGCAGTCTATCTGTCGAGGGTCTTGCCAATCCAGCTCGGTTGCTGTTACAGTCGAGAGATCTTGTCTTACTTTGATTTTGAGTGGTCATGGCTGCCGTTGCTAATCAAGCTGATCGTATCCTTTTTTTTTCAAGTTTTATTTCCCATGTTGTAGCGTTCGATTTCTCCACTTTCAGTTTTATTCTGGTTTGCGTCGTTATAGATCTCACTGAGGTTGTGGCTTGTGAGCTGGTTTTCGTAGGGGCTGTGTTGTTATTGATTTTACGAAGGTTATGATTCAACGGTTTAGGTTCTACATGGGTTTTCTCCGTGGAGGTTTTTTTTTTTTGAGCAATTTCTTTTCGTAGAAGGTTTTGGTTTTTTTTTTTAAGAACAATATTTATTCGTGGGTTTTGAGCTGGATTACTATATCTTTATAAAGTTACTTTTTCTCGATTTAGAATTTTGTTTTTCTCAGCTAGGTTAGGGCGGTTTGGATCTTTTTGCTTGGAGAGCCAATTTTGATTCTTTTTTGCCTATGTTGCTCATGTCATGATTTTGAGTTTTTGTTTTAAAAATGAACATGCCGTTATTGTTATAATTTTTTTTTAAAAAAAAACTGAGTGGATTAAACGGTAACTTTTTTATTTTGATTTGTTGGATAGCTAGTGTCTTTATGTTTTGCATTCCCTGATTGATTTCATTTTGATTTTTTCTCTCTTGGCGAAACAATTGTTCTCCTTAATTATTTGTTGTACAGAATCTGCAGATTTGTTACAGAAGTTGTCCTTGGACTCACAAGCTAAAACTGTTGATGTCAAGGATGCCGTGAAGAAGGTATTTCCTCTTGAATTATGTTTTACATGAATACGATTTATTTTGTGAGTCTAAATAAGCAATTTAGCATCACTAACTTGTGAGTTGTGATGTAGCCTTTAGCTGTTTCTGGTAATGTGGAAAACGGCCTTCAGACAGATCGATCTGTCACTCCTATATTGCCAGATTTTATGGACCCGACAATGTATTACATGCCGAGCGGATATCCTTACTATTATGGTGGTATGTATACCTTCAAAATCTAAAGAAATGTCTCATGTTTTCACTGCCAATATGATTGTTCTACTAGCTCAATTCAAGTATTTATGTATTTGTGACTTTGCTTTTGCAACCATTAGTTTATATTGATTATCTTCGTTTTACAACATATAGGTTATGAGGGGAGTGGTAAGGAATGGGAGGATTTTGCCAAATATATGAATCCGGACGGAGTAGAGATGTCTCCTGTAAATACTCTTAGTCATGTTCAAATTAAGCTTATTTTATTTGCACCTTTGCTAACTTGGTATTTCCATGTTTTCATTATTAAATATACAGGGAGCTTATGGGGATAATGGATCGTTTATGTATCATCCTGGGTATGGTTATACTCCATATGCACCTTATTCACCTGCTGCTTCCCCTGTCCCGACCATGGGACATGATGGTCAGCTGTATGGAGCTCAGCAGTATCAGTACCCATCACCTTATTTCCAGTCAATGGTCCCTACCAGTGGCCCATTCCCCACAACAGGTACCCCTGCAAAAGCTAATGCACAAGCACCTTTGGCAGGAGTGGAGTCGAAGTCAAAGGCTAATGGAATTGTTAAAAATGGTGGTGCCAAGGGAAATAATGGTGCTGTAGCACCCAAAGCAATGTACCCAAATTCATCGTTTAATGCAAATGGCTCCTACGGAAGGGGTTCTTTACCTGGAGGGCTTCCTTCTGGTTTTCAGGATCCAAGATTTGCATATGATGGGTGGCATTCACCACTTTCATGGTTAGAAAGCCCAAATTTTTCAGATGGACAGCAAGGGCAGGCCAAGGGTTCAGCTATGACATCCTCTGTTGCAAATGGAAGTAATGCTGCTTCATCCAGAAATCACAATTACCATCCTCAACTGATGGTATGCCCAGTTTATATATGACCTTGCTTCTGTACATCAATTTCCCATCTTTGCTCTTACCTTGGTAGTCTTCTTGTGCATAATTTTTTTTTGGTATGAGAAATTGACAACCATATTAGCTGTCAATCGCTCTCTTGAACCTGTGGCTAATAAGGTGTTCCCAACGAATTTTATTTATGTTCCATTATTCAGGCTTTGCACCACCCAGTGGCCATGTCTGGTATGGAAGCAACCAACGGATACTATAACAGGATGTACCCAAATAAGTTGTACGGCCAGTATGGAAATGGCTATAGATCTGGTCTGGGTTATGGTACTCGTTACGATAGTCGAGGTAATGGACGCAGTTGGATGTCTGTTGATAGCAAATACAAGCCTCGAGGGCGAGGAACAAGCTTGTACGGCTATGGCGGTGAGAGCGTAGATGGTCTGAATGAATTGAACAGAGGTCCAAGGGCTAAAATCTCAAAGAACACCAAAGGCTTCACTCCTGTGGCTGTGGCTGTCAAAGGGCAAAACATGCCTTTGATTGCTACAGTTGATAATGAAGAGAAGTCGTCAAGTGTCAGTCCTGACCGTGAAAAATACAACCGGCCAGATTTTCCTGAAACGCTTGCTGATGCCAAGTTCTTTGTCATCAAGTCATACAGCGAAGATGATATCCACAAGAGCATCAAGTACAATGTTTGGGCTAGCACACCAAATGGCAACAAAAAGCTTGACGCTGCTTATAGTGAAGCTCAACAGAAGTTTGACGCCTGCCCTATTTTCCTTTTCTTCTCGGTAAGTGGGCTTTATTTGTAGTAACATGCCTGACCTTTTTTATTTCTCGTTTTTTCTTTCCTTTGCTGTGACTTGTATTGACCATTTCCCTTCTGCTGTCAGGTTAATACCAGTGGCCAGTTTGTCGGCGTTGCAGAGATGGTTGGCCCTGTTGATTTTAACAAGAGTGTTGACTACTGGCAGCAGGACAAATGGGTTGGCTGTTTCCCCGTGAAGTGGCACATTGTGAAGGATGTGCCGAACAGTTTGTTGAAGCACATCATCCTTGAATATAACGAGAACAAACCTGTAACCAATAGTAGGGACACTCAAGAGGTAATATTATTTACATTCTGCTATCGTATTCTTATTCTTTGGTCCTTACCATGAATAATAAACTGAAAGTGTGTCGTCTTCGCAGGTCAAACTTGATCAGGGTCTTGAGATGCTCAAAATTTTCAAGGATCACACTAGTAAGCAGTGTATCTTGGACGATTTTGATTTTTACGAGGATAGACAGAAGAGAATCCAGGAGAAAAAAGCCAAGCAGCAGCAATACCTCAAGCAGGTAGCTAATTAATCTTACTCGACGGAGGCCGGCTGCATTTCTATTTTACGTCCAGTTTTAACTGAATTGGTGCTTTCTTATTACATAGGGTCAGGTTTGGGAAGGCAAATCTGTCAAAGAGCCGAACAAGGAAATCCCAAATGGCGATGTTAAGTCGCAAAACTCAGCAACAGAGCTTACCTCAGCTGCTAATCCCGACATTCATAGCAATGGCGATGCACCCGAGTCAAAGGCAGTAGTGGTTAATGGTGTCACAAATGGTTGATTACTGATGGGCATCTCCTAAGGGCAGCTTGCAGGCCGATGTATATTAACCTTATTCGAAGAATCGAAAGATAGATAGTGATGATGGCTTGTGAAACGAGCCTGCGGCCGCCCTTTGGAGTGTTCGGCCGGAACCAACTTTGAAGCAGCCAGTGGAGGAAGATAGCCCATTTCTACTCTTGATCAGTCTCAGTTTCTTTATCTTTCTTTCTGTTTTTGCTCATCTTTAGAAGGGTTTTTCGTTTGAATGGGGGGGTTTTGTATCGTTATCTCTTCTATTTTGCCTTCTTTGTTATTTCCTTTCGTATGTGTCGTCGTTTGTGGAATATGCATCGAATCAAAGACAATGTCAGCTTCAGTTTTGCTTGTAGCCAAAGGGCTCTTTTTAGGTCCACAATAAACTAAATTTTCGCAAGAAAAATATAGGGAAAAAGATTGGGATAAAACATGAAATGTCGTTTATCTTATGGATCAGTTAGTTTTCGATATTTTGTCTGCATTAATTTAGTCCTCAATATTGTTAATTTTGGACTAATTTGATTTTTTTGTCACGATAAACGTCAATTTTAATAGAAATTTCACACGTGCTCCGTACTAAAACATGTATGGTTCGAATTTTGAAATATTTGCTGGATTTTCGAGTTCGTACCATTTTCTTCTACTATCAATAAAGCTCGGCGAAGCAGACGATTTAGAGCTCATATTCGAATTTTAGAGGAGAAATTTTTAGTTGCGTGTCCTAATTTCAGTAACTATTTTAATTTTATTGATTCAAACATGATTTATTGTGACTCAAGTGCGTGATTTCTGTTAAAATTGACGTTTATCGTGACGGAAGGACCAAATTGGTCCAAAATCGACAACATTGAGACTAAATTGGTTCATAAGATAAATATTGAGAATCATTTTGAGTTTATCTAAAAAATTATTTCATTAATTATTAAATTATTATAAATAAAAGTAATTAGAGGTTGGTAGAAAAAAGTAGAAAAAAATACTAGGCTACGTGGCAATACATAGGATACGGATAACTACGTTGGGCAGAGTTTCACTAGCAAATAACTTTAGTTGGGCAGCAGCTCTTAATTGGGAACCTTTTTAGTATAAAAATATAAACTTTTGGGATGAACATTCTATCAATTTGAATCTCTTCCTAAGAAGTTCGTCTAATTTGGTGTGTCGTTTGAAGAACAATGAGCCGTGGGTTGAGAAATATTGGCGTGGTTCTCTCGGGAAGAGGGAATAGAGGGAGGAAGTTGCTGTCGACGAGCAGCAGCAATGCTGAGGGGTTAATTAGTTCGCAGCAAAGTGGGATCGCTAATACTCTAAACAACAAGCCCATCAATCTGTATTCTGCTATCAATCAAGCCCTTCACATCGCTTTGGAGACTGATCCTCGGTAAAAAATAAAAAAGCTTCTGGGCTTTTGTAGGATTTGAAAATCTGTTTTGCTCGTTGTTTTAGTTTATCTGGGCAGCTTAGGATTGGTGGTGGGATGATTATTAGTGATGATATAGTGTGTGTGATTTGTGCTTCCTTTCATCCATAGTCATACATACGTTTGATCATCACCTTTTGGGATTTAGCCTCCTTAATATCTCTCCTTTTTGTTCCCTATCAGTGCTTATGTTTTCGGTGAAGATGTTGGTTTTGGCGGTGTTTTTCGATGTACCACTGGCTTGCTCGAGCGCTTCGGTAAACACCGAGTTTTCAACACTCCCCTTTGCGAGCAGGTACTACTTGCTTCTTGGCTAGTGTTGGTGCTTTCGATATTCGACCAAATGCGTTTGATTGCAGTTTAGTTGCTCGGTTTTTTTTTTTTTTTTTTTTTTTTTTTGAGTAGAAGTTTGATTTTCTTTTGTTCTTGAAAGGAATTTGATTCTTTGGTGCAGGGCATTGCTGGTTTTGCTATAGGTTTAGCTGCTATGGTGAGATATTGCGAATACTTGCATATGTTCACAAAGTATTAAGCATCTTCAAGTGCAGCTAAGAGTCTTCTCATACTACTCATATGCGTTCGAATTTCCAGGGTAACCGAGCAATAGCTGAAATCCAATTTGCAGATTATATATTTCCAGCTTTTGACCAGGTAATAATCCGCCTTTATATCATTCATTTCGTCGCACGTCATAATATTGATTGATTAGTGAATTTGCAGATCGTCAATGAAGCTGCCAAGTTCAGATACCGAAGTGGTAATCAGTTCAACTGTGGAGGTAATAAGTTATCCACTCGACAATCTTCTTTCTGTCCTTGCTTTATGTATCTGTACTTTTCGACTTTACTTTCCATGTTTTCTGAAACGCTCGTTCTTCTAAGGTTTGACAATTAGAGCACCTTACGGCGCCGTTGGCCATGGCGGGCACTACCACTCACAATCCCCCGAAGCATTCTTCTGTCATGTCCCTGGCCTTAAGGTACTATCTCCACTTTACCGAGGAAGAATTTGAGTAAGGAGAACATCTTCAGACCTTTTCAGCTCATAGTATTATTAAACGCAATCCTAGGTAGTAATCCCTCGCAGTCCACAACAAGCCAAAGGATTGTTACTGTCGTCCATTCGCGACCCAAACCCAGTCATCTTCTTTGAACCGAAGGTACATCTTACCGTCCTTTTTTTTTTGTAGTTATTCCCTTTTTTCGAATTGTACGCTGAAATAAATTGTTGCAGTTGCTTTATCGGCTTGCTGTGGAACAAGTCCCAGAGAACGATTACATGCTGCCTTTATCCGAGGCCGAGGTATATATACCAATGAATTCAAGTTGACTTTCCATTTTTCTTTATCATATAAGCATTTCTTTATCTGAAGCTTTCGATTCTTAGGTTCTTCGTCAAGGTTCAGACATAACATTAGTTGGCTGGGGAGCTCAGCTCTCAATCATGGAGCAGGCTTGTGTCGAGGCCGAGAAGGTGAATCAAACCATTACAATAGAAACTCGATAAATTAATGCTCGATTATTTAATAATCTCTTTAAGATAATATTTTTGGTCGGTCCCGACTCGAGGATATGGTTCTGAATTAATAATTCGCTAAAATTATAAAATAATACATTTTGATAGTTTATTGAAAAATAACTCGATTGTATTTTTTTTAAATCAATTTCACCTAGTCTCGAATTTTTCTTTTTTTTCTTTTTATTGTAATAACTTCTGGTGTTGTTTCAAATTGGACCCTTTTATTTGATATACGTAGATAATTGTAAATTCAGTATTTCATACTGTATTTTATTATTGCTAAATCTCCTTCGACAGTTCATACGTACGTATTTTGAAGATTCTAACATGAAATTTGACTCGTTGATGATATTTTTCGTTTTCTTTCTTTTATAGGACGGGATCTCATGCGAACTTATAGACCTCAAGACATTAATCCCGTGGGACAAGGAAACCGTGGAAGCCTCCGTGAATAAAACTGGGAAACTTCTGGTGAGGAGACAACAACGCCCATCGATTGCAAGAACGCTTTCTTCTCATCTGCGCAAAACATTGAAACCATTGTAATAATATTACTGCCGATGAAAACTCTGCAGATTAGTCACGAGGCGCCCATTACTGGCGGATTTGGTGCGGAGATCTCGGCGTCGATCGTCGAACGCTGCTTCTTAAGGGTAAGCAAGCAAGGAGCTTTACATCTATACGAAATTATCATTAGAACATTCCGTTTTTGTTTTTTTTGTTTTTTTCCGAAAAAAATGGTCGTATATGATCCTATGTAGCTGGAAGCTCCCGTGGCGAGGGTTTGCGGGCTGGATACGCCTTTCCCTCTCGTATACGAACCGTTCTATCTTCCTACGAAAAATAAGGTAATAGATCTATGAGTATGTATTTTGGTAAATATTTTAAAATGCGACGTACATATAAGCTCGAAAAATTATATATTAGGCTCGTTATTTATTTTAGAGTTCAAGCTCAATGATGAATAATTTGGCTCCAGCTCGGCTCGTGCGGCTCATTTGCTCGACGAACTGAGCCCGAGCCCGAGCCGTTGAGTTTGTGGGCTGACTCGACTCATCTTTCGCCCTTATTGATAATTGTGAATTTATTATCTACTTAATTTTATTTTTTTTTTGGATGCAGATCTTGGATGCTATCAAAGCCACAGTGAATTATTAGAATTGTGGTGTGGGTTGAATAAATGAATTTTTATTTATTTATTTATGCATCCTATAATTATAAGTGAAGGAATTACCATTTTATTTTGAGATTGGCCCATCTTTCATTCTATGTAAATAGATCAGCCAAATCATGAAATTAATGTATGTTCACGGAAATTCAATTGAAATTGATAAAATAGATTTATGAATATAATAGACGAACATATATTTGAAAGTAGATTTAATGAATAATTGATCCAATGAACATTTTAAGATATATTTGAGTATATAAAAAGGTTTAATTAAAAAAACATACAGCTCGTTTTGCAATCTACCAATCACGGCTCTCCATTTGTCCACGTCAGACCGACTTTCGAGTCATGCTACACGACGCCGTTTTGAGCTACTGAGTTTGTCACTACTTAACGCCATCTTCTTCCTCCTCGCCTTTCCGATTCGTTGGCTGTTCATACTGATTGAGCTAAACCTTTATACTTAATCGATCCACTGCGCGCTCCATCAAACGTTTCAATCGATTTTAGTAGGCATTATTGGAGGGAAAATGAAGAACATCAACCTTAGATTTGAGAAGTTGTTATTGTTAGGTTTTCTAATGATGATATTGACTCATAGTCTCAACAGTGGGTACGGATCGGAGGCGTCTCCTGCAATCCTCGGTGTTTCTCCTCAAGGTAATGTTGTGACTGCTTTCGCTTCGAGAAGTTACATTGTTTTGCTGTGTTTTTATTGTTACATTAACGATAGTGGAAAATGGAACATCTCATATTGGGCAGACGTGAATTATTACAAGGATTTGTTGTCATCGGCTACGATAAATTGCAAAGATGGATCAAATACGTTCAGCAAATCGCAGCTCAACGACGACTTTTGTGACTGCCTGGATGGCTCCGATGAGCCTGGTATTGTTGCTTGTTATTTCACTCATTTTTCAATTTTAATTTTATTTTGCTTTTGGCATGCGATTACTTCTTGTAATGGAGTGGAGGTAAACGTACCTGTTTTTTTCTGATTAATCGTTGTTTCCAGGAACATCGGCCTGCCCGAATGGGAAATTTTATTGCAAGAATGCTGGGCATACTCCACTCATATTATATTCGTCTCGGGTCAATGATGGAATTTGCGGTAATCGTGATTCACTTCCCACACATCACTTTTATCTGCTTATTGATTTGTTGTTCCAATTTTTTTAAGCAACTGACATCGGCTGTGTACTTTGGAGTTTAGTCATTTCTATGGGTTCCTTTGTTATCATGAAACCAGGCCTCTTAATCTTGATGCAGTGCTCTGTTTATTCAAAATCACCTTTCACAGCGAAAAAGCTGCTATATTGTATGAAAGTTTGATTTATGTTGTTGTAGCTTGTCTTTGCACCTTTATGCAGATTGCTGTGATGGGAGTGATGAGTATGATGGTACTATCAAGTGCCCAATTACATGCTGGGAAGCTGGAAAAGCAGCACGCGAAAAATTAAAGAAAAAGATTGCCACTTATAAAGAAGGTGTCAACATACGCAAGCGGGATATTGAGAATGCAAAGATGTCGATAGCGAAGGATGAAGCAGAATTATCAAAGCTCAAGGATGCTGAAAAGGCGCTCAAGACATTAGTTGAACAATTAAAGGGTTAATTTCTCTTCTTTTCAGTTTGAGGCATTTATAGGTGGCATGCCATCAATCATTTTTTTAACTCCTTGCAACCAAGTGCACATGAAAATAAAATGACAGAATTTTTGAAAAAAGAATCAAATCCAACATGTAGGCATGATTTACTGATGCAGCATAGTAACTGTTCATTCTTTTGTCACATAAAAGCAGCATATTTGATAAAATATTGATCTCTGTCAAACTAGTTGGAATTTGGAAGTTCAACATTAACACTAACAATACATAAAAATTTATGATGGTTAACCGGTGTTTTCTAAAGTTTGTTGTAGAATGTATAGCTTTACTGTCATCCATTCCTTTTATCAGAAACTTATCTTCCTCTCTTATTTTTTTCAAGAGCGCAAGGAAGAGATAGAAAAGGCTGAGGAAAAGGCAAGGCTGCAGAAAGAAAAAGAAGAGAAAGAAAGAATAGAAACTGAGGAACCTAAGGAGAAGGAAATTAATGCTAAAGATATCGAACCAGCACATACTGATATTCATCATGATGTTGTACCGGTATAATAGCAGCTATTGGAACATTTATCACTCACTTGCATTGTGCTTTGAAGTTGTTAGCACAAACTATTGACCTTTAGTATTTCTCGTTACATGCATCTACCTTTATGGAATTTCAGTGACTAAATTTTCTATTAGGCATCCATTATTTGTAGCCAGTGTGTCTTACTTTTCCCTTGAAGGTGTCTGGCCGTAAAAGGCCTATATGTTTGCATGAACACACAGACATGCATTCATAATTAGGTTGGTGATTATGATAAACATCTTCATTCCCTATGCCATATCATGAACATCTCGCATTTGTCAACATCTTACATAAGCTACTGCAATCAGTTCGGGGAAAATATTTTGTATAATTGGAACTTTTCGTGAAACTTACTAGATTTCCGGGGAAGACACCCAAGGGATCAGCGAAAGTAATCATCCTGTTGGGGAGGAAATCCCAAATGTTGAGGCTGAAGAAGTTAAAGAGGATACTTCCCATGTAAGCTTCTTCTGTTGAATAAATTCAAAGAGAGCACATAAAATTTATTTACGGTTGATTTCACTCATGATATGCTTCTCTGTTGTGTGATCTTGAACAGGAAGTAGAAGATACAGCCACCAATGAGAAGGCTGTCATCGATACAGATAATCAGGTAATCTCTTTGGTTGGGCTCTTTGTTTCTTGCTTGTGTTTTATAGATTGAATTTTAGGATATTTGCTGCTTATGCATAAACAATGATATTAGGATTCTGTACTGTTAAATTGAATATATGTATCCCACCGGCTGACCAGCTAGATTTGACTATCTTGTTTTGAAATCCAGCATGCAAACTCAGCCGAAGATACTGAGTCATTATCAAAGGAAGAACTCGGACGTCTTGTTGCGTCTCGGTGGACAGGGGAAAAGTCCGGACATAATTCAGAAGAGTCTGATTCTGCAGCAAAGGATGTTCAAAATCCTGCAGAGATTGCCAATGAACCCAATGATGATGTAGACAACAGTTATGACTCAGACGATGACGAGCATAAGTATGACGATGATGACGAGCATAAGCATGATGACGACGAGCATAAGTATGATAGTGATGAGCATAAGTATGATGGTGAAGATGACAGCGAGGACCAAGCAGAAGACTTCAGTGAGGAGAATCATTATGATTCACATAAACCTGACTCTGATGAGGAATTTGAGTTTTCAGGTATACTGAAACTTTATTATTCATTCATGCAGTTTTGGCAACTTAACGATTTTGATCTGTATTGGATCCAAATTTGGTCAGATATCACTGGATCAAGCTCATCCTGGCTGAAGAAGATTCAGCAAACAGCAAGGAGTATCTTTAGTGCCGTCAATATATTCAGGAAACCTGTTAATATATCTGGTATTGATTGTTCTTGCTCTTTTTTGTCTTGTTACTGTAATATACGGAAGAAGATGATGTTCCATTTCAAATTCTCCAGATGCTGCACAAGTGCGCAAAGAATATGATGAATCCAGTGCCAAGTTATCCAAAATGCAGTCAAGGATATCGAGTCTCAAACAGAAGTTAAAACAAGATTTTGGTGCGTATGTGATGAATGATGCAATAACTATAAAAATATTATATATATTCTTGTACGGTTATTTTTTCTGAATGCAGTTCTAATGGAATTCAACAAATTTCTTCACTTTCCTTTTATCAGGGCCCGAGAAAGAATTTTACTCATTCTATGATCAATGTTTCGAGATCAAGCAGAATAAGTAAATGTGTCTTAGTTTCCTCTTATTGACCCTTTCAGTTGTGCTCAAGTCACTTTATTAATTCTTTATCTGGGTTGCAAATGATATATGTAGGTATGTGTATAAAGTATGCCCCTTCAAACAAGCTACCCAAGAGGAAGGTTATAGTACAACCCGTTTGGGGTAGGGATCTCTCACACATTTCTTATTTTAGTCTATACCTTTGTCAACACTGCTTCAATGTCTTATTGTGTATGTGTTCAATATATTTTTCATTTGCATAGTCTTAAGCTAGCTCCCGTGCTGAAGAATTCATTTACATTTCGTAGTCTTGGGTTAGCCCCTATGCTTCTTAAATGTGCTGAACACTTCATTTTCTAACCGATAAATATGAATGCAATTATGCAGGAGCTGGGAGAAGTTTGAAGACTCTTACAGGGTCATGCAATTTTTAAATGGAGATAAGTGTTGGAATGGCCCCGATAGGAGTATAAAGGTATACCCTACAATATTCATGATTGATTTTTAGCCTCTTTTCCTCTATTTTAATCTGATGCAATTGTTTATACGAGCTCATTTTCTCTTTTTTTTTTTTTTTGTGTACGAGCATTCACCTCTTTATGGTAAAATTTCACTACTAGCATGTGATTAGTTGCATTTATGTTGTTCTGGGTGGTAAACGGTACAAGTCAGCTTGTCCCCTCCCCTCATGAACCATCTTGAGTGGTGGGCTTGAAACAAATTAGACCATCTCCATCTTATACCTTTGACAATCATTTTTCATCATAGCAAGTTATTTGTACTTCACTTAACATCTGTATTTTAAGTAGGATTACCATTTTAAAAATAATATATGTATTTTTTCCCCTCGCTGCCTTTTTTTATCATTCATTGTGATACATCGATCTAACTGGGCAGGTCAAACTGAGATGTGGATTGAAAAACGAACTTTCGGAAGTCGACGAACCAAGTCGTTGCGAGTAAGTAGAATCTCTTTCAATATGTACTTATCCAAGGTCGATCAGGCCTTTAGTAACTGCTTTCTTAAGAAGTGAATTGTTTTGGACGTGTTTTCAGATACTTGGCATTGTTATCAACTCCTGCTCTCTGCGTCGACAGCAAACTTAAGGTTTATATTATCTCGGTTCCCAATTATACATACTACCTTACGTACTACATTTTAAAAATGTGGTTCGCTGAGGCCATATCTCTCGCAGGAACTGCAAGAGAAATTAGAGTCCATGAACAAGGATCAACCTCAAGGGCACGACGAGCTGTGAACTCAGAAAGATCGCCGTGTTTTTCCATATTTGAGATGTACGGTTTGCTCCTTCGGCTTAGTTGAAAACTTTATAACTTCTTTTCAATGGATGGATTCTATACATAGGGTGGTGGTAGAAGGTTGATATCACTGGTCTGAAAACCACGTATTCTGAATGAAGCATGGTTTATGACCTAAGATCTTTCTTTAGCTATTTTTCTAATCTTAAGTGCTATATGGTCAGATCATACTAAGCACACGCACGACTTTTGGTTAATGGAGCTTTTTATATTAGAAGGCTGAAGTTTAATAATAGCTATTTGTAGGCCTGTAAACGTGCCGAGCTCGGTCTGTAAACGAGCCGAGGCTCGAGCTTTTAGGAAAGCTCGATGACCTATAAGACATTAAAAGAAAAAAAACTCACGAGCTTCTGTCGAGTTGGCGCATTGATCTCATGCGCCGGCTCAGTTCATCTTTCACCTCGACCTATTTGAGTGTCCCAAGTCAAGTGGTCGGACACATGACTCTAAACGACCATAGGGTCGATCTTTTTAATATCGTTTTCTATGTGAACTACAGACGGAATACATGGCCAGGAGGATTAGTTATGTCGAAAACTGGGCAATTTCTTAGCTGATAACGAGTTCAAATTCTATTCAGGCTCGACCTTAGTCAAAGTGTTTGGATTATTGTAGGATATTGTTCTTTAAATTGATCTATTGGAGTGCAGAGACTACGAGACGACTAGCTTTTCGGACCAGTCAAATGTCTAGCAAAACATTTGTATTTTACTTTTGTCCGATAAGAGATATTTCTCAAACAATAATTTAAGTTCATTCATTAATTAAATTTTAATTCCGAAGACTACACTCATATTAAAGGACATGTTCTTTTAAGTATTTAGTGGACAATTGAAAGTGGTAAGAATTATATTGGCTTTCGAGTTCCGTTGTGCGATTGCTTTGCGACCACGAAACAAAATCAATGAGTTTATATTATTATTATTATTATTATTATTATATTATGGTATGGGTAGTTTTTGGTCAGTTTTCACAGTCAATACATATTAAATAGGTATGCTTCTTCTTACACTATTGCACAATACTAATAATAATTACATATAAAACAATAAATAGAGAGAGAGAGAGGGGGAATAAACTTTCTTTATTGTTTGCTGTGAGAGATCTGTTAGTTGCTCGAGGGAGATGGGGGAGAACAAAAGCAACAGTTCTTACAACAACGACGACGTCGGCGGCGATGGTCAGCCGCAGCAGCGTCCGAAGACCAAGATCGTCTGCACCTTGGGACCAGCTTCGCGGTCGGTGCCCATGGTGGAGAAGCTGCTTAGGGCTGGGATGAACGTCGCTCGTTTCAATTTCTCGCACGGATCTCACGAGTATCATCAGGAGACCCTCGATAATCTGCGCAAGGGCATGGAAAACACGGGAATCCTTTGCGCCGTCATGCTCGATACCAAGGTTAGGTTAGGTTAGATGATTAGTTTTTCAACGGATTGTTTCGATTTGGGTGGATTCGTGTTTAATCATGATTATATTCGTATGCTTTCATCCGAGTAGGTATGGATTGGATGTGGCCACGTATGTATGTCAGTATGCGGATTTTGATTGATCTGTGTCTTCTCTGTATGTATTGATCCTTCCAAATTTCATGGATCAAAGCTGAACTATGTCTTAGCAAACCTTTTGTCCTTACCTTGTGGGTCATTTTCCTCAGTTTTAACTTTATTATTTGGGTCCTTACGAATTTTTCAGATCCTTCTTTTTCATGTAATAAGTTAGGTGTGCGAATTTCTCTTCTTACCGCTGGCTTCCTCTTGTTTGTGATGTTTCAAAGTTGCTACAACTTTGTTGTCTTTCACCATGAATTAATAGCTTTTGATGTGGTTTTATATGCTGGTAAATATCATCCATCCTCTACTTGTGCAGGGCCCAGAAATTCGTACGGGGTTCTTGAAAGATGGAAAGCCTGTTCAACTGAAACAAGGCCAAGAAATCACAATAACTACTGATTACACCATTAAGGGTGATGAGAAGACCATTTCCATGAGCTACAAAAAGTTGCCTGAGGATGTTAGGCCGGGAATGGTCATACTGTGTGCTGACGGGACGATCTCGTTTACAGTCCTGTCGTGTGACAAAGAGAAAGGGCTTGTTCAATGCCGCTGTGAGAACACTGCAGTCCTTGGTGAGAGAAAGAATGTCAATCTTCCTGGTGTCATCGTTGACCTCCCAACTTTGACCGATAAGGACAAGGAAGACATCTTGAATTGGGGGGTTCCTAATCAAATCGACATGATTGCTCTCTCTTTTGTCCGCAAAGGATCTGACTTGGTGGAGGTCCGCAAATTGCTCGGCAAACATGCAAAAAATATTCTTCTCATGTCTAAGGTATGTTTGCTTTTCCTTCGCTTTGATTGAGCCATGGACGATGAGCCTCTATCCAATTAATGAGGTGATGTAGTATCATTTCTGAAAAAAATAATGAAATCTAGCAAAACGTATATGTTTCTTCTTAATCTGTCACCACTGTCATGCTTGTCAATCTTCCTCCAAGTTCATGCATTTTCTCAAAAAAAAAATAAAAAAAAAATCTTGTGTATGATTGAGAATATATAAATACGTTCGATGTCAGGTTGAGAATCAAGAAGGGGTGGCAAACTTCGACGAGATCCTTGCTAATTCAGATGCGTTCATGGTGGCCCGAGGAGATCTGGGAATGGAAATCCCAATCGAAAAGATCTTCCTCGCACAGAAGGTGATGATCTACAAGTGCAATATCCAAGGCAAGCCCGTGGTCACGGCAACCCAGATGCTGGAGTCCATGATCAAATCCCCGAGGCCCACTAGGGCTGAAGCCACCGACGTGGCCAACGCCGTCCTGGACGGGACCGACTGCGTCATGCTCAGCGGTGAAACAGCCGCCGGGGCCTACCCGGACCTGGCGGTCCGCACCATGGCCAAGATCTGCATAGAGGCCGAGAGCACCATAGACTACGGGGACGTGTTCAAGCGCATAACTGCCAACGCACCAGTCCCCATGAGCCCTCTGGAGAGCCTCGCGTCCTCGGCGGTTCGAACCGCCAACTCGGCCAAGGCATCGCTCATCTTGGTCCTCACCCGGGGTGGCAGCACCGCCAAGCTCGTGGCCAAGTACAGGCCGGGGATGCCCATACTGTCGGTTGTTGTGCCGGAGATCAAGACCGACTCGTTCGACTGGTCGTGCAGCGATGAGTCGCCGGCGAGGCACAGCCTCATCTTCAGGGGCTTGGTGCCGATCCTCTGCGCCGGGTCTGCTAGGGCTTCTCACGAGGAGTCGACCGAGGAGGCTTTGGAGTTTGCCCTTCAGCATGCTAAGGCCAAGGGGCTCTGCAAGGTGGGAGATGCGGTCGTGGCTCTCCACCGTATTGGGACGGCTTCGATTATCAAGATTGTGACTGTGAAGTAAGTCGAGCTGGCGATCGCTACTTTACCGTTATTGCTTATCGTAAGAATTTTTGTTTCTTGTGGGGAAGACAAGATGAAAACTATCTCGCATTGTTTTGCCATTGCCTGCTTTACTAGCAATGTAATAACTACATACATACATACCTTGCGTTGCGTCGTGGAGGCGTATCTTTGTTTGTGTAGGGTGTCGTCCCTAACAGTTGATTCATGTTGTGTGTGAGCTTCATCTGAATAATTTTTATCTAAGAAACACAATGTGATTGAAACTATATATAGTTTTGGGTAGTAATGATATGCATGCATTGTCACCTTCATTCTAATCTGAAGCGAATCTTAACATCAAAGTCGGGCTTTCAAGGATCTAATCCTTCTCACTTAAGTGAAACGGTCCAAGTGGGACCATAACCATTTTTCGATCGTGCTGCAGTTGAATATATCCGTATTTGTGGGCGATTGAACATTCAATGCCAGCTTATAAATATGAATAAATATCCGTATTTGTGGGCGATTGAACATTCAATGCCAGCTTATAAATATGAATGGTCCAGATCAACATTTCTAGAACATAGAATCAGTATTGAATGGCCATTTTTCCTAAAAGTTTAACCCTTAAAAGGGATTCTATCATATTTTAATTATATATATATATATATATATTATTTACAATATGCGTCTCTCACGTGTAGACTGGATATCTCTTTAGTTCCTTTCTTGTCTAACCTTAAACGTGTAATTTTTCTTGAATGGATGATCGTGAGGATTCATACACATGACCTCTCTCAACATGAGCTCTGATATCATGTTGAACGACTATCTCACCTAATAGTTTAAGCCTTAAAGAGAATGTATCATATTTTAATTTTATATTTTTATTTTCAACTATCTTTCTCAAAATATTTTGTATACATAGGAAGAAGAGAGATGAAATATCCAAAAGATCTGATACAAAGTCACTGTACAAATTAACAAAGCAACAACACAGTTTTCAGCTGCCATATCACACCATCAAAAGGTTATAAAACTGAGCAGCAGCGTTGTCTTAAAGCACGACAAAACACAAGTCACTGATGTGTTATTATATAAGGAAAGTTTGAACGCTATATACAATGAGCTAAACATATATGTATATATAGCCAACATTAAGCTGCAACAGTAGCATATGCTTACGCTCCTTCCTTCGTAAAACTCAATTCCCCTCTGGACGTGATGAACTCGAAGGTTCGTCTCTCGACGGGGTTGCTGCAGATGAATTGCCAGCGCCAGATTGTGAACCCGACGATGAGAACAAACTGCTTAAAGGCCATGGCAGTGGAAGAGAAAATTGCCCATCATCATCATCATCATCATCACTTCCGTTTCCCACGTTATTACTAGAAAGATTGTTATTACCCACTTCGCTGTTGTTCACAGAATCGTTTCTGAGCCCATCTAGATCAAGCTTTGACTCATCGCAAGGCAGCTGATACCTGCAAACTATGCAAGAACTATGGAGCTCGAGCCACGGGAAAAGGCAGTCGCCGTGGAATTTGTGCTTGCAAGGCATTTCTTTAACCTCAGTGCCAATCTCGAAATCATCCAAACAAACAGAACACTGCCCGGTCTCCTCGATCTTCACGGTGGCCAAAGCTTCGACGGCCTTTTTATCTGCAGGTGGGGTTCCGTACCTATTAGGATCATTCTCAGCCAAATGCTGCAGCAGCAAGTCCAAGCCGGGACCCACGAAGTAGTCACCTAGCGAGCCGATAGGTGTTCGGGTTCGTGTCCCGCTGGTAGGGTCATGTGAGCCCTGGACAATGATGGTCTGACTGAAGGGGTTTATTAAGATCACACGCTCTTCTTCATCTCCATCGTTGTTTCCATCTCTGGCATGCTCGTCAGTTCTTGAATCACCAGAGTACGGCGACATTCTGGCTCGTATGCCCTGAAGGAGCTCAAGAATTGCAGCTGAGTTTCTCCTCCTCATTATAGGCTCTAATTCGCGATAAAGATCAGTTTCCTCATCGAAGACACGCGGGCTGTTCTCACCGTCGTAGTTGTCGTCATCTTCGTCAAATTCCATGGCCCTGAATCGACGGCGGGGGGACCTGTTACCCATCATACCAAGCAGTATCGGGGCCCACAGAGGAAGGGCACGGTCTGAACCCGAATCTCCGATTCGAAAGTTGAGAGAAGCATCGTTTTCTCCAGAGGACATTTCTTCGACGAAGCCACTTTGACAAACGGGGCATTTTATGGTCTCCAATTCAACGATTGGATTAACTGTCTGTGAACACATGTGACACCAATACGTAGAGACCTCATTTTCGTCCATTGTTGATCCTATTTCCTTTTTCCCTGTTCAAACAAACGCCATTTTTGTATATCTATAAATCTTACGTATATATACATACAAGTTAATTAAATATCAGCAAGACTGTGCATTCATAAGAATAAATTCAGACTCCACTCCACATGACAAATGACAGATGCCTATTATTATCATCATCATTCATCTATCAGTTCCTTGATCCTATTCCTACGCCAAGTGAAATGGAAGTACGATGAATCTTAATATGAATCACCTGGGGCTGAATGAAGCAAGGTATTTAGCAGATCCAAACTGAGACATGGGCAAAATGGAAAAAAGCTACAAATATTGTGGTTTAAACAAACATTCAGAGAAGATGTGTGAATCAGAAGATGATGTAAAGTTAGGTGAGTGAGATGAAAATCAAAATCAAGTTGGAACTTGGCGTAACCATGTGAATTAAGGACAAACTTGTTGATTACTGATCATTTCCAAACCATTCCATCAACATTTAGTAATTTCACCAAGATCTAAAAGAACGCACCCCGCAAAAAAAAAAACAAAATCATCGCCTGAAGCTAACAAAAAATCAAAAGCTAAAAATAAATTTATCAGCTATATCGCCATCAAAAAACGTGAAAAAAAAGGGGGAAAAGGTCAACCATAAGCTAGAATTTTTTTTTTAAAAAAAAAAAAGAACCCGCAAATTACCAGGAGATAAATTCCGAAGATTCTGATTCGAGCTTCTTCTTTGATTGTCTTCCGCGTTCTTCGACTCGTATTTCGATTTTTTTTTTTTTTCCTATCTTCTTTGCTATATTGCAGCTATACGATATATGAGGAGGTGGATATGACTCTGAGGTCAGTGTCAATAATCATCAGCGCCCAATAGTTGAATTCTTATTTCAATTAATTAATTAATTAATTAATTAAATTTCTTATAATTCTATAATTTATTAATTAAATATAGCACCTGCAATTTACAATATATTTGCATTTCGCAAGAGTTGTTAAGCTCATTTTTGGAGGTGAAAGACTTATTCAAAATATTTCTTATAAGACATCAGACTTAACCAAAGACTTCCATTAACAACTTTTCAAGCCATATAAGTTAAAGAGATTTAGTCAATACCTTGCTTAGGTAGATAGATGGTCAATTTGCTAATTCAGAAGTCCTTAGGAAAAAATTATTATTTTTTATTATAAAATAAACAAGGTGTACAGAATCTAGAAAATTCTTGTAAGGCCATCATCAATGATCCCATCTGTGTATATTATATTATAAATGCCTCCACACGCATTTAGGTGTTGTATATATTTAATGGGATGTGCTTTGACAAATTCAAATCTGCATGAACTTAATTGTAATATATTTTCACCTTCTTCAACCCCTTTTTTAGTATATTACCATTACCTACATCAGCAAAAACATCATGATTTTCAGCCGCAAAAAATAGCACAAAATATAACTGTACAATACTCTTAAGAGACATCTATCTATCCATGGTATAACGCCTCAGCCTCAGAAGAAATCAATCACTTCAAACGATCTGAAGCTTTCTCACCTCATCCTGAAACATTTTTTTGGTAGTGAGTGATGATGTTAGAAGAGAACAGAGTTTTTGATCTGTAGATGTTTTAGTTCGATCCAATTATAATACTACGCATCGAGCCACGGAAAAATAACCGGCCGAAGTTCTAATCATATAAGCCAACGAAATACTACCATGACATGTTTGATGATCATAAGATTTAGTAAAGGTTGTAATAAATAGACAGAACAATATTAATGTGAATCAGGATTTGCACCGTGAGGTTACCGAGGTAAGTTATGAATACTTACGTCTTTAACACGAGAAGATATGTCTGCAGACGGATCCAGGCGAGAAACTTCAGCAGCAGTTAAGGAGTCGAATGTTGAGTTTCCGTGATTTTGATCAACCTGTTAGAGGAAAAAAGGATGACTCTGAAAGTGTTAGATTGCTATGAACCAGAAAATGTGATCAAGAACTTGGCCACCATATAATATTCACTTGCTATTCTCTCTTAAAAGAATTTACAATATATAGGAATATATAATAATTCACTTGCTATTTCCACGACATTCTCTGAATTCTAACAGTCATAAAACTACTATTAGTTCGCCATTGTAACAAGATAATTAGTTTTTCATCCTATAATCCGAGAGGGATCACAAGTTAAAAGGAAAAAAACAAAGCACTAAGATAAATGAAGCATACCCCATATTTATAGTTGTTGTCCCTGCCATCTTCAAATAGAGACGAGTAATATGCAGGATCGTATATTGAACCCCCTATAACATCATCAGGAGCAGAAGTGCGTCTCGTCAAAGATGGGGTTGCAGGACTGAGAAAACTGTTTCTCAAATCAGCATCTGTATCTCTAGCAATTGAATTTTCCGTGTAAGATGCAGACGCACCCAGTCTGTACATCTGAATCCACAGCAGAGAAGACGATAACCTAACTGAAAACCCAATAATCTGCATGGCGAACATCACCTTCAGCGAAAAACTAACAAAAGTTCCAGAAAATTCGGATGGAAGTTGCCTGCACGGTCAGGTGACAAATTATTACAAGAAAGACGATAAACCCAACGAGAGTGGAAGATTGTAAAGTGACAGTGAAGTGTTAAGCACATTCTAGTAAGGCAATTAGAATTACGAGGGTAATAGTTTCTACGAGAAGGGAAGCATATCTCCAGATTAAACGAGAAGTAGCCCAATATATCATATATGAGTGACGTACTCAACAGCCAGTATAATAAAAGTTAAGACTCGATTTATACAACATATATATAAAAACATACATGTTACAAACTCAATAGAGTGATTTTCTGGAGTTTAATCAAGAATGATGTGCTACAAGCTAACTAGGTTGTTCGTCCCACGGAAAACAGATCTTACAGCTATTCTATATCTCAGTAGAATTGAAGCTTCAGCATAGCAGGTAACAAAGATGGTTAAGAAACATTAGCATAATTTTGCGTTCGGGCCATTTAAACAGCAGCATATCAGACAAGTCTCAACAACAATCCTAAAACTCAAAGTGCTTGGAATCATAAAGAACATATTGCACATTTTACAACCAGAATGTGTGCAGAACAATGATATAAAACAATGGCAGTGAAAGAAAAGGAAAAAAGAAACCTTACTCTTACCAGATGCTATTAGAGAAGAGAATGAACCACGAAACGTCGAGGCAAATGGCACAAAAGAGAAGGACAGCATACGTCCTAGCAAGATTCTGGCTACTGCTCTCAATCGCGACAAGAGCAAACAACGAAATCCCCAAGCTGACCAACAACACACCGTTGTAAAACGCTCCCAAGGATCCAACCAGCGAGCAACCAATCTGTGCGTAGATCAATCGAACGGCTAGCCACTGTATATTGTCATAATCCCGAATCCACGACTCTATCTCCCTCCATCTCAATCCACAACGCATCGTAAGCTAAATCCGATCTATCTATACTATTCTATTAAAATAAAAACCCTCGATTCGACGGAAAATGAAAAAAAGAAGAAGATATCTCCTAGCGCTCGCTCGTCCTCTTTTTCTCATAATCAATCACTGCACCATTCCGTTGCAATCAGCTGGAAAGGAACGTCTGAAGCGCGAGCAATCCATACACAATTTCCAGAAGAAGGAAATACGAATCAGTACGTATAAAGGATTTCCTCCCTTTCACAGATTTGTTCCCTGATGGGGCAAAAAAGAAAAAGAAAAAGAAAAAATAAATATATATTTAAAAAATTTTGGGAAACAAAAAGGTGAAGGACTATAAAGGACAAGCAAGGTGAGATGAGATTTAGGCTTGGACGTGCTGAGGTGGCAAAGCAGAGCATTGGATGGGTTAATTGAGACAAAAAATGGGTGGTATTTGATAAATGTGACAGATGAGAACTTAAAATTGTATTCACATAAGAAAAAAATCAATCAATCAACAATATAGTTACTAGGAAGGGATCTTGTTTCAACGTGTAATATGGGTGTCTCTCTCTATGAGTAGAGCTTTTTTTCCTCTCTCTTCTATGAAGTTTGATGGAATCCTAATTCCTCCTTTGCTGGAGGCTGTTTTTCACCGTCATCAGTCACAAAACTTTCTTTCATAGCATTTACCATTCTTGCACTTAGGACCATTGTGGGAATCGCCTCCCTTGAACCAACCTCACACTCATAACTTAAACCAGAGCCACTTTTTCTTCTTAGTCTTTCCATAACCCGTTACTCTCTTTCTTTCTTGTTTTCATCTTGTTGCAGGAGTTGCTGAGCTGACGGAAGGGAGTGAGAATGACAGATATCCCGTACTCAGACAAGCTGGAGGACATTTCGGGGCTAATGGAAAACATCACACTATCTGAGGTTGAAAAGGCCGGAGTGATTGTTGAGGAGAATGACATTCTTCATAGTAGAGCGGAATGTAAGCGAAGTATTGTAGGCAAGGTGTTTGGAGAAAAGCGAGTAAGCTTTCTGGGCCTTAAGAGCACTCTACACACCATTTGGCCGATCAAAGAGAACTTTCGAGTTGTTGAATTAGGAACAAACTTGTTCCAATTCATCTTTCAATCGTTGGAGGATAAGAGAACAATCCTGGAAGGCCGACAATGGACTTTCGACCAACACTACCTTATTATTAGAGATTGGGAAGATGAAGTTGTTTTAAAAGGGGAAGAGTTCCACTTTATTGAAATGTGGGTTCAAGTATGGGGTGTCCCTCGGCATTGGCAATCGAGAGAAGCAGCACTAAAGATTGGCAAGATTTTCCCCAAGTGCTTGGATGTACTCATGACGGAGTCTGGTGGAATCCAGGGATGCCACATTAAACTTAAGGTGAAGGTGGACCTCAACAAACCGCTGATTAGAGGTACCCACATCAAACTTAATGAGGTCTCCCATTGGATTATGTTTAAATATGAGCAGTTGGCAATGGTGTGCTTCTATTGTGGGCGAGTGGGACATTCTGAAAAAACATGCGCTACTAGAGCTCAGGCAGCTAAAGAAGGGAATCTTACTCCTGGACAGTTTGGCGAATGGATTAAGGCAAGGGCTATAAGGAAGCAGGCCAACACTTCAACTAAACAGAGCCATACTAAAAAAACTAATGAAACCAGGAAGGTGATGGATCCTCCACTGGAAGAGACTATCCCGGAGACCCAAATCCAAAACCAAGGGTGCAACCTCAATCCCACAGAAGTCGATGATGAGAGGCTTATAAGGGGAAATGATGACGAAATAATTAACCACCCGAAGGCTGACAAGGAGATCTTACATGATGGTTACCAATCTGCGGGAGACACAAACATGGAAGAGGCTTACACCATTAAACCCAAGACTATCCTACAAGTTGTGACAAGAAGTCCCCTGAAGGAACTCAACATGAACTTAATATCAGCCTCAAGTACTAAAACTACGACAGTGAAGAGAAGGCAAACTGTGAGGAGTATTGTGAACTGTAACCAATCTCAAAGTGACCAGAATGGCGTCATTGGGTTCAAAAGAGGCAGAGAAATTGATGAGAATGCTACTCAAGATGAAGAGCAGAATACTATTGGCAAGAAGAAGAAAGATGAGGACACCAGAGACCAATGCTTAAGGGTGGGGGCTTCCAGCGATGGCTGGCTCCACCTACCCAGATAAGTGTCATTATGTGGAATTGTAGAGGTCTGGGAGGACCCTCTACGATTTCACAACTTAAGGAGTCTCTACGACTCCACCTCCCCTCACTTATTTTCCTAAGTGAGATTAAAAAGAAAAGGGCTTTTGTTGGAATGATCTGCAAGCAGCTTAAACTGCAGGATAGATGGCACTTAGTTGACACACAAGGGCTTAAAGGGGGTCTGTTTGTAGGATGGAGCCATGAAGTTACAATTATCAACATCATCTCTACAAATTTCTGTTTGGAAGTGTGTTGTAAGATTCATGGCATTCAAGATCAATTGTGGATTACCTTTGTGCACAATAGCAACTGTGCCAATGAGAGGAAACGAGAATTCCACTATTTGGTCCAATAAAGTAAGCAGTGGGGCAAACTTTGGTGCTTAGGGGGGGACTTTAATGAAATTAGAACCCTGAGTGAAAAAAAAAAGGTGATCTAGTCAAAGGTGAAACATGCATGCAAATGTTCAACTCCTTCATTGGTAACATGGAAATGAGCGAGCTGGAATTTGTTGGCAGGAGTTTCACTTTTAACAGAGAGGGGGAGGATTGTGTTGAAGAGAGACTTGACAGAATCTTTGGTTCTCCTAATTGGATGCTGCAATTCCCGAGGTCACATGTTGCCCATATGGAGAAGCACTCATCTGACCACAACCTATTGTTGCTGACCCTCAAACATCACAGAAGAAGACCCCAAAACCGATTTATCTTTGACAAGAGATGGATCAACAAACCTGGTATTCGAGAAGTAGTTGAACAAGCGTGGTCGAACTGCATTGTGGGGAACCCTCATTACCAACTGACTCAAAAGATTAAGATCTGTCGTGTGGAACTTCTGAAATGGTGTGGAACCATGAAAACTAACTCGAGGCTTCTTATCGAACATATTAATGCAGAACTCTCCAAACTCAAAGATGAAGGGGGCTCAAGAGATTGAGAGGCATGGAAATCCCTCAAAGTTGAGCTTCACAAAGCCTATAAAGAGGAGGAAATTTTTTGGAAACAGAAATCTAGGGTGCTTTGGCTTAACGAGGGAGATAGAAATACCAAGTTCTTCCACGCTTCAACCATTCAAAGAAGGAAAACAAATGCTCTCTTGACCCTCAAAGGAAGATCTGGGAATCTTTGTTCAACAGCTGACACTATTGCGGCTGAAATTTGTGGGTACTACCAAGATTTGTTTACATCATCTGATCCACCTTGCTTGAACGAGGCACTTGAAATGATACCTATGTCCATTTCTCACTCCATGAACCAGCAGCTCACAGCTCCAGCTTCTGTAGAGGAAATCAAGAAGACTCTCTTCTCTTTGAATCCAAATAAAGCTCCAGGACCTGATGGTATGACCTCTCTCTTCTTCCAAAAATTTTGGTCCATCATTTATCTTGATATTTGTCATTCTGTCAATAATTTTCTGAGTCATAGCAAGCTACTTAAATGCATGAACCATACCCTTCTCACTCTCATTCCTAAAGTTAGGGATCCAACTTGCATTACAGACTTTAGACCCATCAGCCTTTGTAATGTCACCTATAAAATTATTTCCAAACTCCTCACTGAAAGACTTAAACCTTACCTTGAGAACATCATTCACCCTAGTCAATCAGCCTTCATCCAAGGTAGACACATCCTTGATAATGTTACTATGGCTCATGAATGTTTCCACTATTTGAATTCTTTGAGGAGAGGAAAAAAAGGTTTTATGGCATTTAAACTTGATTTTGCTAAGGCCTTTGATCGAGTGGAATGGTCTTTCCTCATTCAAATTATGCAAAAAAATGGGATTTGACACCAAGTTCACCGAGTGGATCAGGATTTGCATTAGTACTACCTCCTTCTCTTTTAATGTCAATGGTACTAATTGTGGTTATGTTATTTCATCTAGAGGGATTAGACAAGGAGATCCATTATCCCCATTTCTTTTCCTTATTATGTCTGAAGGGCTTTCCAACCTCATTCACCAAGCTGTCATTAATGGGAGATATAAGGGGCTGAAACTTTGTAAGGATGGGCCGGTTATTACTCATCTATTCTTTGCAGATGATTCTCTCATATTTGGAGAGGCAAGCTTAGAACAAGCACACGTGATTAGGGACACCCTTGAGCTTTTTAGCTTGGTCTCAGGACAAACAGTGAACATGACGAAATCTTCCATCTTTTTTAGCAAGAATACAGAAACTAATGTGAAAGAAGCTATTAAGGGTGTCTTCGCTGGTGTCAAGGAGGAGCAGAAAACAAGATACTTGGGACTCCCTATGTTCATTGGAAGATCCAAACTTGAGACCTTCAAGTTTGTTGCTGATGCGGTGAAAAACAAAGTTACCAACTGGAATGCACAATTTCTGAGTTGCGCGGGGAAAGAAATCCCCATTAAGGCTGTGATTAATTCTCTTCCCATTTATGTTTTGTCATGTTTCAAACTTCCTATACACCTGTGTAAGGAACTGACCAGGATTGCAGCCGACTTTTGGTAGGGATCGAAAGATCAGGGAGGGAAAAAACTCCATTGGACGTCCCGGAATAAACTTTCAAAAGCCAAAGAAGACGGGGGTCTTGGATTCCAAGAGATCCAAAAATTCAATGAGGCGCTGCTCGCCAAACAACCCTGGAGGATCCTCACCAACCCTAACCTGCAAGTGGCCAAACTCCTCAAAGCAAAGTATTTTCCTAAGTCTGATCTTTTCACAGCCTCAATCCCCGCTTCCTCTTCATGGCTCTGGAAATGTTGGCTCAAGGCAAGACACGTGCTAACTACTGGAGCTGTCTTTAAAGCCGAAGATGGTTCAACCTTCAAGATGCTGGATGCTCTGCCGCCCTCTCAAAGAATTGGACTGAAGCTGTTTTGGACCAGGGATAAGAGAGGTCAGTTCTCAGTCCATTCGGCTTATAAAATGCTTTGTGAATGTGATGTTCGAAGAAAAGAGGAGTCTGAGGGCAGTGATCGCGGGGCCAAAATGAAAAAGCTTTGGATGTTGGTGTGGAAATTACGAATTAAGAATAAGCTGAAACATTTTCTCTGGCGGTGTATTCATGATGTCCTCCCTACAAAACTTAACTTGAAAAGAAGGGGGGTGGATATTGATACCAATTGTTCATCATGCGGGGAGGGTGAAGAATCTTTGGAGCATATTTTCTTTCACTGTTCTCGAGCATGCAACATCTGGCATTTGGCACCAGTTTCCTGGAACTTCATGAAGAATGGAATGGGATGTTTCAAAGATTGGTGGGGATTCGTCTGCTCAGGGCCCAAAAAAGAGGTCTTTCAACATCGAGTACAACTGTCAGTTTATATCCTTTGGATGTTGTGGAAGACCCGAAATCTTTGGCTGTTCAAGAGCGAATGGCGAGATGATCGAACAGTTGTTGAGCTTGCTGGTTTCGAATGGGCAGAATTCTTGGACAGCTACTGAGCTTGTTTTCTTGGGCTCCCTTTTGTCATACTCAAATGTTGTAGGGTGGTTTACCATCAATGCAACGTCTGACTTCATTTTTTTTTTGTTTACTGGTTATGGTTTTACAGTCGCGCATTGCCTTTGCAATTGTTGACTGCTTTTTGTCATTCGCCTCTGCTTTTGCTGGCTCCATGTGAGCATTGCCTATCTGTGAAAATTGTAAACAGAAGGTCATTTGGCTACTTAGCCTTGTAAATTTTTGACATTAATGAAAAAAGCTATCGGTTCAGTTAAAAAAAAACAATATAGTTACTAGAAATTCTAAAACAATATAGTTACGATAAAATAAATTGTAATTTAATTTTTTTTTTTGTGTGAATTTGTGAATAGCACGACGAACCTCGAGCTCGATTTTGACCGTAGCACCAACTAAAATTTGGCGATCATGAAAATCGGGCGGAGCTTCAGTCAAGCTGGCTAGGTTATGCTTCAAATTAAATATGTAATCAAACTTTGAGGAGATATTTGAATTTAATCTAATAAAATCTATCTTTTTATATTATATTAATGATGAGGGGTGTATAATAACTACTCCAAATCAAGACAAAATAAGAAATTTATCTTTAGCTTTTTTATTTATTCTAATTTTATTCTCACAAAACAAATTTTTAATATAGTTACAAACAATACATAATTAAAACTAAATTTATGATTTCATTTATCAAATATATTGAATCTTAAAAAAATTTAAAGATAGTAATAGCATATATTTATGTATTATAACACACACATTGAATGTCCTTGAAATACTAGTATCTTTCTATTATATTAAGGAGGAAAAGCTTATAATAATCACCTTCTAATTAATTGATATGGTATGTATAATTACTATTTTGCCCTTTATTTTTTTTAGAATAAACATTAACTTCACAAATTAATTTTTTAATGTACACAATGATTTGATCTATTATATTTTGAATCATAAAGAAAAATTAAAATAAAAATTAATATTATATATGATAGCACACGCATCGGAGTGTGCGTAAATTAACTAGTATTATATATTAGTGATGAAAGTTATATAGTAACTACTTTCGATTGATTTTGTATGCCAGGCATAATTACCGTCTTATCCTTTTTTTTTTTTTCAAATTATATCCTTAAAATCAAATTTTTTACTACTTAAAATAATATGCAATTAAATTTAAGGTTATACTTTTATCCTAATTAAACATTTTAAATTATAAATAAGTTAAAATATTTATACATTAGAACTAGAGCTGTCAAAATGGGTCGAGCCCATCGGGTTAGCCCGCCCCGCCATGAAAAATAGGCGGGGTGGGTTGATATATTAAAGGCCCGTTTAAAAGCGGGCCTACATGGGCCAGCCCGTTTGGGCCGCGGGTTGAAGCGGGGCGGGGTGGGGCAGGGCGGGTTGGCCCGCTATTAAAAAAATATGAATAAATAATATTTTATAGTAATTAATATAATACATAAAATATATTTTTATATGAATTATTTTGAATGTGTAATATATTTAATAAAATATAGGTTTTTTTTTTAAATTATCAAATTTCGCGGGTTGGCCCGCTAGCCCGCCACCCCGCTGTGAGGCGGGGCGGGCTACCGGTTTAGTAGCCCGTTATGTTGGCGGGCTGGCCCGCCTCGCCCCGTTTAATGGCGGGTCATGACGGGGCGGGGCGGGGCGGAGCGGGTTGACCCGTTTGACAGCTCTAATTAGAACACAAGCTAATACATAAAACATCATGGTGTAATACTTCTGATATTTCGAATTCGAATCTCAATTTTCGAATCGAATCACGAATCGAATTAAAAAAATTCGATTTATTTGCAACCCTACGTATAAGTACTCAAAAGCTTAATACAATAGAACAACATAACCCAAAAAAATATTATTTTCAAATATTAATTTCGAAATTTCATCCTCTTACATAACTTAATATACTTAATTATTAATTAGGATAATAGGGGATCAAGTTTATTTATTTATTATTATTTACAAGCGAGGTTAATGAAGGGTTATTAGTAAAGAACACATTGACTCAAAACCCCACGGCAAGAACTTGAGACAGCAGTCCTTTGCGAATAGAGTATAGAAGAGAAGAGAATAATCCGAGGCCATGAGTATGACGGGCGAAGGAGATGCAAATGTGAGTGCCTCAGCTGCCAATTCTGCTCCAACAGCAGCTGAGTCAGATGTCGGATGGAGAAATTACATCACCGAAGATTTGCCTCGAAGCGTGCAGCAGTCAGCTGACTCAGCTATTCAATCGGCTCGGAATCTGCAGCACTCGTCTGCCAATCATTTCCGCTCGATTCAGGTGAGAATGTTGTCTAATTTATCATTCGATACGATTGATTTGATTTTTCTGCGTCGTTCCACATCGAATTAGTTACTTGAGAGGAAGGGAGTTTCTTTTTTGTAGGATTTCATTCCTCAAATGGGGGCGCGTTACAAACATCACGACGAGGCCTTCTTTCATCGAATCAAAGGCGAGTTTTCTTGTTATTGTTGGAACAAAAATAATTTCATTTAGTGCCGCCAACTGTACGGTTCTTGTATATTCGTGTGTGCCTTGTGTATTTCATGGGAAAAAGAGATTGTTTATTTTTTTATTGATGTGATTTAAGTTTTGGCTGTCATTAACCATTATTCTTTCTGTTTAGTTCTAGGCAAATTTCTGTTGTGTTCATTAGAATGTTGACTTCGTTCTTGTTTTCTCTCAATTGGAATTATGTAGACGGGTTGTTGAATGTAAAAGAACATCCAGCTGCTGCAGCGGGTGTTTGTGTTACTGCTCTCCTACTTCTGCGAGGTAATAATTCGACAAACTTAATGCAAGTTATGAATTTCATTTGTTATGTAAACTTAATTTCAGATAGAGATGTAGAGGCTGGGATTTAGATGAGTGATTTAGGGAATTCGTGACTTTGTCAATATTCTACTTGCTGAATTTTTAGAAACTCATTTGCAGTTATTGATGTCTGGAATAGTTATGATGAACTAATTTTTTTCCCCCAATAAAGAATTTGTCCCTTTTGAGTCATAACCCGATGTCCTCGTCTATTTGTGTCATATGAAAAACTTGATGAAAGAGCTCAATATTCTATCATTTAAAATTCGTTCATTCTCAACGATACTGCATTTATGCACAACAGATGCTGTTTATGATTCTCGTATTCTTCATTTAGATCGTGCACAGAATGCCTGTTTTTAGTTGATGCATCTTCATCAGGATAAGGTTCATTCTGCATGACTTTCCCACCCTTGAAGCCCTTGCTGAAGCTTGATTTTTGTTTGTGTAGGCACCATGAATATTATTGAGACCTAGTAGTGCTGTAATTGCTAATCTCCATTTATTTCTCTACTATGTTTGATTTGTTAAACGAGTGAAGTGACTATAGTGTATTGGTTTGGATCCTGATGGTGGATTCTTCATCTAAGAACTCTTTGCATGGTATAGGAAACCGTGACACACATTTGGATCATTAGAAATTAGGAGCAACGAAAGCTTTCAAAGACAAAGAATTGACCGACCTAAGGATTTCGCAAAAGTAAAAAAAGAAGCGTGTCTTTAGAGTGATTTTGAGCATATACTATCTCCTTTTCTGCTTTGCAAAAGCTCATATTTTCTTGCTTACTCCATTGTCCGTAGGACCTAGAAGATTTTTATATCGTCAAACACTGGGTCGGCTTCAGAGTGAGGAGGTATATTATCTTGATCATATATTTTCATTTTACTATGTGCGCGACATGAAATTATTGTTTAATGCTGTGTACTCTACTCTCAATGATTCATGCTCTTTCAAATGACAATTTCATTCAGGGCATTTTTTTTCTAGAAATATGCCAACCTTACTTATAGTTTGCGACTTTTTCAGGCGCTGTTTAATAGAGCTGAAAAGAATGTGAAAGAACTGAGCATTTCTGTCGACTTGATGAAGAAAGAGAGCCAAAAACTGCTCGAAAGATCTGCACTAGCTGAAAAAGACATGAAACATGGCCATTTTGACCTCACGTAGAAGACCAATTTGAAGCGATATGATATATATAACTGTATTTAGCCGTGCTTTTACGCTGCATCCCTTATGTTTGATATTCATGCAGGGATGCAGGAACTCAGATTCAGAAACTTTCAAGATCAGTTCATAAAGCAGAGTCTGAAGCAGCTGGTCTGTACTCGTTATCCATTTCATCATTTCTCGCTCTATATTTCTCGGAAAAAAGAAGTTTACGTCACATTTTCTGTTATATGGTCCAAATATTAGCATTCATCTCATCTCCACATCTTTTAATTTGGTTACTATCGCAATCAGTGGCTGTCAACGTCTTTACATTTAGTTTCTTGTGGCCTGCACAGATTTTATGGACTTGCTGAGGGAAATTCCCGGCAGGGAGGCTTTGAAGCTACGAGCTGATGTAAGTCCGCAATTCCCAAAAAATATATTTCCTTACTATCCGACGACTTTCATCTTTACCGATTTATGTTCTTGATGAAAATGAAAACATTATATGTGGTTTGGCCGTCTTCTTCTTGAACGAGTTAGGTTGCTTCTTTGAAATCGCATCTACAGCAGCAAAGACTGGCGATGCATAAAAGGGTCTTGAAGATATCCGAGTTAGGTGTTTCTGTCTGACAAATTACACAGTCAAAGCTTATTGTCCGACAATGCAAACATATATTGCAATAAGGTTCTTGTAATAAACACTTGGGATGTGAATCTTATGAAACAAACATTATAGTCAAGCATCTGGATTTTCTATCTTGATATGAAATGTCAGAATGACCAAATCTAGTCGGGGTGTGGGGATTACGGTGACATTATGGGGATATCTACCTGAGCTGAAATATATATATATTCCATCAGGTGCCATCAGGTGATCGAGTTTTTGATATCTCTAGATGAAAGTTAATGGTTTAATTTCACTTAAATTCTTTGACTATAGTAAGTTGTGTGTACTTTGGGCAATACATGCACGTTAGGAGGATTAGTCTTATTGGAATCGTGATCGTCTCATAGTCGACTACAGTTTAAATTGAGTCCAATTAAACAAAGTTGGAGTATATTGAGTTGGTTATTATTATTATTATTGTGGGAGCTAAGTAAATGAAACATGAACTGATAGAACATAATGCTTTGTAAGGCATTTGTAAGGATCGAATCAATCTCGAATTGTCCCAACCCTATAAGCCTTGTGGAGTTCTACTCTAAAAACCAATTGACAATAGAGGGAGTAGCCCATAAGCTTATAAACAACTCTCAAATGTATTAACTAATCAATGTGGGACTTTTTGTTTGATACACAACAAACCTCTCCTTAAACACAAGACCACCAAACGGGGCTCCCATTGAACGATAATCATCTTGTACCGCCGTTTTTCTCCGAACGGGACACGCCGCCTGACCGCCATCAATGTCAGGAAGACTTTCGACACAAGGTACCAAACCGGATTCAAACACAATCCGCACGCTCTGCTGAACACAAATCGTTACAAGGACCAGGGACATATCATCCACATTGATTGTTGGGTACAAACTCAATCCCACATCCGGTAATTCGAAGATGGGTCAATTGTTTATAAGCTTGTGGGCCACTCCCTCTATTGCCAATTGGTTTTAGAGTGGAACCCCACGGGCTTATAGGGTCGAAGCGATTCGGGGTTGATTCGATCCTCAACAAATGGTGCGGTGAGCGTGGATCGAGCGCGGCGAAAAAATTCGATCGTGGATCGAGAATCAAGTAACCGAAGGAGAGCCCCGATACGATGTGGATGACGTGTCCCCGACCCTTGCAATAACGATTGGATGATTATCGTTGAAAGGGAGGCCCGCCCGGTGGTCTTGAGTTTGAGGGGACGATTGTTGGGTACAAACACAATCCCACATCGGGTAATTCGAAGATGGGTCAATTGTTTATAAGCTTGTTGATCACTCCCTCTATTGCCAATTGATTTTAGAGTGGAACCCCACGGGCTTATAGGGTCGGAGCAGTTAGGGGTTGATTCGATCCTCAACAATTATGGTTGAGTTTGGTATGCAGATTTAGGTTAGGAAAAGAAAATAAAATGTGTCAAAATATTATTATTTTATGCGTAACTTAATTTTTTTAGGGTGCTTTCCATATACAAATTCTGTTTCACAAATACATCCTTAAAACATATTAGTCAACGCGGATGGGCAAACGGATAAATAATCCATCCATTCCACGTCTTGAGTTGAATATGGCAAACTATTTTATTAATTTATTATCAGTTTCATAAATAAACTTAAAAAAAAAAAAACTTTATTGGGAATCCTCATCCAAAAGGCCGAGACACGTCAGTGTTTATGTCAGTCCCACTGCGACGCCATCACGAGCACACAGCCGCCACAGTTTCGTACGATCTTTCTTTTCCTCTTTCGTCCTCGCTGAATTCAATCGGTTCCTTTCCTTCAACCCATCTTGCGCGTTGTGAAACAGCTAGCTAGAGTCTGATATCAGTTGAATTAATGGAGGGCAATTCATCATCGTGAGGTGTGGAATGAACATGAACAGCGACGTTGAATTGGCGAGCAAGACTCTCCAAGTAGAGCACAAGCTATTCTACTTTGATCTGAAGGAGAATCCGCGCGGCAGGTACCTGAAGATATCGGAGAAAACAACCTCGGCGAGGTCGACCATCATAGTCCCGTCGGATGGGATAACGTGGTTCCTCGATCTCTTCAATTACTATCTCGATTCGCATGACCAGGACGTGGTCAGCAAAGAATTGCAGCTGGATACGAAGGTACAGTTTTTGTTTTTTTGTTTTTTGTTTTGGATTGGACGCCAAAATGATCGTTCGTATATTGATGATACATATAGTATTGAATGAATTGCAGCCTTTTATGCCTCTCTCTATTTCTGTGATTAATTGTCAGTGATGTATGTATTGCCAGCCAACCTATTCAGTTTCTATGTCGTGCAGGTGTTTTATTTTGATGTGGGAGAAAACAGAAAGGGGCGTTTTCTCAAGGTTTGTCAATTTTCTTGTCTGCCCATTTGTTTATAGTAGTTATATCTCATTTTATCGATCAAATTTGGACTAATGCAGACAGAATTATTATTGTCTGTTATGGATCATAGGGTTTTGAATTGTTTCTTCTTTTGGAAACTGAATACTCTGGTCTGGAATATGAATTCATACCGAGTTACTATTTTAATGGGGATATGGAAAACCTCATGTGAACCTATAGGTTGTGCTTCATTTTCTCATGGGGCCAAATAGCACTATCAGCTCAAGCTGTATCATCTGAAATGTAGCTGCAAATATTTTCAGTTGTGATGTCTGACTTGTCATGGTGAGCTGGACCGATCTTAAGTTCAGTAATGGGTTCTTTGAAACCATATGTTCGGTAACGTTGACTCGAGGATTCGTATTATCATGTCAGGGTAAGGAAATTTTATCAGGGTTTCAGGGGTGTCCCAAGTTATCTTGAGACTGAAGAATTTTGGTTAAGACTTGGTATGAAGAATGGGATGATGAGCCCGAATTCCAGTTGTAGTTAGATTGGTTAGCTGTCACATGATCTAGGGTTCGCTGGATCGTTGAAAAATCTACACTTTTAGATTCGTTGAATTGGATAACGGTCGATTTGGAATCCTTTGTGAAATTACTTCTAGTTAATGATGTCTATGATGTGTTGGAATATGGTATAACTATAAATATTTAAAGGATACATCAGGGAGATGCATTAAGATATCTTCACTAACTAATATAGTATTCCTTTTTGCAGAGTCTCTTTTGCCTAAGACTTTGATGATATTTCAAAGCAAGCTATATAAGTGAATTACATCTTTGAATCTTTATTTCATCAAATCCATATCTTCTTCGCACAGATATCTGAAGCCACCATCAGCCGAAACCGAAGTACCATCATTGTCCCTGCAGGAAGTGCTCGGGATGAAGGGTGGGTTGCATTTTGTGATGTTTTGGTCGAAATCAACGAAGCATCTGGACTCTTCGTCTCGCCCAATCAGGCAATGCCCTGAACTATCTCTTTCACCTTATTCAGACAAGGCTGCTAGTTACCATGCAAACCTCCATGTACTTATTACTGCTGTTTATGTCTAATAATCCAGCGCAACTCCGAATCCCATGAAGGCCTTGCCGGGCTCTCAGATGATGTCGGGGCTGGTTTTATATCGAGCCACAGCTCTCTACCCACCGCCTTACCTACTGAAGTTAATGTCGTTCGCTCATCTGATCAGCCACCTAATAACGAAGATTTAGGAGTCTCAAAGATGATCAGAGCCGATCAAAAGAGGTTTTTCTTCGATCTTGGGAGCAACAACAGAGGGCATTTCTTGAAGATATCCGAGGTCTGCGTCTGTGTTAAAAATTCAAATTCTCATGAGCGTACTTTATCTTTTCTCGAGACTGAGTTCTACGAATCTTTCCCTTCTTAACTAATAGGTGACGGCTTCAGACCGATCCCCATAATCCTCCCTCTGTCCGCCTTAAATCAGTTCCACGAAATGCTCGGCCACTTTGTGGAGATCACCAAAGACCGAATCGAGGGAATGACCGCTGCAAACGTTCGAACGCTCGATCCTCCTCAAAGGTGATGATGCATTGCTACTCACTCTCTTTCGCCGTGCTTTGCTTTATTTGTTTCGAAGCTGTTAATTCTTCTTCTTCCTTCAGTCATAAAAATTCAGTTTGTGGAGTTGATTAGGTTTGATTCTTGATGGAAAATATGTATGTGCGTACCGATTATTGAAACATTATATTTATCTTGCAAAGTAGCCATTCTAATGCTAAATTCCAAGCAAGAATACTTACATTATATATAAATATATATTTAGATACACATGTAATGATGCTGCTATATTTGAGGTTAAACAAAAGAGAAGCAAAGATCATTCAATGTTGTCTTAACGATGCCATAGGACAAGCGCGAAGAGAGGAGGAGAAAGCGATGACTCCCATGCTTCAACGGAGAGCCATCAACGCCCATAGCATCTCTTTCTATATAAGCAAAACACTTCTTCCATGGGACAATCACACATCAAACAAGAGAAGCCCTCTCGCCGGAATAAGGCACGGCGGCGCACAACCCCTTTTTCTTCTTCTTGGCAAGGAAAAAGGAAAATAAGAGCGAAAAAATAAATAATAAAAAAAAAATCAATTATTACTATTTTTTGGCACGATGGGGTTGAATAAAACGACTTTGGGCGCCGCGCTCATGGCTGCGTGCCTCTTGGGCGCCGCCATGGCGGAGGATCCCTACCTCTTCTACACGTGGAACGTCAACTACGGCACCATCTCCCCCCTCGGCGTCCCCCAGCAGGGCATCCTCATCAACGGCCAGTTCCCCGGCCCCACCATCAACTGCACGTCCAACAACAACATCGTCGTGAACGTCTTCAACAACCTCGACGAGCCGCTCATCCTGACGTGGGCCGGCATCCAGCAGAGGAAGAACTCGTGGATGGACGGCACCCCTGGGACCATGTGCCCCATCCTCCCCGGCCAGAACTACACCTACAAGTTCCAGGTCAAGGACCAGATCGGCAGCTACCTGTACTACCCCACCACCGGCCTCCAGCGGGCCGCCGGCGGGTTCGGCATGATCCAGATCCACAGCCGCGAGCTCATCCCCGTCCCCTTCGACTGGCCCGCCGACGAGTTTCAGGTCCTCCTGGGCGACTGGTACAACAAGGGCCACAAGGCGCTGAAGGCCATCCTCGACGGCGGCAAGACCCTCGCCCGCCCCGACGGCATACAGATCAACGGCGTGTCCTACAAGGTCGGCGACGCCGCCGCGGCGGCGGCCAAGCCGCTCTTCACCATGGAGGCGGGAAAGACGTATAGGTACAGAGTGTGCAACGCCGGGCTCAAGTCGTCGGTCAACTTCAGGTTCCAGGGGCACACGATGAAGCTGGTCGAGGTCGAGGGGTCCCACGTGGTGCAGAACGTCTACGACTCCCTCGACCTCCACGTCGGGCAGTGCCTGTCGGTCCTCGTCGCGGCCAACCAGGCACCCAAGGACTACTACCTGGTGGCTTCCAGCAGGTTCTTGAAGGGCGGGCTCACCGCCATGGCGGTCGTCCGCTACGCCGGGAGCAACTCCCCTGCCTCCGCCGTCGTCCCGCCCCCGCCCCTTGAGGGCCTCAAGGGCATCGTTTGGTCCATGAATCAGTTCAGGTCGTTCAGGTGGAACCTGACCGCCAGCGCTGCCCGGCCCAACCCGCAGGGCTCGTACCACTACGGCAAAATCGAGATCACTCGCACCATCAAGATCGTCGGCAACCAATACACAATCGACGGAAAGACTAGGTACTGACCGACCGCCAACCTAAAAGCTTACGCCTATTATTATTATTTATTATTTTAAATGTATTTCCGACAGGTACGGTCTGAACGGTGTCTCCCACGTGAACCCAGAGACTCCATTGAAGCTGGCAGAGTACTTCGGCTTGGGCGACAAGGTGTTCGCCTACAACCTGGTGAAGGACGAGCCACCTCAGGACGGCGCTCCGGCGGTGGCGGCGCCGAGCGTGGTGAACGCGACGTTCAGGAACTACGTCGAGATCGTCTTCGAGAACCACGAGAAGAGCATACAGACGTACCACCTGGACGGCTACTCATTCTTCGCGGTGGCGGTGGAGCCGGGGAGGTGGAGCCCTGAGAAGAGGAAGAACTACAACCTGCTGGACGCCGTGAGCAGGCACACCATCCAGGTGTACCCCAACTCTTGGGCGGCGGTGATGACCACCATGGACAACGCCGGGCTGTGGAATCTGAGGTCGGAGATGAGGGAGAGGTCTTACCTGGGGCAGGAGCTGTACTTCAGCGTATTGTCGCCGGAGAAGTCGCTGAGGGATGAGTACAATATCCCCGACACGCAGGTGCTTTGCGGTGCCGTCGCCGGCTTGCCTAAGCCACACCCATACATATAAAAAAATCTTCATTATTGGAAATTATAATCTCCTTTTGGTGTGTGTGAATATCCTTATTTGATGAATGAAATAATGATTGATTTTATTATAATATATGACATGAGGATATGTATGGCGATTTTATTCCATTATATTCTGATTCTTTATGAATGGGCTTTGTGTGCCTTTCCTTGTTTTTTATTTTTAACTAATAACAGTCAAATGAGTAAAAATTATTCTAACACCCTTAGTAATTTACTTGTGTATTCAGTAAGAGAAAAAAAAGTGTAGATGAATAACGGTAAAACTATGATATGGGACCCCCATTTTGTGAATTGACAAAAATATCCTATCTAAAAATTTGATAGCTATATTAAAAAAAAAATAAAAAAAATGCTATTTCCTAAATGAACCCTATTTAAGAATATCAACTGTTACGCTTGTCGTCAAGCGTCTCTATATTTTTTTATTCAATATTTAATATATGGGCCCTAAGTAGTATGTGGTAGTTGAAAAAAAAAAACACACACACACACAAGTTGGAGGACTCAAATCGCTATCAGACCACTTATAAAACATTCATTTCGTCAAATGCATATATAAAACATCAACTTAATTGAATGGATATAACATTTTCCGATTTATTATTTTTTATACACCACAATTAACATATTCTTTATCTTTAGATGCAATAAACAATTTTCTGTAATTTACAATATTTTTTTTATTAAGGTAAAGATATCAAGATTAGAATTTAAACAAAACCTTGCCAATCAATCATTGCTCTTCGTTTTTTCTTTATAAAGATAATTTTCTGTACAATGTATTAAAATTTTTTAAATGGGCAACCTACCCAGTCTATGTGTCTACATATCAATCATTGCCCCTATTTATTTATTTATTTATTTATTTCTTTCTTAAAAAAATATATAATTCCCAATTTAGTTATATAGATATGATATGATACGCAGCTTAGATACCTACCCTCATATTCCATCTCCCCCGCAAATCGACAATCACCTTCTTCCCTTTGAATAAAACCCTAACGATTTGCTGATATCATGGAGAAGGCGAACTTGTCCTCGTATGTTTTTTAATCTGTAGTTGTGTGAATCGCGCCGCGCATCATACGTGTATATTGTTGCCGTGTTCCGCATCGGCAGGTCGCTGAATTGTTCCCGAACTTTGAATCACTTGAAGGTATTGTCTCCTATTTTTTTTTGCAGATCTCTGTTTTTTGATTCGATTCGAAGTTTTTTGTTGTTTGTTATCCGTCTGATTTCGGGAATGTGATGTGTGAGAGGTGTATTCCTTTCCTTGAGCTGCTTTCTGTTGATTTCTGCTTTTTTTTTTTTTTCTGATTTTCTGCAATGTTTCAGCGCCGCTGCAGTTGAACTTTATATTTTTGTGGTTCTTGCCTTTGTTTATTCCCCTTTCTTGTTGGTACTGTTGTGCCTTTTTTGTTATGATTACATAATTTACCATATAAAAAAAGATGAATCGTTTTGTTTTTTGCTATATAATATTGCTGGCCGTGCGAGGACTCTTTTTCCTATTGTATGTAAAATTGGTTTGTTGGTTTCCTATTTTTTATATCTTAAGTTCAGAAGGTTTACATATTGGTTCAAAAAGGAGATGGTTAATTTTTATTGTTTTTGTTGTCTACGTATCAGAGATGGAAGCTCAAAGTTCAGAGCACGAGCATGTTGTTGAGGTTTCTTCTCCTCTGCAAGCTGTAGAGAGGGGGACGGGCGGAACAAAGGCGTGTGCTGGAGCGACGTGCGGTTTCTCTGATGCAAATACTAGTGATAAAGATGAACGCTCGGCTTCCAAAAACAAGCTTTTGATTGCCGTGGTCTTGTGTGCTGTATTCATGGTTGTCGAAATTGTTGGAGGAATTGCAGCTAATAGTCTTGCTATACTGACTGATGCGGCTCATCTTCTTTCGGATGTTGCCGCCTTTGCCATCTCGTTGTTTTCTTTGTGGGCGGCCGGTTGGGAAGCTACCCCACGGCAATCATATGGATTTTTCAGGATTGAGATTTTGGGGGCGCTGCTGTCGATTCAGTTGATATGGCTTCTAACTGGGATCCTAGTCTATGAAGCCATTGTCCGACTCATTCATGACACTGGTGAAGTTCGAGGCTATTTGATGTTTTGGGTCTCTGCTTTTGGGCTGTTGGTGAACATCATTATGGCTGTCTTGCTCGGGCATGATCACGGGCACGCCCACGGGCACGGACATGGACACTCCCACGATCACGGACATGGGTCCAGGCATGATCACGGGCACGACGATCACGATCACGGTGCAGAGGACGAGCACTTTCACAGCCATGGTGTGAGCGTCACAAGGCACCATTCTCATGGCCATGGACATTCACCACGAGACGATCATCAAAGCCACGGGGACCCCAATGATCCTTTGCTCGTCAGCCCAAAAGCGGGAGAGGAGGCCAAATCCGAATGCGGGCACGGAAAAAAGGAGAAGAAGAAGCAGAGAAATATAAACGTTCAAGGGGCTTATCTGCACGTGCTCGGAGACTCCATACAGAGCATCGGCGTCATGATTGGGGGAGCCATCATCTGGTACAAACCCGAGTGGAAAATAGTCGATCTGATCTGCACGCTCGTCTTCTCCGTGATTGTTCTGTTCACCACGATAAGGATGCTCGGTAGCATTCTTGAAGTACTTATGGAAAGTACACCCAGAGAGATCGACGCCACGAGGCTCGAGCAGGGATTGTGTGAGATGGACGAAGTGGTAGCAATTCACGAACTGCATATCTGGGCTATTACCGTTGGCAAGGTGCTCCTGGCGTGCCACGTGAAGATAAAGCCAGACGCTGATGCCGACATTGTCTTGGATAAGGTAATCGACTATATCAAGAGAGAGTACAATATCAGCCATGTGACTATCCAGATTGAGAGGGAATGAAACATTTGTGTTGGGATTGAATCGTCGTGTCTCGACGTAAGGATATTCCCGCTGCTCATTTTAGTTTTCGCCGTTGCTTAAGATTCCCATCTTTCCTATCACATTATTTCTTGATTGCTCTATCTCTTTCTATTTGCTTATGGAGAATTCTGCACTTCGTTCTTTGGTGGCCTTTTGGTATATGTCTTTGCCGTATGATTCTGCAGTGCTTTCAAGTTTCAGCCCGTATTGTGAATTTGGATTTGGTAATAAATTTGAAATGAATATGAAACTTAGAGACGGAGGTTATTCCCGCAGCTCGGAGTGTGTTGTGCGCAAGCCCACAACCAACTCTATGGGGCATCGAGTGTGTGGTTCAAATTCATAAAGATGGTAAAAAATAAAGAAAGAGATTAGATTTCAAATTTCGAAAGGAGGGGCAACAGTATATATAGGGTCATATCCCCATACTTTGATTTCAATTGGTCCATTTTTTCTTCAGATAGAAATATCTCAAACTTGTATTCAGTACAGTCTGAATCGATTTCAATTAATCCATTTTCGTCAATGCATGTGCAATGTTGGGACTTTTTTTGTTGAGAGGAGGTATCCACGTACTCGGATTCAGTACAGTCTGAGTCGATTCTGAACTGTAGGACAACTAACTATTGTCTTTCAGTTGGATTAAACCTCCGACTCGTATTTTTTGTGTTAAGTTTACACAGAGAACGATGAAAATAGACAAATTGAAGTCGAACTCTTGACCTCTCCTTTTGAGTTATCGGCCACTTGGCCTCAATCCCGCGTTCTTTGATTAAAATGCAATTCAGTCCCTTAAAATACGTAAAATTGCAAAATAACCACTAACTAAAATCTTAGCCATCAGATTTAGTAGAAGACACTTAACTCGCTTTAACTAATATTTGGCCCTCCTATTAATCTAATATCAACTCTTCTCAACATTAATTAAACTAAATAATAAAAAAAAGTTATTTCATTATATATATATATATATATATATCTTTTCTAACAGAAAGTATAGGTATAGGCAAATATATTCATTGCAAGTCAATGAACTTTGTACCACATTAACTTCACTTCCTATTTTAGCTCGTGCCTAATCCTACAACGCCGTACAATGCACAAAATCTGACTTAAGTAACTAATCTCCCACACACTTAAACTCTAACCCAACTCAATAATCTCTCCGTCGTAAGAGAATCGTCGCCAATGGAAGTTCGAGCCCATCGCGACGACCACTTCACGTCCATAGGCCGAGACCTCATCGCAAACATCATGTCGCGGCTCGACCCGCTTAGCCTTGTCGCAGCCTCGGCTACTTGCACGGACCTTCGTGATGCAGCCGAGGACGAAACGCTGTGGAGAGCGCTATGCCACGCCACGTGGCCCTCGACTTTAACGTCGAGAATCTCCCTCGATAGAGCGAGCTTCAAGCGCTTCTTCGCCGACGCTTTTCCTTTGGTTTCATTCGACGTAAAGAAGCACTTCCAAGATCGGCGCGCCAGAGCAGTAGAGATCGGCGATGGCCCTTCGATCCCGCGGTGTTTCGCCTCTTTCGTCGACGTATATTACAAGGGGCGCTGCGTATTCTCCAAGGCGACGGACGGCGACAGCTTCCATACGTTTCTTCACTATCCCTTTAGGTTGGACTTGCTGGATATTACTACGGCGGCGGCGGCGGATCTTCCTTGGGATGCATGCGGCGGGATCGTCGACGGGGAAGAGATGAGGCTGAGCTGGATTGTATACGACGAGGCGAAAGGGCGAGCCTTTAATGCGTCGGGCTGGAAACCTCGGCGGGCCAATTGGAGAAACAAAGAAGACTATACGTTTTGTTTTGGGTGCATTTTACCTACGGAAGAAGACGAAGGAGGAGGAGGAGGAGATGTTATTACCGCGGTGGGCGGTCGGGCATTGGCTGAGGTTGTCATAACGGTGAAGTTCAAGGTGGTTGGGGGAGGAAAGATCGTTCGATGGAAGGAGATGGAGATGGTGGTGAAGGGCGTCGACGGAAAGCATTTGAGTGTGGATCGAAGTATGAGTGTCGTAGGTCGAGCTTTTGATACGACGGCGAGAAGCTCGGGGCGGCGCATGGTGGAAGATGGATATAGAATGTTTGCTGACAAGAAAATGGAGGCGAAGGTGATGGCCGAAAGAGAAGAAACGCTGGCGGACGTAATAAGCGCTACTATTGCAATCGCGATGCTACTTGGGATTTGCTATGCTTGTGCCACGCTTTTGTAGCTTGACACGGTATATATAATAATTTTAGGCACACTCGTGTGTAGAGTTGCCCAAAATAAACCGGAATCGGCGGTTCAACCGGCGAACCGCCGGCTCCAACCCGTCCCGGCAACCGCCTAGGGACGGGTTGGGCGCGGTTTGGGGTTTTCCCAAACCGCGAACCGCCGGTTTGGCGGTTCAACCGGCGGTTATTATAAATAATATATATAATAATATATTATATATAATATTATAATAATCCAACGGCTATAATAGCCGTTGGAATTTAAAAAAATAAAAAATAAATAAAAATGACCGTTGTAACCGGCGGTTCAACCGGCAAACCGGCGGTTACAACGGCTATAATGCCCAAAAATTCTATAAATACCCCCTAAACTCAAACCCAAAAAATCACAACTCAATTCTAATCCAACTCTCTCATTCACTTTCATTTCAACATCATCAAAGAAGTTTTCAATCTCTTCACAAATTAAAATTAAACTAATTAAAATACTCCCCGAGCCGAGCACGATCCCGTCCCGACCCAAACTCCCGCTGCCACTGCCTGAGCCCCGACCCGCTCCGAACAGCCCCTGACCGCTGCCCGACCCGACCCGCCGCTGCCCGCTGCCCGCTGTCCGAACCAACCCGCATTCGACGTCCCGAGCCGAGCCCGACGCTGCCCCCCGCCGCTGCCCCACCCAACCCGCATTCGACGTCCCGAGCCCGACGCCGCCCCCGCCCCTGCCCGACCTCCCGCTGTGCGCTGCCCGACCCAAACCGCATTCGACGTCCCGAGCCCGACGCCGCCCCCGCCCCTGGCTGACCTGACCTGCCGCTGCCCCTGCCCGACCCGACCCCCGGCCTTAATTTTTTATCCTAACGTTTTTTTGTCACTTTTGTCTTTTAGTAGGCATGGATCATCGTGGACGTGGTGCTCGTCGTGGATCTGGATCATCGAGGGGGAAGAAAATAGCCGGTAGTTCATCGCAGGATAACTACCTATGTTATGAGGACCCCAACGATGTATACATCGATCTCGACGAGATAATTGGCTCGGACCTCGGTGGCGGCGACACTCCGAGGGGATCGCGATCACATGAGTGTGTGCGTGAGACCCAAATGGAGGAGCCCGAGGAGGAGGAGGCAACCGGCCCGCAGACTCAACCGACGGGAGACGACGGCTCAAGAACAAAGCACCGCTCGGACATTTTCGCGATACACTTCACGAAGGTATAAAAAAATACTCCCGGTGAATTTCAGATTAATTGTAACTATTGCAGTAAATCATATCCATTTAAGAAGGGTGACGGTTATGGTAGTTATACAAATCATATTAAGGCGAAACACCCTACTAAGATGGGAGTTAGTCAAACTCAAAGTCAAATGTACAGTAGTTCGTCCGCTACCGGACAAGGAACTAGTAGTACGAGTGCGACGTCATTGTTTCATTACAATGACGAGGTAGCACGCAAAGAGCTTGCGAAGTTTGTATGCGCAAAACATCTTCCCTTTCGGTTTGCCGATGATCCGGTCTACGAGGATTGGATCAAAAAGTCATATAACCCTCAAAGAAAGAAAGTTTCGCGAAACACACTTACACGAGACATTAGGAAGACCGTACTCGCGTATAAACGTGAATTAATAGATCAACTAGGTAAATTAGAATGTAAAGTGTCGATTGCGTCCGATATATGGAGTGATCATTGGCAAGCTCATAGTTACATGGGCGTTACATGCCATTGGATTGATGCTTCTTGGTCAATCCAAAAACGGTTAGTTGCATATAGGGAATTTGATACACAACACACTGTACAAAATATTTCGTCGAAGCTTAGGAGTATCTTGTCGGAATATAGGATTCTCGATAAGATTTTTTCAGTCTCGTTCGACAATGCTAGCGCAAATAACGCTAGTATTGAATCTTTGATTCAGTATTGTCGTCCGTCCTTTGGCGGACGATTTTTCCATATGAGATGCTTCTGTCACATACTTAATTTATGTGTTCAAGACGCTCTCACTCACTTAAGGTCACACGTCGCTCTAATACGCAATGCAATCAGTTATCTGATGCGACACTCTTCTTTACTAAAGAAGTGGAAGCGTCATTAAAGACATGTGGGCGTCACGCACAAAAAATTTGGGCTAGATGTACCAAATAGGTGGAATTCCACCTATAAGATGTTGAGTACCTCTTTCGAATATCGTTAATACCTTTGTGATTTTTAAGAGGAGAATGATGATTGTGGCATTAGGTAACATCCTACCATGTGGGATGGGTGTAACGGCTTGTGTGAATTACTTCAAGTATTTCACGACGCCACACAGGAGATGTCGTGTACATATTATCCGACATCAATATTAGCCTTAGATCATTGCGCTAAAATCGCAGTGATGATTAGAGCGTTCGTAAATGATCCATTTGTCGGCGACGCCGTTGAGACCATGAGGTCCAAATGGGTCAAATATTTTTGGGAGTTACCTGATATCTTCATTGTAGCGAAGATATTAGATCGCAGAATGCGTTTAGATGGTACGTGGAATTTATTAGCACTATATTATAGTGAGATTACATTCGGGTATCGTGAGGTGCCCGAAGATTTTCCGAACCAAGTTAGGGATAGATGACATAACTCTCTAAAGGATATATTCAGAGAGTATAAGGCCGATTTTGGTCAGATCCCACCCCGATCGGGATCGGGTCAAGGTTCAGTCGTCTTCTAGTGGATCAAGTCGCTCTTCGCGATTAGCCTCCTACTACGATGTCATCAACGCCAACAAACGTCCAAGGTCGTCACAAAACCCGTACTTAGAATTAGATACTTTTTTGTCGACCGCGTTTGAGTTCGCCGAGGACGAAGATACTTTCGACGTCCTCAAGTAGTGGGCGAGGGTGGCGCCAACGTATCCAACGTTGGCGATGATCGCTCGAGAGATCTATGCCGTCTCGATTTCAACCGTCGCGGTTGAACATGCATTTAGCATGGGCGGTTTAACCTTGAGCGAAAGGCGTTCGAGGTTGAATGTGGAAAACCTCGAGTACCAATGTCTTCTCGACGATTGGACTCGAGCGGAATATCGCACACAAGATGTCCCGAATTCCGATTCGGACGACGACGTTTTCGATGACACCACCGGCACGGAGACTAGCGGCGGCAACGGCGGCGACGAGTAGAGCTAGAGCCTAGAGGGAATCTATCAACGTGAAAGCCCGGAATAAAACCCGAAAAAAGATAAGTATTTAGATATTATTTAAATTATTGTTATTTTTCTTTTAATAAATAATCACTTACTAATACTATTACATTCTTATTTTCAGATGTTTTTTAAATTTGGAAACGGCGAACGCGAACCGAACACGTCCGACGACAAAGTCCGAAAAAGATAAGTATTCATGGTGAATAATTCACCGTTTTAAATATTATTTCATTAATTTATTTTACTTATATTGTTAATCGACTAACAAATTTTTTTTTTCAGGATGCGATTTGGTTTTTAAAAAGTTATGTTGGCCAACACCGCACCGATTTTGTTATATTTTTAAATGTAACTGTTACGATTATTGTTACTAATAAATATATTGACTTTTTGTACTTTGTTGTATTGTATTATAAAATTTAATAACGGATTTAATTTTCAATAAAAAAAGTTATGTATTTGAAGTTTTTTATCAATTATCGACTCGAAAGACGGAAGTCGAAAGATAACAAAAATAAACCGAAAAAAAAATACATTGAAATTTAGTTCTGTTTATAACGAAAGGTATCGAAAATACATTAAAAAATAAAAAAAAAACAAAAAAAAAATTAAAAAAACCGGCGGTTGCGGTCAAAGTTCCGCCGGTTAACAAACCGTAACCGGGGGGGCTAACCGGCAACCGCCCCCGGCCGGTTCAACCGTAACCGGCAGTTGGGCAAGTCTACTCGTGTGCTATGATAATTAATATTATTTTATGTTTTAACTGTTATTTATAATTAAAAATATTTAATAGATGAAATCATGAATTTAATTTTGATTTTATAATAAACTAAAAAAATAAAGAGCAAAATAATAGTTACACTGACATACCAATTAATTGAAAAGCAAGTACTAATTTGTTCCCTCTTAATATAATAGTATATGGTATTGATATATAATAGTATATTGATATATATAATATATATAGTAATTTGTGAACATCCACCATTAATATATATATCGATAATAAAAGGCTAAATTGCTTAATAACAACGTGTAGTTTTAGAACTACCCAACAAAATTCCTTTGATTTGTAAATAACGTAAAACATATTATGGTTTATTTAATCATATACTCATTGTCATTTACAATACTTCGGGGGTATAATGCTAAGTTTTAGACAATACCAAGGCTACATAAAACATACGAGTTTCGCACAATAACAAAAATTAAAATTTTGGTTGATACTTCTGTGTTTAAGGATTTTTCAGTTAGTGCCGAAAGTATTTTTTAACTCCGTTGGTACCCATGTGTTTAAGACTTTTTCAGTTGGTGTCTTATGTATTTTTTCAATTCCGGTTGGTACCCATGCGTGTAAGGTTTTTTCAGTTGGTGTGCCCAAATTTTTCACCTCTACGAATTTTTTCTTCGGATCTGCAACTTTCTGTTTTATTTGATACATAGAAGAATCCAATTTTCGTTCTCAACTCTATTACTCCATTACTACCATACCTTAATTCCGCAACTAGGACACTTTTGAACTCTTAATTTCATACTACATTCGGTTAGAGTGTCCATTTTGAAGAACTATCATGCAAATACAAATCCAACTGAAAAAAAAGCCTTAAACACACATGTACCAATCGGAGTTGAAAAATATTTTAGGCATCAACTGGAAAAGCCGTAAAGACAAGAGTACCAACCGGGGTTGAAAAATATTTTCGACACTAATTCGAAAAGTCTTAAATACGTGAATACCAACCGAAATTTCTCTAAAAAACGCGCATTTCAGCATATCCACGTGAGATATAACATAATTTATCTTAATAAAGAGGGTAGCAAACTTTGTAGATAAGACTTAGAAAGCATGATAGGGAAATGTCTACACTCATCCATTCCCTTTCATCATGCATGCATCTACCTTGATTTAATGATAGAATGAAATAAATATGTGTTGAGAATATTTGTCCCACATCGGGAAATTATCTTCACCCGACTCAATATATATATATATATATCAAGAGGTCTCTCCTCCTATCACCAATTGGTTTTTAGGAAGGAACCATCAATTTAATGTTAAATTGAGGATTCCTTCCTAAATTGGGTTCCTTCCTAAAACCAATTTAGGAAGGAATCCTCAATTTAACATGGTATCAGAGCGGGTTCTATATGCGTGTTATCACGCTTGTTTGACTCACCGCCATCCGATTTAATATGTCCACGTGTTAGGCCTTGAATCGCGCCACACGTGAGGGGGCTTGTTGAGAATATTTGTCCCATATCGGGAAATTATCTTCACCCGACTCAATATATATATCAAGAGGCCTCTCCTGCTATCACCAACTGATTTTTAGGAAGGAACCCTCAATTTAACAATATGCAATGAATATCATATTGAATCGAACATTATAGAGTGAAGTGACGCCCTATTTTAATATAATATTACCATCTTATCTTCAAGTGCCATCATTAATTCTATATTATATTATATTATATCGCCACAGCTCATCCATCACAATCAAATAATTCAATTAAATCTTTTATAATTAACCTCAGTAATTAATTGAATTGATCATCGTCATCGTCTCTACGATGACAGCAGAATAAATTTAAGACAGCAACTCAGTTGGGGAAAACGTTGGAATCGAAGTAATGATATGTTCAGAGTTTCAAAATCATAGTTCTAAATAATAATAAAAAACAAAGGATCAAAAAGATAAATCTCAAACTTAGCCCATAAATAAAACCGAAATTAATCTCTCCATGTAGATAAGCACACACACACACACACACACACACACACACACACACACACACACATATATATATATATATACATGCGTAGAAATAAGTGGTGGGGATCTTTGAACTAATTAGGAAGATAAGTGAAAGGAATGTTTCGAATTATCAAGAAGCGAACCCTTCGTGGAAAGGGCAGCGGCGCGTCATGCATCACGTGCTCCAACACACGCGCCACCACCACCGTGTACTCCTCCAGCAGTTCCGCCATTACTGCCACCAATATCATTATTCTTTGATTCCTTTTCTTCCTCTTTTTCCGACAGCTCTCCTCTTTTTAAAGTTTATTATTTCTTCTTCACACACAGATATATATATATATGTATGTATGTATGTAGTAGTGTGAGAGAGATAGGATCAAGAAATCCACCAGAAATAGAAAAAACAGGGATTTTTTTGATTGTATATTACGTCGGTGGAGAAGTAATAAAATTATGGTATTCTTACGTTAAAATAAATTAAAGACTTGGGATATTAAAGGAAGGAGTTTTTATTTATATTAAAGCAGAATCATGCTGTGATACGAGCGAGGTATCAAATAATATATTGGAACATTGAACACCCATCTTAGTCAGCAAATTTATTTATTAAATGATTCATATCATTATTATTTACTATATCGAACCTTTAAAAGGTAAAAGGCGTCGTCATAAATTTCAGAAATTGATATAGATTAGGCATTGGAATTGGATAGAGATCATTTAACATAAAAAAAAGGGTAGTAAGAAGGTCGCAAATAATAGATTTGCTCTGCGAAGTGTAATAATCTCAAGAAAATAAATAGAATAATAGCCGATAGGCAAAGGTTTTACCGTTTATAGCTTACATTTCAGTGGGCCGATTGATAGTCCCCTAATATATACCCTTTTAGTAATTTTCACTTAATTTAAAATTTAGCATAAAAGAGAAATAAAAGTATTTATATTCAAATCGTTTGCCTTATCCAATAATGCACAAACACACATACAAGCAAATCAAATCCACATGCATGCATTATATTCGATTCAATTTTGGGGTCACTTGTAGCATTAATCATAAATAGAGGTTCTTTTTGCAAAATAAAAAGAAGTCTTTTGGTGGGCTTTCGTCCCGACAGCTCTCAAATCTTCTAACAATAATAAAAGTCTTCAAAAGTCAAAACAAGGACACTTTTATTTCAATGCCTAACAAGGAAAACAATACATTTAGCTGATTTGTCTCATATATGTATGTTTATATCTTCAACAATGGCTTCAACTTCCACTCTGCAATACACTAACTATTCTCCAGCCATCATCTGCAAAGTGATAATTAAAACCTCAGAATTCTAGCTTTGAGACAGCGGAAAGTTATATGAATATATGCGTTGCTACCTTAAAGATGTCCCCGAACATCCCGGGCATGTTGTTTCTGCGACGTACTCCGTAGAATTTTTCAGCCACGTCGTCCAGCAACTGTAACATTAAGACAATATGTTAAAGAATTGATTTGCGGGCTTGATTACTATTCATACGGAAAAGAATATTATTGCATGGACATACTTCGTGAAAGATGGGTTCTCTGTCCAGGCTAGACTTGTAACGCTGTCTGAGGATATTGAAAAGAGGCAAAGCGTCTCTCTCCAGCCTGAAGTAGTAATGCAACTATGTCAGCACGGTTCAAGAAGAGATCGAGAAGCTAAAGAAGTAACAAGGACAGCATGCAACTCACGTTCTAAGGATATAAGTGACGAGCTGCATTAGTTCGGAGTGAGGAAAGTCAACCCCTCGAGATCGAACTTGCTTCTTTGTTTCGTCGACGAGGGCATTTGCATCTCTTAAATTGCCTAGAGATATGTACCTGCAGATAAAAGATTGAGAGTAGATAAGCTACTACTTTTTGGGGAAAGATACGTCTTTCAAGGTATAAAGCAAACGAGGAAGTATGAGATAATCCATGCAGCTCGTGATAACGCAGAAGAGGTTAATATGAATTGCCTAAAGACAATGACATATCAAGCTTCTGTAAGGGCATTACAAGGGGCATTTTTCGCAATCTAAATCTGCATGGCCTAATCTCCAAGTTCTACGAGTATGGCATGTTTTCACAAAAACGATTGTCCACTAAGTTCAAATCACACATTATTTGGCGACTGAAGAAATGATAACTTCTGATAGAAACTATCCTGCACTTTGATACGATTGATGAACTTACATAAATACAGCACGCGCGACAGCAAGATCATCTTCACCCGGATAACACTGCATGCAAATTTTTTTAAAAGATTAATATTGAGAATGATATGTGAAAGCTTCAAGAATCCATGGAATTAAGCAAATCATCAATAATGTAATATGCAAATATAAGTATCTGAAAAGGTGACCCTAGTATAACTATACAATGATGCTATCCATTTGATAAAGCTCGCCAGATTTGACAGATATTTATGTTGTTCATAATTGCAAGAAGAGATCTCGATTATGATACATTATATATATATATATATATATATATATATATTCACCTTGCCCATAAAATTGACTAGAGTTGAAGCAAACTTCTTAGGACTCTTCCCTCGGACAAAATGATAAGACACTTTGGTCATATCCTGCGACAACATAATAGCTCTCTAGGCAAGTAGAAGAGAAAGGGAACTCTTGAACAAAACCATAAGTCTGACTGAAGAAAATGGATAATTTCTTCCATTATATTTGGACGTCAAGCGTAAATGATGTAAGCTTACAGAATCACCAAAAAGGGATGGAATGGTGAACTTTGGTAGAAAAACACACGCAATACCCAGAAATCGTAGTATTTTTAAAATGGACAATATTTACATGAAGAGGAGGACCCAGATGCAGCTCTGAATCCAATGTACCTCATTAAATGGTTCAACTTAGTAAATGGATCTCAGTTAATATTAGGGGATGCAATCCCCAATTGTTAAAATTAAGCCACTTTGTTGAAAGAGGATATAAATTTTCAAAACAAAGGAAGAAAAATAAACAAAAGGAGGTTAACAACATGCATAGTTCCAAGGGTAGTATTTTATGATAAATCTCATTTTCAAAGGTATCAATCTATGACAAATTAGGCATACAGATCAAGCAAGGTGTACAAACCACTTCAGGAGACTCTGAGTAAATGTACTCAGCTAGCATGTCATGAATATCAGGAGATCCATTCTTATCCGCCCCAAACTCAATAGACCACCTACAGGATAAGATACAAGTCATTCAATGCATTTCATATTATATGAAACAGGAAAACAAGAGTTACAATCACACAATTCATCATCCAACCACATAACAAACCAAAGAGCACATTCATGTGACATAATTAAAATTAGTAGAGAAGTGATACAAATCGAGCACATGCAGGACTGCATAGAGGGCTGTGTGAATCGAGGTTAGATTTCTCCCGTTTTCAATTCCGTTATTTTGGTATTCTCAATCGCGTAAAAAGGTCAATAATTGGAGCCAAAAATGAGACAGAATTTGTATGCTGATTGCATACAGCAAATTACATCATCACATCACCGAAATGATTGAATTTACTCGTTAGATGACAATGAAAAATGTTGGTAATACTGGGGAAAGAGAAAAGAAAGATGCAATTTAGGTCAGCCACTGGAAAAGATTCTCTCAGCAGAACAGACAGTCAAGTCTTTCCTTAACTCTGAAATAATTACTTTCTTTAAAACTTACATTTGACGACTACTTCCTCGAGCACCCTTCTAAGAATTATCAGAAGGAGAGACAACAAGAAACTATGTGGTTTCGGTCTTTGAAAGAGAAGCACAAAACTTGACTTTGTTCTTCGAAGAACAACCACCACATAATTTCTATCAACTATACCATACAATCAAATTTGTAAGTGATGGCAACACAATAACAGTTTCATAAGAATTGCATATTCTAGTGTCAGCTGTATTCATAGCAGCGTATACTTGATGAGGTTCAAAGATAATTACTTCATTAACATTTCCATAGCATATCCAGAAATTGAAAACAAATAAAAATTGGGAATATGATGTAGATGCCGTACTTGAGAGCTGCCTTCAAAAACGACGAACATGCCTCGGTACGAAGTTTTGCCGATCCAAGAGCCTCAGAAAGTTGATTCATATCATCATCATCAGCAAGATCCAAATGTTGGGGCAAAGGTACCCGAGGAAACTTCTTGTAAATTTTCCGAATATGATCTGCAGTTAAAATATAAGGATCCACTACCAACATTCAGGTTGTTTAGATAAAAGAAATTGGTTACGAAATTGAACACAATCATCGAGAATTCCATAAAAAAAGTTCATTTAATTATGAAAGAACGGGAACCGACCTTTCAACAATGCCTTAGAAAATATCATTGTAGAACAAGGATAAATTCCTAACTAGTCATTGGAAAAATTGTTATATAAGGCACAGCAAACTTGCATTGTACTTTGTATACAGTCTTTCTCAAGATCCCTTTTCCATTTTACTAATAATTATAGGTTTAGTTGAACTGATATTTTCCATAACATATCTAAACCACTTTTATTAGTTTGGATCTCCAGCTTATTGTAGGAGACTATTTCACTCCAACAAAGATGTTGAATCACAATTATTCAACAGGCCAACAAACGGACTTAATTACTCATCATCAAATTAACGTTAAAGTAAGCATACCCTTACCCACCTCTTCTAATTTGTAAGAACCTAATGGCTACACCATTTATCAGGCAACTTCCTACTAACTTGATTGGTAAGGAAAACACGGTTCACATATTAAGATAAAGAACAAGAAACATTATGGACAATAAAAAAGATTCAATCATGATAGACAAACTGACCAAGAGTATCTTCATTGAAAGGAATACTTCCTTTCGTAAGTGTTTCCACAAATAGAACTGCAAGTTCAGCACCACATGTAACCTGAAATCGTGTTTGAATAGCATATCAACTAGCTGAAATCAGAAAAGAATTTCACAAACTCCACACCAAGTCTCGCCTTGCTTCACCCTTATACTCCACGCTTGGTGACAAAGCAAATTGCAATTTTGCGGTAGAAGAATAACGCAGAAACTCATACCTGTCCATTTTCTAATTGTAGGCAAGCACCAGACTGAAGAACGTCCAACGCTTCAGAGATCCTACCATTGGAAACATACCTGTAAATTGGAAAAAACAAAAGGTAGAAACAAACTTCGTCAGCTTCCTTCTCCTCGGTATAAGCTTATCAATAGAATGAGATGCACAAAACCAATACCTCGCACTAAAAGATTTATACATCTGCTGAGCCCCGTAGTAGTTGCCATCCTTCACTACATTCTGGATCTTCTCAATACTCTGCTTCCAAAAAACCGCACACAAAACAAGACCAAAGTATAAAACACCCATCAAATAACTAATTCGAGCTAAATCAGTAAAGGGAGAAATAGCAATTGGTGGTGCTCAAGGATTAATTACCTCTTGAGCAGGCGCTAGTGTAATCCGCTTAGCTCTCTCCCTAGACATGAGCTTGTCGAATTCTTCACAACGATCGATCGATGGAAAAACCCCTTCGTCTCCTCTTGATCTATAGCATCGACGATGAACAATCGGATGAGGGATGCAAACTTTTCAGCTCAATCACCAAGATTAGTTATGAGTTCTGCTGGGTATATTATTTTGATTCATAATTTTAGTAATTTCATTATTTAATTATTTATTTTTATCTAATTTAATTTACCATTACGTTATTTTTGGGAATCCATTTTGCTTTCCTTATATATAGCTTAAAGCCTTAAATATATTTTTTGCGCGGTATACTTGAGAAGTAGCGTTTTAAGGACACTTCAATTAAAGGTGATAATTTAGTCAGGTAAGTATCAAAATTGTAGCAATTTATGACCATTAAGTTCATAGTGACAATTTCAGTCCTATAAGTATTATAAATGAAGTAATTTTAGGACAGATAAACCTAGAAATCTAATTTCAACCCGAAATTTATACACTTGGCACCAAAGATGCTGACTTGAACTAAATTTGTTTTCTGTTTCCTCCAATTAATCATCACCTCATAAGTAAAAAAAATAAGTAGGAGCTTATTTGGAGGAAAGAGAATAAATTTTAGTCATGCAAGTATCATAATTGAAGCAATTTTAAGAAAGTTAACCCCGAAAACATTATTTCAGCCCAAAATTTATACACATAGAACCAGAAATACTGACTTGAACTAATAAATGACGTTTAATTAAAGGAAACAGAAAATAAATTTAGTCCAAATCAGTATTTTCGGTGCCACATGTACAAATTTCGGGTTGAAATTAAGTTTTTGGGTTTAACTGTCCTAAAATTGCTTCAATTCCAATACTTATAGGACTGAACTTACTACATTTAACTTAAATGTCTCTAAATTGCTTCACATATCAAAATTGACACTCTTAATTTAAGTGTCCACCTAAACCCTAATATATATATATATTAGAAATTATAAGCAAATGTTTTCATTACGTCACGCACTGCTTTTGCTGATTCACCTCTACCGACTTTAACGGAAACCTTTCGTTCGCTCCCTCACTCTTGGTGGTTCTCGCACAGAAGTATATATGGATGATTCTGTCGTTATTCTGTGCTTTTTGTTGGACATTTCCATGCAGGCTAAGTGCTCGATATTTTTCCTCAGTGATATGTTTAAAACAATTAAAGCTTGAAGTTGTCGCCCGTCTTTGTGGCATTAATTTCTTCTTGGTAGTTGATGGGAAGGTTCATTGATTTTCTTGCCTGGCTTCATTTGTTAGGACTCCCTTTTATTTTTTTGGTGGGAAAACTCTCGATGGAAAGTAGGAGAAGGATAAGGCGGAGAAATCACACGCTTTTACCTCTAAGCCGTGCCAGGCAACTCTCCAACACCGTTTCTTGCTGGTATAGAGTAGAGCAATATATATGATCCAATTTGCGTCGTAGTTTCCGTTTCTTTGTACTGTATTATGCTTCATGTCTTAAATTGTATACCACAGACTTATGCGCTGTATGATTTCGTACTTCTGATCGTAGGTACTGTGACATCAAGTTTTCTGCACTTAACGAACCATTGTTCCGTTTCGGCCGTAGGCATTCTAGGTTGAGCCTCAGTTTATTTGCATATCTTTCATTAGAAGGCTGTAAAATGTTATACTGTCTCTCTTTTGGCTCCTTTTCAGGTTTTTGAGAGTATGGTTTGGCATGGGGGTTGGATTTAGTTTAGCTGCTGTCGTCGGAGTGACTATTGTCTGTGACTCACTTTATGGACGTTCTTTAGTTATTTATGAAAAGAATTTCAGCCGCCTTAAATGTAATATTTGAATGACTTCTTATGCTTTGTCTGGGTCGTATTTGTCAGGTCATTGTTTGTGAATTGGTTCAAGCACTTCTGTTCTACGCAGGACATGGAAGAACCCGAGATTCCCTATTTGGGATTTCCTCTCTGGTTGGTGTCCTTTGTACGTTGATTTTGTTACACTTACATATTGTAGTTAGAATTTGTTGATCAATATTTTCAGGTTGCAGTGTAGAATAAAATGGTATATTGGGTATCTTCTTATTTTTGTTTCTTATGGAATAGTATTCACTGCCCTCGGGAATTTCCTTCGTCGCCATACTGTTGTTTCATTGTCTGTGCTTTCGTTATGTCTCTTTGTGCAGATTGGCAGACAGAACATCTCACTTTTCAGTTTAGGATACTTGTGTCTATCTTCAGTCCTCTCCTTACTTGTCCATGAGTTTGGGCATGCTATCGCAGCAGCAAGGTGATCGCTCGTACAAATTAAGAATCTTAAACTCCAAATGTATAGCATCTTTTTTTTTTTGGGAACTTTTCAACCATGGTAGTTGTAGCTGGAAACATACGAAGGTGAATGATTGAACGTAATGCCTAGACACCTTTTTTTAATCGATCATTATGATGGACTGATGCTTTTTTGTTGTCGTATGACTATTTTTTGCGTAAGAAAAATAGCCAGCGAAGACGGGATTCTGATGCTCTTCTTAATGGTGCAGTGAGGGCGTGCAGATGGAGTACGTAGCCATCTTCTGGGCTATATTGTTTCCAGGAGCTTTGGTTGCTTTCAATGATGCATTGTTTGCCACCTTACCAAGGGCAGCCTCTCTTCGCATATACTGTGCTGGAATTTGGCACAATGCTGTAGTAAGTGACTTCACCAATGAACTATGTGTATGTGTGTCTGTGTGTGTGTCTGTGCCTTGTCGAAACTTACCATTCTCTACAGTTTTGTGCAGTTTGCACCTTGGTTTTACTCCTCCTCCCTTTTCTTTTGGGCCCATTTTACGTTTACGGTGGAAGCCCCATGGTAACTTACACTCATTTGAGTTTTGTAAGTAAGTTCAAAGTGTAATTTCTTGCCCCCACTGCCCAGGTATTGAACATCCCTCACGTTTCGCCGTTATCTGGCTATCTCTTACCCCGGGACGTTATCATATCAGTGGACGGCGTCCGCGTTGATAGTGAAGAAGATTGGAAGCACGTGCTGATGGCTTTGTCGAACGAGCAGGCTCGTTCTGAATATGGTGGAATGTTGAACGTTGAAAAAGGTTATTGCATCCCTCATTCAGTTGTTGACGAAGGCATCCAAGCTGTTTTGAAGGGAAATCAAACATATTGTCCAAGCGAGCTTTCCGCCTTTGCGTTCACTCCATGTCTAGGTACAAACGGGTACGCCAGTGGAAGCAGAGAAAACTATCTCCCGAGGGGAAGAGAAAGTACTCGCTGTTTGGATCCAAAGGAGGTTGTGAAGCTTAAAAAATGTACTCGCAGCAGTTTTCCTGCCCCAAGAAACAAAAGTCGCTGCCTTTGTTCAGAGGTGAAGGATCGACTACATTCGCCTGTCTCTCTCTCTCTCTCTCTCAAGCGTTTTGCTCTTGTTTGCAGGTAGAATCTTGCTGGACTCCTCTAGAACAGTCAGATCTAAGGTGGGTTGAGATAAAGTATGCAGCATTAGAATGTTACTACAGCACTTGGAGAAGTCCATTGTCAGATATCAAGGAACAAGCTAATAATAGTACGGAAGGAAGCTGCATTCAGAGTTTTGTCTTTCTCGGCGATATGACATCTGCAGCACACTCCATTCGTCTGACGTCGTATAAACCTCGGGCCATCTATTTTCCTGCATATCTTCCAAATCTATTGGAAGAATTTCTCATATACTCTTTCAACGTCTCCTTGATGCTTGCTCTTACAAACAGCCTACCAGTAAGTTTCTGCATTCAGAAATCTTACTATAATTGTTAGGATTTCTGGACAGTTGTCCTTGTTTCTTGCCTGAAGCTTTCTCTTGTGTGTCAGGTGTACTTTCTCGACGGCGAATCTATCGTCGAAGTGATTCTAACCTACCTTTGTCCCAGCAAGAAGGCACCGGTTTTACGGTGGTGCTTAGTTTCTGGAACCATTCTTTCTGTTAGTTTTATCTTGCATTTTTTCACCTTTTTGTTCCTAAGATGATGTAGGAATTCTCTGTCATCTCTGTCTCTGTGGACTAATGAAAGCATACTTCTACAAAGAGGGTCGACATGTAATGAAAAAGCTCAGCTCTGTAATAGATCAATCTGTGACTTTTTTATTAACATGGCGAGCAATTGAGAAAAGAACAAATCTGAATATACCAAAAGAGTTACTGTCATTCAGAATGAATACCAATCGACGATTGCTTATCCCCGTAATTCCCATATCCAAAGCTTGTGGTTCTTCATGTATAATCGAATTTCAGCGGCGGGCCGAGATAGAGTAAATACGCCTCCCCCTTAAGATTATAACATTGATGACACTACCTCAATTGCACTGCCCAATGGCCATGCAGCTTCTACTAGAGCGTTTTGATACTTAACCTTTTTCACCAGAGTAATCGCTTGCCAAGGATCGAGGCCTGTGAAACAAACACAACAATGGACCCTATTTGTTAAGAAATAAGAACTTCTGAGTAGGTATTTATATAAAATTTGGACCTTTTGTAGTATTTTGAATCCACCATTTCTTCTAGGTTCTTAAGTAGCTGGACATTATGTATCGTTTTATATTTATTTCTACCATATTTCCTCGAGTATAGTTAGCTTACCAAACCCATCGACAAGCAAGGTAAATTGGTAGACCAGGTCCATGCACAGGAATGGGAGGTTATCTTCTTCAACATGAGGATACACAGATTTTGCGTCTGCAAGGCTGGTTTTACATGCGCGTTCAGCTGCTTCCAAACAGTCGTTGGGACGAACTTTTGCCACGGGCAAGCTTGGATCAATAAAGCCGGCCTGACATGTAGCAAACTATAATTTAAAATGTCTCATGGAAAACAAGACCACCAAACTATATATTGTCCAACCAAGAGAGAGTGGAAAGTTCTGTACCTCAGCTGCTCTGTCGAAAAAGAATGAAGCAACGAATAAGTTCTTTTGACCATCTCCTCCACCACCATTCCACACGCCACCGAAGGTACATTTCATGTGAGTGCACGTGGACTCATTGACTTTGAGAGCCTTAATTGACACTTCTCTGCATTTAGAAAGGCTGGAGCCAGACGACAAGGATGACGCAGGAAAAACTGTTGGGCCGTATTTGTAAGAACCTGGAAAGAAGGATCGTCAATATATGTTGTTCAAACGACCGAAACCTCTAGTAACTCTTTAGAGAAAATGTCGACTTTGTCCATTTCAAACAACTTGAATCTAAAACCCAACTCCCATGATTAATGTCAAGCATCCCCTCCTAAATAAGCTACATAATCAATCTAGTACGTGTTGGAAAAATAAGGAAGTACTATATCACAAGAGCTACTTTAAGGGATACACCACCACTAAGTTACTTGGAAAGCCATTATCCATCAGTAGCCATTTAGCCTTTGCTAGGGGAAATAACCAAGTCCAAATTCATTAAGTGGTGATATAGAGCAACTTAGCAATACCTTCATAACCGGAAAGTACACAAGGATTGCCAGATTCTTCGCCAGCCTTCAAAATTTCTGCTCGAGCAGCCAGTAAACCATAATGCAGGTAACTGATAGAAAATCCAAAATCATGATGGGCTAAAAACAATCAAGAATTAGGACGGAAAAAACGGAAAACGGGATAAAAGTATTCTATAAATTTTAAACAATGCAAAGAAATCTGATACGAATCGATATCGTTCACGACAAATGACAAACCTGTGAACATAGAGATTATAATTTTGTCCCTTTAAGTACATTTTCTGAACGTATGTTTCCTCTCCATTTGATAGCTGTGGAGCTTTCGCTGCCTCTGAATCAGAGATTGCATATGCCATTTGTACAGAACCACCACCAAGATCAACGACCCCAACTGTACTTGGGTAGTCTTTGCCCAAATTTCCTAATAAATAGTTGATTGTTACCTGCAGAATGAGACAATGAATGTTTCCAAAAGAAACGTGTAAAAGAATGTCGTTACTACCCTGCCCGGTGATAATCCACTTAAACAAGACAGGAAAAATAGGGAAGATATTAACTTACCCATTGATAAGCACCTTCCTGATTCCCATCCAAAACAGTGACCCAATCAGCCTGGGACTTCAGAGAGCTTTTCTTCAGAAAGTCTCTCACCTTGGCAAGAGTTTAGAGGAATAAATACACTTGAATAATATTTACTAAGAGAGAACAAGGGGACTATAATTCTTGAAAAATAAGATGGAGCATGATATTTACTGCATTTAAAATTTTGTCTGGTGCATCTCCTTCCAATTGCCTAAGACCAGCAGTAGCCTGTGCAAGGATCAGCAATACAAGTGAGCAAGCTCATTCTAAAGGCCAATTAGACAAAACTCGGTAAAATTTCCAGAAAAATCCTTTACCCCAACTCGGACTGGTGTGCTATCCCTCAACTCTTTTGGAACTGCTGCTTCTGCTTTTTCAAGAAGGTCCGACAACGAATTTGCAGCAGCCTCAGGGTCCTTGGCAAACGCACTCAAGCCTGGTTTTTTCTATAAAAAAGCAAATGTCTCATGATACGATAACAAGTGACCAAATACCATCACCATAGAAGTAAAAGACTGAAGTTCCATACTCATCCAAATACCAATCAATGTAGTTTCTTTATTCGCCATCTAGAACCAAGAACTATACTTATCATCTTGGTCCTTGTTCTTTCAAACTTTTAATTTATTATCGAAGTTTTCGTCATCATCAAATTGCCCAATCGAAGTTATAACAGACACAAAGACTCTAAATTTCTCAAAACCAATCAATCAATATATAGACCCAGTAAATAACATATCTATAAGATGGAATGTTATATACTCGCTCATACACTATTATATCGTGTCCTCACAGAAAGATCAATCAGCTTCTCATTGTTAATCTAGAGGCAGCCAATCAAATCAATCAATTGACCCAAATTAAAAAATAAACGGAGAAGGTTATGTACATTACGACACGGAGAAGAACGTCAAAATTTTCTTTTGAACGAACCAATAGATCATCGATTGCTAATAATCCAAATGTAAAACAATGTAATGAAAGTGAAATTTCATCACACCATACCCATTCACTACCTGAATAAAAAACTCCAGCTCATGGCCCATGGGAACGAGGTCAAGCTTCTGATCAAAAGAAAACACATGAACCCTACTTCCCGAGCTCCCCGCATCGAAAATCACCGCGTACCTCTTACCACCCAACGAAAAATCAGGCGAAAACTTTCGGGAAAACGACTCCGGCGAAGATCCTCCACTCGAAGGCATAAGAAAGACGACAAAGGATATCAAAAGAAGAGGCACCATGACCAATAGAATCGTGCCGCGCCATCTCTGGATCTTACTAGACAAGGACTCCTGCAATACCGATGATTGCCTGCTTCGTTTCAAAGATTTGTCCATGCTAGCTTGTTGGAGCTCCGAAGCCGACGGAGATCGATAGCGTATGTGGCCGTTCCCTCCTCCTCCTCCTCCCCCGCCGGCGGGCTTTAGCGGCTGTATCTCCGGTGAGGACTCCAGCTCTTCCTACGGTTAGTCGTTTCTCCTTTTATGCACAATAACAATCGTACTATTACAGTAAAGAATGTGAATTGAGATCCCAATTTGATCTGATCTATGATCTGATCGCCCGCCTGCTTCGTCGAGTGATGATGATGACAACTCAAGTATAGTGTGGCAGACTGCACCTCGCCGAATGCTTTCCTTTTATACCTTGGAAAGTGTCAAAAAAAAAAAAATTAATTGTTTTTATTATTTTCTTCAATTTCCGCAAATCTTTTTAACTTACTAATCAGTCCCTAATCTCTTCTTATTTTTAAAAAGCCCCTAGACATGGTTTGTTATTGAAAATTGCAGGCTTTATCTTATCTTCTTGCCATATATCGTGCAATAATTCATTTGTGCATAGCATAGCGAGTACAAGTGCCATGTGCCATTGATAATGATATAATAAGGAACATATTTAGTACATTTTTAAAGTAAATGATTGTTTTATTAATAGTCTATTACCGCCCTGTGCTATTGTAAAAATCGGCCTGGGCAGCCTACTAGGTGTTAGTTGGGTGCTCACAGTGGCAAAAAATTTAGGCGGCTGATTAATCGGTGAATCGATGATTAAAATAGGACGATTAATTGGATCAGTTTTTTTTTTTAAAAAAATTAATAAATATAAAAATGAGGAATATTTGTACTAATGTTATTTTGTTGTATTGTTAGGATTGTCATTATTTATTTAGAATGACTGGATAAATTTGATACATCTTTAATTTCGTAGAAAAATTAACGTATTTGATATATGAAAAAAAAAATAATGAAAAGGCCCCGCCTACGCCGTGCCATGTAGGCGTTAAAGGCTCCCTCGGGTGTCGGCTAGCGTTTAGCAAATTTTACAATATTGTCAGACTGAGCTTAAATGCTTTCAACCAAAGTGAAATATGAGTCGAATTCGACCCGAATTCGTATTTTCGGAACAAACATAAAATTTGATTTATTTGAATTTTAATTATCAATCTAACATTTGAATATCAAATAGTGTAATTTATTGTACTACAACCCGGAATAGCGCCAAAAAAAATAAATGTTGGGGCAAATTGATGAATTTTCTTAGTTATAGGGGCCGAATTGTAATATATTCCATGTGGTCCTAATAATTAAAAAATGAATATAAAATCCAATAAATCGCCGAAAAACACGCAAAAAGAGACGCATAGCAGAGTGAGAGAAAGACCCACGGCCGAACGGATCGACATCCTACGGCGGTGGTTCGTTTGGATTTCATCGGAGGTCAACCAGCTCCGACGGTCGGAAAATGAAGGGAACAACCCGCACTCTCGCTTCGTCTGTGGTGGCGGCGTCTTCCGCCGCCGTAGCCTTCATCAATTTACGCGCCGACAAGGTATTATCTATCACCGTTTTCAACCCTCTTCGACTCCGAGTAAGCGGCGTTTTTTTCTTCCCTATTTTCTGCTGCAAGATAAGCGCGTGTTTTTACGTGCTGAAGGGTAAATCGGGGAATTCAGTTAGGATCTCAACGGAGGCGGAGAAGAAGAAGGAGAAGAAGTACTCGCCGAGATTCGATGGGCTGAGGTTTATCGAGACATTAGTCACTGCCCACAGATGATAAAAGGGTCGAGCTTGCCATTCTTCTATTCAAGTCAGCATTCATTGTCCGAGAATTCCTCCCTCCATTGCTCATGGTTTGGTAGTTTTCCAATTTACCCTGTGGGTTTTCTTATTTGAGTGTATCAATTCGACATTTTTGAGTACTTTTCCTTCAATTGCTCTTCTCCCCCTTTCCGTTTATAGCCCAATGTATGGTGATTCTTGTGGATGAATATTCTTGAATTGAAAAGTGTTAATTTTTCTTTTTTCCATTGGTGGGTGTTTAAAAGCTATCGACTTTGGCCTAATTGTGGGTTGCAGAGATTGAAATGATATTGATTTGTGGGAAAGATGATATCATATTCATGGCAGTGTCAAGCAATGCTGACATGATGATGATGATGATGAAGATGAAGATAGATACTTGAGCTTCAAAGTGTTCATTATGTTTAGACCTTCAAAGAGTTCTGCTTGTTGTCTCCCCATTGAGATATTGGACAATGCTTCAATTAACATATGAATGCTGTAATAGATTTGAATTTTGCTGCAGATAGCAAACTGATCTCCTTCACTTCACAGTTCACACTATGAAGCCATCTTTGTACTTTCCTTAACTTCAGAAATTAAGAAACTAAGCTTCACTTCTTCCTTGAGACAAGACAAGAACAGTCACAGTTCACAATAACAGGGAACAGCTGTCACACACACTGTGTGTGTGTGAATGATTAGTCAATTCAAACTAACAATCATTAACTACGTTATTTACTCCATAGTTAAAAAAAGGGATTTTTAGAGATAAATAAGTTATAGAGTTATGATTCAGACCCTCCATATTTGATTTTGTAAACAACTACTGACACGTGGTTGAAATTGAGTTTTAACTCCCCATTGATTAATTACCATAATGTCCTTTCTTCTCATATTTTCTTTTTATATTTTAATTTATTTTTAACTTTTTGATTACATATCTACCAAATCATTAAATCATTGTTATTTCATGTGATTTATATGATAATAACAAATAAACATATCTAGTTTATTCCATATTTCATGACAATCAAAATGATATCAATATGTCATATTTTTCGATATTCATAAGAATAATTTTTTTCTTTTATAAATTCTGCAATATGTGAAACGAAATACTTGAAATAAGGGAATAAATACTTAAATCGAGACAAAAATACTTAAAGTTCAGCAAATAATACCAATATTTATACAAAATATACAAATCAATTGGATCGAGTATTTTAAGAAAAAAATGCATTCTTTCGTCATAAATCGTATATGGTAATGACATTTAACATCAACAACATGAAAAAAAAATATTTTTGCTCTCAACTTCACATTCAATGTATGTTAAATACTTAAATCCATATTTAAATACTTAAATTTCTGCAAGTATCTTACATTGTAATAATATTTGTCATCATAAACACAAAAAATGTGTTTCCTTCCAACTTTACCTTAAACTAACTCAGGTACTTGAATTCGATGTTAAAATACCTTAATCGAAACTAAAATACTTAATTTTAGGTCAATAATACTTAGGGTCCTACTATTCACACAAGCACAAAAAATGAGTTTCTCGCAACTTTACCTTAGACTAATTCAAGTACTTGAATTCGATGTTAAAATACCTTAATCGAGACTAAAATACTTAATTTCAGATTAATAATACTTATATTTATGCAGAAAATACATCTTAATTATACATAGTCATTAAAGACCAAAATAATAGTTTTTCATCAAATATCCTACATTGTAATGATATTTATCTTCACACAAGCACAAAAAATGAGTTTCTCGCAACTTTACCTTAGACTAATTCAAGTACTTGAATTCGATGTTAAAATACCTTAATCGAAACTAAAATACTTAATTTTAGGTCAATAATACTTATATTTGTGCAGAAAATACATCATAATTGTACCTAGTCATTAAAGACCAAAATAGTAGTTTTCAACAAATATCTTATATTGTAATGACATTTATCTTCACACAAGCACAAAAAAGGAGTTGCTCGCATCTTTACCTTAGACTACTTCAAGTACTTAAATTCGATGTTAAAATAACTTAATCGAGACTAAAATACTTAATTTTAGGTCAATAATACTTATATTTATGCAGAAAATACATCATAATTGTACCTAGTCATTAAAGACCAAAATAGTAGTTTTCATCAAATATCTTACATTGTAATGACATTTATCTTCACACAAGCACAAAAAAGGAGTTGCTCGCATCTTTACCTTAGACTACTTCAAGTACTTGAATTCGATGTTAAAATACCTTAATCGAGACTAAAGTAATTAATTTCGGTCAATAATACTTATGTTTGTGCAGAAAATACATCATAATTGTACCTAGTCATTAAAGACCAAAATAGCAGTTTTCATCAAATATCTTACATTGTAATGACATTTATCTTCACACAAACACAAAAATGTGTTATTTGCTGAAAATTTAAGTACTTAAATCTCAATTTAAATATTTAACATACGTTGAATGTGAAGTTGGGAGCAAAAATAATTTTTCATGTTGTTGATGTTAAATGTCATTACCATATAAGATTTACGATGAAAGCATCCATTTTTACCTTAGAATACCCGCTCCAATTGATTTGTATTTTTAGTATAAATATCGGTATTATGTGCTGAAATTTAAGTATTTTCATCTCGATTTAAGTATTTATCCCCCTATTTCAAGTATTCTGTGTCACATATTGCAGAATTTACAAAAAAAAAAAATTATTCTTATGAATATCAAAAAATATAAGATATGGATATCATTTTGATCGCCATGAAACAAAGAATAAATTAGATATGTTTATTTATTTTTATCATATAAATCACATGAAATAATAATGATTTTATGATTTAGTGGATATGTAACAAAAAGTTAGAAAATGAATTAAAATATGAAAAGAAAACAAGAAAAGAAATGGCATTACAGTAATAAATCAGTGGGGGAGTTAAAACTAATTTTGAGCCTCATGTCAGTACTTATATACAAAATCAAATATATAGGGTCTGAATCATAACACTAGAAGTCCATTGGCTAGTTATCTCTAAAATCCCCAAAAAAGTTAAAAAAAATAAAAAATAAAAAAACCAAGTCAATTTGAAAAATTAGATTCACTGTGGACTGTGGAGTATGGGCTTGCTATTATTGTATGATAATAAATTGAAGTATTTACAGCAAGCAAAAACATCGTCTTTTCTTCCCCACTTGCTCTGTCTCTGTCTGCTTCCTTACCCAAAAAGTACTCACTCACTCTCAGTAGTCCACACACACTCACCCTTAACTACATGGCCATGGAGTTCTCTTATCTCCATCACCGCCGATGTTCTTCAGCCTTTCTGCCCCTTGTCGTCATCCTCCTTATCTCAGGTAAAATCTGCCCTTTTCGACAGCTATAGCTACTGAGCTTACCTTATTATCCTTTGTGTTCTAATGCTCACTCAATTACTGCATAAATAACGTTAGTTGAAGCTAATTTCCATGCAGGAGGAGCTACATTCCGAGGGGCAGCCTCATTAGGCATCAACTACGGCCAGTGGGGGGACAACCTCCCACCGCCTTCTTCCGCCATCCCTCTCATCAGATCCACCGGCGCCACGCGCGTCAAGCTCTACGACGCCGACCCGCGCGTCTTGAAATCATTCGCCAACACCAACCTGCAGCTCATCGTGAGCGTCCCCAACGAGTGCCTGGACCGTATGTGCGACCCGGCCCAGGCCCTCGACTGGGTCAAGAAGAACGTCCAAGCTTACCTCCCGGCCACGAAGATCACCACCGTCGCCGTGGGGAACGAGGTGCTCACCCTCAACGACACGTCTCTGTCCGACAAGCTCCTGCCGGCGATGGAGAACATTCAGGCCGCCATTGTCCAGCTCAACCTGCAGAGCCAGGTCCAAGTCACCACCGCCCACAACCTGAGGATATTGGAGACCTCCTACCCGCCGTCTTCGGGGGTGTTTAGGAAGGATCTGGCCAAGAAGCTGGCCTGCGTCTTGGACTTCCACTGCAAGGTTGGCTCGCCGTTCTTGATCAACGCCTACCCATACTTCGCATACAAGTCGAACCCCAAGCAGGTCGCCTTGGACTTTGTCTTGTTCGAAGGGTCTGGAATTACAGACCCTGCCAACGGTCTGCACTACGACAATATGTACCACGCCCAGGTTTGCCGTTTTGGCTTACAAATCTTACATTGTCTGTATTATCTTATCATTGCTGCGGCGGTAATAAAAATCGTAACTTGGCGCAGATTGATGCAACCCATTCGGCAATGGAGAAGCTGGGCTATAAAAACGTGTGCCTGCAGGTATCAGAGACGGGGTGGCCGTCGAAGGGCGACTCGGACGAAGCCGGGGCGACGCCGGAAAATGCCAGGAAATACAACTGCAACTTGCTCAAGCTAATCTCTGAGAAGAAAGGGACGCCGATGAGGCCTAATGCTGACCTCAACGTTCATCTTTTTGCATTGTTTAATGAGAATAAGAAGCCAGGTCCCTCTTCGGAGAGGAACTTCGGGCTTTTTAAGCCCGATGGAACGCCCGCTTACGATTTGGGATTCAAGGTTTCTACCACGACGCCGCCGGGGTCTAGCACGACGACTCCTTCGGTATCAACTCCGAATTTAGGATCTCCTTCGGATGGATACTTGTCGATTGCCGATGATGCTCCTGCTGTGAGTTTTTAATCTACCTAGCCTTTCGAAGTTTCATCCTTCCCCTGAATGATGGCCTATCTTTTACCTACTTTAATGTGCGTGATATTAGTTAGGTTGGTGAAGAAATGCTACTAATAATACTCATAGAAAAGATAGAAGATACTGCTAGATGGCCTTCATTTGATTCAAATATAGTAGGGTTCTATTTCAAAGGTACTAGAATTGTTGGTCTTCCATTCAAGTGGTAGTAAATGAAGGTTTTGATGAGTAATGTTGTCTATGTTAGGGACTCATCTCATTAATGGCTGCCTGTGGTAGTTGTGTCATTCTTGAACAACCAAGCACATTTAAGTATTTGTCGCAAATAGTTAAAAGATTAAAGAAGCATATGAAACTATGTATATCCGACTTGAAAGTGAGTCAGTTAGGTGATAAAGCTTGTAATATTTTCTTTCTATCTCGGATTGGAAATATACTTACTGCAACAGATGTGAGCTGCTGTTTAAGTGTGGACCATATAGAATTTCTAGTAAGAAATGAATTATGGCCAGAAGTAGTAATAATTGTTTCTCAAGCTGTGCTATGGAAATTGCAGGAAAGACTCTCTCTTCGAAGGCTGCTACTACCTTCCATGTCCCTCGTGGTTTCGACGCTCATCATCGCATTGCATCTCTGATCTTACGCCAAGAAAGACCGAAGAACCATTTGAGGGGTTGAAGGAGAGAGCTCACTGCCTTGCATTAACATTCTTTGTCGAAAACCGTTAATCATCAATAATGCATGATTGATCTGTCTAACATGTTCTACAGATATAACTATATCATCCATGTAAGTTTAATCAGTTCAATCATGCAGACAGAAGCTGCCTTTTGTATTTCCTTAGTTAATTTCCCTTCTTTTAGGCTGGCAATTGTTGTCTTAGCTTTCCTTTTTCCTCTCTCATGTCATATGTGTATTGTATGCATTCTTCTTGCATGATTGTTCTGTCTTCTTTGTTGCTTTTCTTGAAGGAATCGAAGGTCTTTATCAACTGTGATAGACTGATGAATGATATGGTGGGAGGGAAGAAATATGACTTTTAATATTATGAACAAATGATGTTCTAACAGCAAAGATGCAATACAACATAAGTACATATCCTTAAACCGAGCAACATAATGCTCTGTTTCTCAACTACAAATCGGGCACAGAACCAATCCGTTCTCATTACAGTCGCCGCACCTCACCACCGAATCCTTCTTCTTCCCGAACCCGTCGACCGCCTCTTCGACCACAAGCTTACAGCTTCCATGGCAGGTAAAGCACGGCAAGAACCCAACTCCACCGCAGCCTTCACAGGCGAAGCAAGCTCCGCCCGTCGATGAAGACGTCTTGGGCAACCCTTTTACCAATTCCCAGACGCGCCCTTCCTCGACTATCATCATCATTTCGTCAACCCCGCCAATGTACCTACCCTTGACGAAAACTCTAGGAGGTATCATCTCATCCTTTGGCTTCCCTTTCATCAGCTCTCTGAGCTCGTCCCTGAACCCTCGATCCATCGAAATGTCTCTCTCGCAGACGACTATCCCGAGCCCGCGAACCGCGGATCTCACCGCATTGCAGGCCTCGAAAGTCTTCCTCACGCCTCGCAGCGAGGTGGAGTACATCACCACCCTGTTTTCTCCGTGCGGAGGGCAGAGCAGCTCGAATCGTTCAAGATAGGCGTTTGCATCGTCGCGATTCTTGCCCACGTTTGGGTTCAGATTCTCGTCGTCGGCGGGGAGTGAGACGCCGTCGCCATCGGCACCGCCGCCGGGGTAAGTTTTCTTAGGGGGGAGAACGTTGAATCGGAAGCTGGGGATGTGATCGGAGTCGAGGCCGCGCATGAGGTCCCACGAGTTGATGGTCTCTAAAGGTGCTTGCTTTTCTTGCTTGGTAGCTTCTTCCCTTTGCTCTCGGCAGTGAGACTGCCTCAGGGCCCGCGGCTCGGAGAGTATCGGGCTGGGGAAGAGAGAGCCCAGGGTGGTCCGCGGCGGCGGCGTCGATTGGGTTGGTGGGACTGTGACGGTTGATTGGTTGTCGAGGGTGGTCAAGAGGCCGTAGGTGGTGGACGTGAGCGACACGATGTGGTGGCTAAAGCCCATCTGCGAGAGCTCTTCGTCTTGGCTGAGCAGTGTGGAAGAAACGCAGCCCATATCTTCAACGACGATAGATTTGAATCTGAGGAATAGTTAGTTCGCTTTGTTGTGTGGCATTCAATTTTGAAAATCTGAGTTGTGCAGTAAATGCTATCATATGCGAATGAGAGAGTATTGTATTGTTGTATCGATTTTTGGCCGGTTTTAGCGCTCAAAATGATTTTTTGCTTTATTTTGAATCCTAAGGTAAGAAAGAAAGATAGATAGATAGATACTGCATATGTTTCTTTTTTTCGAGGCAAGAAATGAAAAGGGCAGCACCTTAAGCGGTGGCTTTATTTATTTATTACCTCGGAAGTTGAGTTTCGTTGGTAGTGTAATAGTGATAATCAACTATCATATGCCATTGAATTACTTACAAATGTCCAATTTTAAGTTATGGGCCTGAGGTGTGGTGGAAAGAAAGAGTTGAATTTATTCTTCATCTGCTTGCTCATGAGTATACACAAACTTCTGTTTCAATTCTTGAATTTATTCGAATAGTCGATTATTGAAGTAGCTATTGTATGCGAATAACAAAGTATAAAATGCCAAACACACATAAGTTATGTCTACAGATCATATATACTTTAAACAGTATCTACAATGTATGTGTGTGACGTCTCACCTTCCATGCGCTATCCGACTAGACAAGTACACCCGAGAGATCGTTGAATTTCTGGGTCAGCAAGACAAACGCCGTCCAGGTCGAGGCAGCCCGGAAAAAGCAGCTCGGGATAAGAGATGAGACAGATCAACTTAGATCAAAACCAGCTTCTGAACTTATTGCATAGACCAGCTTCTGCTCCATATGCTGCTTGCTGTGTGTGTCCCGTCGATACCATTACTCAGTTTAAAGGTAACTAATGTGAAGAAGTTTGTGCTCTCGAAGTAGAACTGAAAGTGTTATTACCTTCGGTAAGGAGGAAGTTTAAGAAGATTCATGCACGTGGCAGATGTTGGTAAGCGGTCAACAGCTTCATCGGATGCATCGCCAGCAGTTCTACGGGGTTTAAACAAGGAAAAAGTGTTGGAAATCGAAGATGTTTATAGAAAAAGAGATCGAAAATGACAAACTTTGGATGTACCTCTGTATGCAGAAAGTAGGCTCCAAATAACTAAATCCAAGCAACGGCCCTCGAGAGCATCCAGTTGCAAATCTGGCAGCGGAGTTGAGAAATGGAACGCAATCGTTAAGATCACAAATGTGATGGAAAATATGATAAAGAAAAGAAAAGGTAAAGCTTACAGAGGGATACATAAGGCTGCTTAAGTATTTGAAAATTGAAAAGAGACTAATATAAGGCATACTTTAGAAATTTCCTCTGATTTTCCAAGCTGAGGTTCTCGATAACTTCCCAGAACATCTTAATGACATAGTGATCCTGACAAAGAAGATGCTTCATGCTTGTCAATATATAAACAGGGGAAACATAGCCTGGCGGTTGTGATCGTGATATTCATCTAAAGGTGCGCATCAAATGCAATATAAAGAAACTTCATCGTCGAGTAGATAAGATCAAAATGTACTCAACTAGGGATAAAAATGCGCCTAAAAGCTTACCTCATGATAGCCACCAGTATAATTAGTGTTTACTCGGAGATCGTGAAGATTAAATCCATCAGCCGCTCCAGATATTAGAAGCTGGGATGAAGGCAAGAAAATATATCAACTAATTATGAGCTATTTGGGGAATATGTGAGAAGCTTATACTGATATTTGGTAAAAACAATTGCAATTCATATGCATAACCAGCATTGAATTGAACTATTAATATTACTTTGGCAAACTGAAAAAATGTACAGAACATGTACTCGAAAAAAACAAATGAACATGGCAGTGCTAACTATGACGTTTATGTACGTTGAAAATGTTCCCATGTTTTTACCAGGAATATGACAACCAATAGATACGTAAACATAGCACACAAACAAAAGTATATATACTACCAACTTTTCTCTCCGGTCTAAATGGCATAAATAACTTGTGCACATAACTTTTTGGGTCATGGGTTCAAAAGTTGCAACTTCCTTTTAATTAACGAACTATATGCTTAATAAAGATATCAGTATTGTGAGTTGCATATCAGCCTAACACACATACACATTTATACAATTGTGAGCATTTCAACGTCAACCCTGTCGCAAGAACGGAAATTAAGATTCATCTTAACTCTAAAGCAAGCATCACTAACCGAGGTCAATCAAAAAAATATCAGGGACTAATCATATTCAATTACCTGAAGTTCCTGCTCATTAAACATGTCAATCCAGTCTTTCTGAATAAGCCGCTGAAAACCTCTCAGAAAATGAGAACTTTGTTGACGTATCTGCATGTAAAAAAGTGAATATCAGTCTTACAACCTTAAAACATAATTATTAATATCCAATATCTATCATGCATATCTCTACCGTTATGTACTTTGTGGAAAATAACGAATGGGATAGTGGGTGTGTGTGTGTGTGTGTGTTATTGAACAAACTCTACCACTTATATAGAGGTATAAAACTAGTTTCAAAGCAACAACCATGTCAGAGAATGTTTTACTACCTGAAAATTCAATCGATGGTTTGCTACAAGATGAATGAATTGAATGACATTGTCATTAGTGACTTTGATGTTTTTTCCTCCAGGAAGAAGCTCTTTTTCGGCTTGCTCCCCATATTCATTGTTCACAATAACGAAGTACAATTCTAAATTTGATATGTCACCCTTGTAATGCTGCAAAACATAAAAAGTGAGCTAATAATTTGATTAAGTGCAGAATGACTTTGGTCAGAAATGAAATTTCTCTCGCATCACGGTGCTTGCAGAATGTGTTACTCAAGCCAAACCAGCTAATCATTTCAAGAAAACAATAAAATCATCTTTTTCAATTAATAGCTATAAAACATGGTGGCTATTCTAAAATGTTCCACAAGATAGGTAATTGAAAAATATTGATTGCTACAGAGATAACCACTTTCAGAATATGTTGAAAATCTTATCATGTATAATTTAGTGCAGGGACCCATTGAACAAATCTTAATAGGAGCGAATTATTATTATACAAGTCTAATACTCATACGAAGAACGATCGGACCACACTGCACAATGATTTAAAATGTAGATGAATTAACCTTCAGGAATATAAGATGTCGATACAATTCTGGATCCAGTGAGGGCAAGTCATTCAAATAGTTAAACCTGAGAAAGAAAAAACACGAAAATCAACAAATAATGCAGTGACAACCATATTCAAATCTAAAATAAGAAAAGAATAGAAGACAACAATTCAACAACAACAAAAAAACAATTTATGCACAATCATTATTCGCTCGCTAGTTAATTTTATACTATAATCAAATTTAACCAAAAGGAACAATAAAGCCCTCAACATAATTAATTAGATGATGGGCAATGTGGATGAATGTAAAAGCTATACATAAATATGATTACATACAAAACGATGTCTGACAAGAATCAAAACCTTCAGCTGTGAACTAATAAGCTTATTCAAACCACAGAACAGTGAACTAAGAAAGGCCATGTACATATTAAAATAGCATCATATATGCACTTACTTCTGCTTCAATTTGCTTAAGAAGAATGTAGCAAATGGTATATCAACCAGAATGCCCTCAAACATTGCCTGTATAAATAAATGAGGTTACCACATCATAAAACTCTCGGAGGTAAAGTTTTACATATAAAAAAACCCAACAAGCAATTATATCATGAAATGTTCCTTTTATACATAAAATAATTAAGGAGCATAATGAAAAGAATATATAGACAAAAAATAAAAATAAAAATCACGGCCATCAATACAAGAATTTAACAAATAAGCTATGTGGAAGACTATGGTTGATGGTCATTTAACAGTGTAGCGGCTAGACTTGTCACTTGGGTGAACAGATGGAGATACATGTAATAAAAAAATCAAAACTTATTCACTGAAGATAGTTATACAATCTCATCAATGAAAAAATAAAATAAAATAAAACAATGTTAGAATAAGCTGAATTATATATATACATATAAATATACTACATTATATATATATATATATATAAATATACTACATATAGGTTTGGAACTGGATAATTAGAGCACATGCAAGTTCTAGTTTTGAACCTTAATATATACTACATTATATATATATATATATATATAATATATATATGAGAAATCTTATGGTGCTCACAATGTGAGCACCACTCACATACACTCACATTGTCATTGCCACATCATCATACATTAATTATTATTATGTGAGTGATGCTCACACATGGTGCTCACCTGTGAGCACCATAAGATTTCTCTCTCTCTCTCTCTCTCTATATATATATAGGTGAGCACCATAAATATATATATGTTTTGGAACTGGATAATTAGAGCACATGCAAGTTCTAGTTTTGAACCTTAATCTACATAATGGTTTCATAAGAGTTCCTCACATTAGAAAATGTCAAAATAAGAAGAATCGCAAAACTAACTTCAATCATTACAAACACGGAATAACTACTCAAGTTTCATAACTAAAATGATAAATCATGCAATATGGTTGCAAACATTTTTAAATAAAAACTGGAAATATTATCCAAGGAAAGAGGTTGCCTGCCTTAGCAAGAATAATTCCGAGAAACTGAAAAAACTGAAGATGCTGTTCATGTATCAGTCCAGATCCAGGATTGGGGTAGAGGAGGTGATCCACAGTTTCCTGGAAATGTTAATTCAATGCCAAGGTAAGTATATAAGTTGATAGTGATACATACAATATATAATGACAAATAGTACTTGAATATATAAAAACGAAATCACGACTCTCTTTTTCGGACAAAAAAACACACTGCAAAACTTAATCCAATTAAAAGCGTCTTATGCCATCTTGAAACTAAATGAAAGTTTTTAACGTCTATAAAATTCAAGGAATTTGACATATGATGAAAATTCGAATGATCAAACAGTTAAAGATCTAAAAAGTTTTTAAATTGAAAGTACAATCTGTAGAAGCAACCTTAAATAATCCATACTGGACGTCAAAGGCTGCCCGAGTGATGTTCTCCATAAAATCTTTGAATATTCCTCCACCATCAATACCAGCCTCCTCAACTCCTAGCTCATTTACAAACGTTATACGAATCTGGAAACCTCGCACCAGATGAAGAGTTACTATAAAAGAATTACGAAAGCAGATGCTATATCACAAGTCAAGAACACATCCAAAACAAAATAGAGAAAAAGTGACATACAGCTCCTCGAAGATCATCTTCAGCTAGCGCATTCAACTGGCTAAAAGCATCTTCTAAAATATGATCACGTCTTATTTTAAATCTGCTCCTTGCAAAAAGACCTTGAGCGCTATTTCTTTCTTTCATTGTTGCCAGTTGTGACTACAAAGCCGAATTTACCAGTCATGAAGGATACAAAATTTATGAAGCCAAAAAACGGATGATAGAAAGTGGAACTTTCAAGTAATTTCACAGATGGCATACAAACATTGTATAGTTGAGCTAGATGACACTTCTAAAAAAACCTCACATTGAATATTTTAGCCCGGCTTGTGAATGGAACTAAAAAGGGAGCTTGTTTCAGGATGTCACTCGCTCTGGTGTTTCCTGTCATTGCCTGGGAAATTTTTCACTGCGATGGTAAGACACTATTGATTTACATAGATGATCAACTGACATAACATGCTATTACCTGAGAAAAAAACGAATCATTGGCACCATCAGCATTGAAGTCACTTGGGGAGGTAAATTCGCGTCTGTTATTCCAGTCTTGCAACTGTGAAATATCGCTAAGTAAGTCTGATTTAAATAAGAGTACACATTTCATTTTACATTGTTGAACTGAGAAAGGCGGAATAGATTTATCAAGAGAAACTAGGACAGGAAAAACGCATCCTGGTGTATTACGGGACATACCTGAGACATGAGTTCCGAAGCAACCATACAAAACCTATGTTGAAGAAATTCCACAGGGTGACTCTTCATGGCATTTGCAGAATTCGAAAAATTGAGTGTTGCCACGGAATTCAGCCAAAGAATCTGCCACAAGGCCTAAACAAGTAACAACACTGTTATTAAGACTCCAATTACAAGATGTTTCCCATTATCTAATCCCAAAATCAGAGTGCTTGGTAATTTACACAACACCAACTATAGTAGTATAACTTTGAGTCTTACCAAAGGAATTGTGAAATAGAGCACGCCACAAAATGAATAAAAATGTCTACAGCTTCAAGATAATCACATTTTATTTAAACTCACAGAGTAGAATTCTCAAGCTCCCAAACAGTGAGATCACTATGCTTACATCATTGAGTCTCAAATAATCTTACTATTAGACTATCATTATGCAAGTATTTGGCAGAATCCAGGAGGTTTCAGGCACATAATTTTAAACCCCATCCAGCCAGTTGGACTTGTACAACTTTCAAATCACAATACAGCACGAAGATTACTGCTGCGCTAACAATTATGCCTAAGAAGCATTGCATGCACAACACTGTTTTTGTAAATAACCAATTTAACAGTATATATTTATCATGCCAAATCCTAATGGTAAACTTTCAGTTTAAGAATGCAAACTATGACTTTTACCTGTCTTAAGATGACAATTAACAGTCTGATATCCACCAGTGATAGAGGTTTCTCTTTTTCATAGAACTCCTCATTGTCAACAACCGTTAGCATGTGTCTAAGCAAGAACGTTAGATCATTAAAAAAGAATCGCAAACAAGCTCATAAGGCATTAGGTATGGACTCAATATCACACATAACAAATACCTACTTGTAAACAGGGCAAAAAGCAGCTAAAGGTAATACCCAACCAGGCGTCTCTATAGGCATGTGAGGAGATTGCATGGGCAAAGAAGACCAGGTATCATTTTCATGGCATTTCTTTATAAAATTCCATAAAACAGGCACCAGTTCCGTCCTAAATGCTAGTACGGTTACAAAACTTTCCAGGGGCAAAATATTGAAGGTGACATGCAAAAAAGAACACGTTGCACCAATAGCAGCAACTTCTTCAGAACAGGCCCCGCCCTTGTGTGGATTTATAGGAGAAATCTCACTCAACAATACATTTGTCTGCTCAAGAAAAAAACGTCAAAGCAAAAATACTTCTAATAATCAAAAGCATATTATACACAACTAGCAGCAGATATGGTTGCATACCAATTGCAGAAAAAACCGTGAATCCAAAGCATCGACAATTTGTTGATACAAATCCTTATTAAGTCTTAATCCTGTTGATTCATCGCCAATAAGCATCTCATCTTCATCCATCATGGAATCTGAACAAGTTGGAAAGAGAAAACAAGAATTAGATAATCAACATTAACATCATAAAGATAGGGGAACCTGACTGGAAAGAACAAGATATAGAAAGCATAAAACTGTATGTATATACCTCCAGAATTCGATGCCTGAAGAGTTGGCAGTGCTTGAAGCAAGAATGTCGCGACGGTAACAAAATCTATAGCCTGTAGTGATGAAGAGTACCATTTCGGAGATAAATTTTGTAATATGATACGATATGGAAGGAAAAGCAAAAATAAAACTAAGAAACAAGAACGACGTAATGATTTCTCAAACTAGTTGGAAGTTACTTCACTGAAGGATTTGAATCAGAATAAAAGATTGCCTTTGGCATTAGACAGATGGAAAATGAGAGACATAAAACAAGCATTACTGACTTTGTGAGGTCAATTAAAAGGTGAATGAATGTTATCTTTTATTTTGTCAAACAGATATATTTCAAGAAGTATTGAGATACCAAGTACGGCATGTCTCCCAGACATGATATCTAAAGCATCTATGCTTAAAATATACAACTAATACATCAATTCCACTTTTCAGACTCTATCTAACTGTGACAGGCAGTGATGGCTCCTAGGAATGCATGACAATTCAAGTCCACAAGATCCAAGAAGTCCATAAGGATTGGTAACTATTCCTGCTGGAATTCGAGGATATTTAAATAACATTGAATAATTAATTTGAGGATATTTTAATTATTATCAGCTAAAAATTTCAATTCTGGAGTATTTAAGATCCTAATAGCCATATTTTATTATATTTAGAAATTGTTAAGAAGCCTTGTGCCTTCTGAAGATATTAAAACTTTTCTAAGTAGAAGTGTTCCCTAGTGAATTTTTTTTGACAAATTATAGGGATGGTGATGAGCATTGTGTTGAATATTTCCTATCTTCTATTCCATTCATTGATACATTTCTCCTTTCTAGAAGCTAAACTGAATATCTCATCAACTTTTGGCGTTAAAGATGAAAAAAATATATATATTAATTTAAAATAATTGGAAGATCACTTCACCCAAGCAAATGAACCGTGATGCCTAATAGCTGTTCCAGCAGCTTCCAGTAGATTTCCTAGAAGGCAAGCATAACTTGGAAAGTCACTTGATAAATCAGCTGGCAGAACATTCGCGTAATTTTTCACATATAATGTGATCTGATGGATATAGTGCTGACTCAGTCCTGGTGCAGCATAAGCCTGGAAATGAAATCATTAAAAAAAAAAAAACATAGTGAACGAAAATATGCTAACTTCAATACATGTTATCTGCAGTTGAACCAAAAACATTAATGCTTTGTCTCAAAGCGACACAAGTCTATGTAAAATGATTATTTGTAATAGAAACATGTACATTCAAGGAACCAAAGTTTTACATAGTAAACATATCAATGAACTTATTGAACATGAAAAAAAATACCTCCTTCAGGTGTGGAAAGAGTTGCCACAAGAAAGGGATTGATAGGATTTGAGACGAAAAGCTCCAACGAGGATCATTAGTTAAACAAGTACAAGATTGTTGATCCACATGAGACACAACGAGGGTAAGAACTCGCTCCAACAAAGACGTGATCCTAAAGGATTCCTGCACCACTTAAAGAAGGTTAATAAAAGTACCAATCAAGATTGTCGATCCACTCGATATGATACCACAAAATTCTACAACTAGATCAAATGTCTTCAATGAAATCAGCACCTATAAAAGCTAATAATCTGGACTTTACAATTCGGCAATTCATCATGTTAGAATATCCAAAATTTTGACACCCAAGGAACAATCCAAAATTATGACTCCCTTGAATCCTATTTGCACCACACTATTCCCACATAATTATGCAAACAAAATTTACGCAAAAACATCACACACAAACTGTAGATGGAAACTACAATGCTACACGGCTATTGATGTTGCCTAATAAAACTAGGCAAATCCAAACCGTTTAGCTTGCAAAACAGTAACGTGGAATAAGATAAAGTGAATCATAATCTGATAGATGCATCTGATAGCATGGAGGACAGCAACCCGTGAATAAGCAGAAAGAGTACCTTTCCAATGAGAATTATTTCTCTAAACATGGAGTACATTTTTTTTTGTGATAAATAGCAAATGGTGCAGCAAGCCCAAGGGAGCTTCGGATCGATCAACAATATAACGGTCTCTTGCAAGACATTTGATGGCCCGTTGGAGTTTTCCGATGTAGAGAATAACTGATCCTTAAGCTGATTTCTGTAAAGGAGAGGACAGATTAGACTAACATATCAAATAAAAAATTCTGAACCATGGTTGAGATAGATGAAAAAATCCGAGGCCTAAATGATACCAACAGGAATACTCTTAAAGGTGGTAAGGGAATTAAGAAAAAAATCTCCCGGATCAGACCTATTTTCATAGATTGCACGAATACAAGCATGTAAAAGACGCTTCACCCTGTACTCCACAAGATGCATATTAGAAGTGTAGTCAGCGCCGGCAAATAAATTTACTATCTCCCCAGCTGCAAGATGAGAAAATGCAAACACCGGGTTAAAGTGTGGCAAACATAAGCTTATGAATGAAAAAGAATCAGAAATATCTGAAGCAAGAAAACCAACTGCAACATCTCATGAGCAGCAGATTCACGAGAAGCAACAAAATGTACAATTCCATTTTCACGGGAAGTACATCACACGTCCTACATGCATCAAAGAAGAAATAACAAGGGGAAACTCACCATTATTACTAACAAAATTAAGAAGCAGCCGACATGTCTCCACCAGAGCAGAAAAGTCAGCTACATATTTTGGGTTGAAGAAAAATAGAAGCTGCGAGAGAAAATCAGAATCTGGACCAAAACACTGCCTGAAACAGCAAATATGGAAAAATATTCAGGGAAAGTAAAATTGATTGGGAAAAAGTTAAATCGCCTATTCGATAACTCTAAAACTGAAAACTGAAAGCAGTCTGCATTTCCAATATATGTATAACCACATGAAGGACATAGAAGTCCAAACACGATAAATTAATCCAAGAGATGGTCAATAACTTACCTCGTAACATCTCGAAAATTTTTCCCGTACGTTGAGAAAAAAGCTTCACGGATTTTGGAACGTTCAGCCTCCACTACTCTTCTTCCTCTAACACATTTCTGCAAACAGAACTTCCAATTGTTAGCAAGAAAATTTGTTTGTCCCATCATCACACAAACATAATAGATAATATTCACATGAAACGACACAGAAATTCATAGTAAATCATGTCCACATGACTCCATTACTATCCACTAAAAATTTGGAATTTCTTTGCAAATAAAAAAAATGATGAATTGCAATGAATAGATAAGTACAACTTAATGAATGTAATCTCATTTATTTCCTTCATTTACGCATGTGTTACAGAACCAACTAAAAAGTAGCGGGATTGATCAAACTACCCACCGATTTTGTCTTTTAATACATTCCTAGGCTACTGATTGACAATTTTTGAGATGCAAGACTTCAATCAGATAACAGAATCATTCAGGAGAATTTCAACAGAAAGCATTGGCACCGAGGAATTTCATTTAAAATAAACAAAAACTGATATCATTTGCTCCAACATAAGCTTGTACGCTTAGTTACTACTCCGAATCTAACTGAAAGGCTCGTAAAAGTATCTAGTTACTCTACCATAAATATTTCAGAAGCATCGCATACTGGCCTCAAAACCCATGCGCTCCCACCAAAAAAAGTTTCATTTCAACTCCTCAACAATGACACCATGTATATTCACATTTCTAGTAAACGAACGCCGGCCCAGTCACTTAACTTCACATTCAAGAAATCTCTACTAAAAAAACCATAAACAAGTAATCAATAATAATAATAAAAGAATTCTATCAATGCACCCCGAATCAATGATACAAATGCTAACCACCGAAATCAACAAATACACATAAAAAAGCCAAAGCCATTATTAAATCGAAAGAAAAGGGAAAAAAAATATAAACATACCTGAATTTTCAGTGCAGCAGAATTCTGCTGCCGCAACAAGAGTCGACGGTTCCTCTCCTGACGCGTCTGTTCAATCAGCTTCTGAACGTCCCTCTCCTTCGAACTACGACCCCCCAAATCAACCTTTTTTCGCGCGGAAGGATCGCCGGAGAAAAACATTCCCGATGCCACCCTCTTCTTCGTCGTCTCTTCCTTCTTCTTCCACCAGCGAACAGCGATTGAGATTAATCGTTGTCCCCAGCTAAAACTCCTAGCGAACGATGCAAAAAGCCTGATACTTTTCTTGCAAAGAAGCTGAATTCGTCCTAGAAATATGACCCAAAGTGGTCTTCGCTCGCTATTGAGAAAAGAAAGAAACAACTAAATGTAAATGGGCACTGCAATTTCGTCGGTATTTTTATTCTTATTTGATCCTTCAATATGAAGCAGCTTCGAAATATAGGAAGAAGCTTCCAAATCATAGAGATTGGCTTATTTGGGCCTTTAGGTTTATGGGCTTTTTATATTCCAGGCCTCAACTGAGCCCATTAATATTTAAAGCCTGAATCACGTGACCATCACGTGACTAATAATTTCCACTTGGCTTATGACAACATAATTAATTATTTATTATGAAATGTTAAATAAGTTGTGCCGATGTATATTATTTAGAATGTTGGTTAAGTAATAAGATTAGTTGTTAAGTTAAGAATGGAGGTTGGTAAATTTAGCTATGATTATTTTATTGATTAAAATGGTAGATATGATTTTTGTGTGGTTAATGTAATATCTTATTTTGTGGATGTAATTTGAGAGATTTCTGTATAAATAGGTGACTTAAGATGTGTAAAATTAAAAGTACTGTATAGTTATTTAATGCTCTAATTATCTCTCTATAATCGTCGTTATTATAATAATTAATAGTTATAATATTTTACAACATTATTCTTTTTTAGGTATTCTAAGCTTCTTTTTTTTTTTTCCTTCGACTGAAGGCATCATCACACAAGACCATTGTAATTCTCATGCTCTCACTAACTTCATTCTGAATCAATTCTTAACCTCATTATTAGCTATTTGAATCGACTCCACAGGGCGTCGAGCGGGAATAATCCTCTTGGCTCATATATCTACGTACAACAATAATTACGGGAATAATCCATGGGGAGTTCATAATGAACTATTAAATTATATTTTTTTTCAAATAATTTCCCGAATAAGGTCTCCCCCGAAGTATTTCCGACCACGAAACCATAATCCGACGGGGCGGGGTCTCTCTTTGGGGAATCATCCGAGGAAATTTTACCCGAAATTATTCACCACAGTCATATATTATCTTGCCATTGTCACACTTCTCATCCTTCACGGTTGAATAAAAACATGATTAACAACTTTATTTATTATTAAGAGTGTATAATATGGTTGTCCCATTCGTTAAAAAAAGAATGAAAAATCGATTATTGTTAATTTATTTTCTATGCAATTACATGCGCAATATCGCACACGCGGACAAAACCCTAGCCCTAACTAGGGTTTTGTTTTTAAAAAATAAAATAAAAAGACGGTAAAAGAAAAGAAAAATGAAACTATTTGTTGTTACGTTTTCATTAAATATATATACATGTGGAAATACTCAGACCTCTACCTATAGAATATGGGTCCTGCTATTCGTCGTATAATATACTAAGTCTTTGTATATATTTAAAATTCAACTAAATAAAAATTATGGGCAGTTAACTACCGTTGAATCTAATCACAGTGTCCGAATTAAAACATTTGCTGAAAAAAAAAAAAACAAAAAAACCTAACCACATTTCACGCATGTGTGTGTGTGTGTGTGTGTGTGTGTCCAAGGCTGCTAATGAACCTAAAAAATAAATAAATAAACATGTTTATGTTCTTGTCCATATGGAAGCAAAGTTGACTATGCATACGGATGGTTAATGCGTAAGAAAATCGATATAATGGACAAATTAGAATGTAACCATAAGAGAAAAAAAAAATAAAAAGAAATTAATGATCTTTATTATACTATATTCTTGTAGGAAAATCAATGGCGGTCCCCTCCGTCGCCTGCTTATCCAGAATGTCAAGAATTCACAATACCATTTACATAGAAATACTTGCTGCCCTTTTCATTGATCATATAATGGAATGGAAGATTATTGTATGTAAATCTTAATATATATCGTTAATTGAAATTTTGAAATGCCAAATAAATGTTTAAGTCTATAATCGACCGAGTTGAGTGAGAGGTATATTACATACTAAATAATAATTGTTTCTTTATTCCTCCTTTTGTTTAATACAACCAAAATTTCAAAATTTGGTAAATATTCACTCAAGAAACTAAGTTGTCTAGAAGCAAACAAGGTTCATGTCTGTCTTGACTAACACCCAAATCACAATACGATTGCAATACCTAATTAAGTATATAGACATAAATATATCGTAGGAAGTTTCTGTAAAGGTTTTTCTTTTCTTGATAAAATCAATAATAAAGTGAGTCGTTATCACATTCACACACACATACATTTGGTTAATTAGGACTTTCATGCATTAGTTGATGGAAAAGAGTTGACTGCTTGATTGATTGATCAGTTAGACAACAACTATATTACTTAATTTTATTTTTTTCTAGTGAAAATTCCAATTGAAAGATATAGGAAGTTCGAAGCCATTATTGTCGTCCATCTTTTTTTTTCTTTTACATAAATGATCAATAATAGTTATAAAATAATACATAGAAGAACAATCCATGATAATTGAAACTGAACAATAATCAAGAATATATATCGAAGCTTTTCCTTTCTATTTGCCCCCAAGAAATGAAAAGGACGACGAAAAGTAAAAGAAAGGGGGGTAGGTGTAATGTAAGTGTATTAGAAGTCGTCTATTACCTAAGTGTTGTCTCTATCATATGTAAAAATGAACCAATAACAAAGAATTGTGTGACTCATGTATGAATGTATGTAATCCTTCAAATAGGCTCAAACCGCCGCCTATGTGTGGGCCAAAGGGAGTTCAGTCTTGCCAAGAAAATCCCATGTCTAAAAATTACAATAATGGGACACGTGGGTAAAAGCACCTAAATCTTTATTATTATTTTAATTTATATTTATTTACATGCAAACCCTTGCTTCGCTTTTCACCCTACGGCCTCCATTAAGGGGGTAAGGAGTTTCTTCCGACCCGACCCGAATGCATATCGGGTACATAGTTATTCAAGACTTTTGCAAGGAATGGAGGGCAACGGCTGCATTTATGTCGATTGTTAATTAAAGCTTATAAATGAATGAAAATGCTACATAGCTTAGTGCAAATCTTGTGCGTTATATTCTAGCTATGGGCTAAGCCGTTTGCCTTTTTAAAAGCTAATTAATTGGCTACGTATATAGATGCATGCATGCATCTATGAATGTATTAATTGACGAATATTATTTGCCCTACATATATTTTCCTCCAAAATCGTTCTTGGCATTATAATAATATATCATGAAAAAATGATACTTAAAACTTAGGTCAACTAGGCCTCTTATTACAGTGTCTTTATTCCATCTACCGTGCAATATTTAACTATTTGTAAGTAGTACTTACATTCTCCATATTGGAATTATTGCAACCAAAGTACGTGTCCGAATTTTCAAGTGACAAAGTCAAAATGTTCAGTTACAAGTTATATTTTATAATAAAAAAATCGAAACGGTATTTAATATATATACATATATATTTGTGTAGAATGACTAGTAAAAGTACAATTTAATGAGTTATAAAATGGAGCAGTAGATTACATAAAGAAAGTCAAACTTGTCAAACTTCACTCTGTACCGATTTAACAATATATATATATAAAAGATCGATAATTAATTAATTTAATTTAATTTTAAAGGACATCAATGACCAATTGCGACTTTGTCACAACTTCAAGCAAATCCCAACTCTATATAAAGCGCCACACTCTTTTCTAATCCCATAAAAGCAAAAAAAAAAAAAAGAACGTAATTATCTCCAATCCCATCATTTACACATTTTCAAAAAAAATAAAATACATTATTATTTTTATTACACAGCGTCTACTTGAGGCCATGGAGCATCAAGAACAACGACAAGCGTTTCGTAAAAGTGCTTGCAAGAAGCAAAGGAAAGAAGACGACGGCGGCGGCGACAAGTCGGACCTCAGGCAAGGTCCATGGACCGTCGATGAAGACTTCACTCTCATCAACTACATAGCCCTTCACGGCGACGGCCGATGGAACTCTCTTGCACGTTGCGCCGGTGATTCATATATAATCAATTATTTAATAAAATATATATTTATATATATATATATATATATTCAAAACAGCAAAAAATAAATAAATAATGAAATATTTTCAGGTCTAAAAAGAACTGGAAAAAGCTGCAGATTGAGATGGCTAAACTACCTCCGACCTAATGTTCGTCGTGGGAATATTTCTCTTGAAGAACAGCTTTTGATTCTCGAACTTCATTCTCGCTGGGGCAATAGGTATATATATTATAATAATATATTTAACTTATATTATTTAAACTGATTATATATAAAAATAAATCGATATATGTATATATAATAAAGGTGGTCGAAGATTTCTCAGCATTTGCCTGGTAGGACTGATAATGAGATAAAGAACTATTGGAGAACAAAGGTTCAAAAGCATGCGAAGATGCTCAAATGCGATGTGAACAGCAAGCAGTTTAAGGACGCCATGAAGTATCTGTGGATGCCCAGGCTGGTCGAGAGGATCCAAGCCGCCGGACCACCGCCGCAGGTGGTGGTGGTGGCGGCGGCGGCCTCATCATCGTCATTCTCATCTACCACCTTGTACACTCATCAAAGCAGCTACGCAAGTGTTGTGAACTACACCGCCGACAAAGGAGGCATGCACGGCGGCGGCTACTCAATCACGCCGCCGGAGAATTCCAGCACCGTTGAATCCGCCGTAGATTACCATTCATTCAACGATCAATATCAGCGGCCGATCGCGCCGTCATCATTCGACCGAGGGATGGATACGATTCTTGATGATCGTGGTGAGTGGAGTATGGACGGCGGAGATCGTTCGTCAGCTGAGCAGACTTTTTGGGATAATGCTGATGACGTATGGTTCTTACAACACCCATTTAATTGCAATAATTTTTAGATAGAGTAAACTATAAAGTTAGGATTATTAAGAAAGAGGGAAAAGATATTATTAATAATAACTAAAAAGATTGTCTTTTGTATTTGTCTTATTAACTGTTCATAGACTTTTTGGGAGTTGGGTGGTGACGACGACGACTTCTGAATATTAATTTATCGTCGAAGTATGAATATCAATAATATATTTTTCTTTCTAATGAGTAATCATATGAAAGAGGAAAAAAAAAAGATTAACTATATTCGTTTTTGGTAATTATTAAGAGTTGAAGAAATATGTGAGGATAATATCAATAAAAAAAAGATTTAGGTAACTCTACTTTTCATTTAAGCTAAAGACAGGACGATGATGCTATGCTATATATTCCAAACCTTAAGGTGTGTTTGTTCCTGGGTGATCATCTAAAATATCACTGTGATCCTCTTATTATCTCATTATCACTGCATTTGTTTGGCATACGTGATGACTCGTCGCAAGATTACATAGGTGATTAAATTTGGGTGATATTTCAAATTCTGGATCACCCCAAAAAAGCTAGTTGATCATCCATCACTATGATGTTGTAATATTTCTGTTTTTATTTTGGACAAAATTATCCCTATATTTTAACCTTATTTCCTTATATCTATTTTTAGATATTTAACTAATCTACTAAAAAATATATATTTAAAGAATAAAAAATTTAAACATTTATATTATAGAATTATATAGAAAATTTATACTTATGCTTAAAAACTTAAAACTTGATATTGAAACATTAATATTTATCACGTAAAATATTACATCAAAATAAACATATTAATTCATATTACCTAGCTATTATACATAGGATCAAATATGACATTTATACAACATCACCCCATACATCATTGTGATTAAATAAACACAATATTTCAATATCACTTTGTTACACAAAATGAAATATCACATCAAAACAAACACAGTGATGACTGATAACGCATCACCATAATATACCTTCCGGTGAATACTCACATCACTGTGATGTGAATATCACCGTGATATTGGATTACTTCAAATAAACACCTATAAATATATGTGAATTGCTTTGCGTTAAGCTTTTACTTATAATGCGAAATATTTTCTGTTATCATTTTGATATAGCATTTAATCTTATCCACATGTTCAGTTAGGAAGGACGACAGTGCGTACGAGGTTTTGCTTCCCCAAAAGAAGTGCCATTGGGCTTAATCTATATAGACTTATTTGCATGTGGATTATCTATTCTATTTTATTAAGGATCAAGCCAACTTAAAAAACCGTCTGTCAAAATTAATAAAATATAAAATAATAATAAATTATATAAAAAAAACCACCCACTATGTTGAGAAAAGTTAGGTATAATTAATATTTTGTCCCTTTTAATACTTACTTATTTTAATTTAGTTAATTACTATTCTATTCATTAATTTTTTATTTATTATCATCATGTTAAATTATTTTTTCTTTCTATATTCTTAAAAATAATTTACAGTTAAATTTTATATTATATTATATATTTATATTTTATAGTACACAGCATAGAGTATGCACAAATACTTAGTACATATTACAATGCCAATTATGACATTCCACTCTTGGTAATAATAATATAATATAACCATAACATTATATTTCTGTCATTAACGTCGAGCGTAACGTATCATGAAATGATGATTTTTGCTATTCCAAAATATTGGATTATGATTTAACTATACATGCGTCTTAATCAAATTTACTATAAATTTTAATATTTGATTTATAATAGATAGTCAAATTTACTATAAATTTTAATATTTGATTTATAATAGATACGATCCTCGCACATGCAAGTTGCCTAGTGCTTCTGCTTTTTTTTTTTTTTTTTCAGTCACTAATTTCATTTTTTTGACTTAGGACAAGTTATATTGCCAGAATAAATTAAAAACGCGTTTGCCCATTATTTGAAAAATAAAATAAAAACGTGCGCTAAATAAATTTAAAAGGCATTAATACAATTTTATGTGTATGTCTAACTTCTAAGTAGCCCATTATAATTTCAAAAGTAGTTCATGAGTTCGAATTCATTTTGACGGTCATGAGTTCGAAGTTAGTTGAACTCTTGACTACTGCCGAAAGCCGAATCATCTTATTATCAACAATAAAATTTAGATTTATTTCGTACTGAACTCAATCGTAGCGTTGCTATTACTGTAGATTATTTCTCAAAGATAAAATAATATTAGTAAATAATTATTGTATGGGCTGCATTTAAAGCCCATGAAATTTGCTTAGTTGGGCCATAGCCTCCCTCTTCGTTCCTATCCGGTTGGTAACTCTGTGTTTAAGGCTTTTCCAATTGATGTTCAAATTTATTTTCAATATCGGCTGGTACTCATGTGTTTAAGCATTTTTCAGTTGGTGCCCAAAGTATTTTTCAATTCCAATTGGTATTTATATGTTTAAGGCTATTTGAGTTGGTGCCCAAAATATTTTTTAATTCCATTAGGTACCCCTAAGGTATGATAAAAAATAACCCCGCGATTTTAAAGGATAAAAAAATGAAATCTTTAGGTGTAGGCACGTTAGTTGCTAACGGAATTCTAGAAAAGATAAAAAAATGATTCATACACCTAAAGATCCCATTTTTTGGTCATTTAAAATTACGGGTTTATGTTTCCTCATATATTAGGGTTATCTACCGGAATTGAGAAATACTTTAGGCACTAACTGGAAAAGCCTTAAACACAGGGATACTAATCGAAATTGAAAAATTACTTTGAGCACCAACTGGAAAAGATTTACACACAGGGGTACCAATCAGAATTTAAAATAACTTTAGGCACCAACTAAAAAAACCTTAGACACATGTTTATCAACCCAAATTCCCCATAATGTATCTATCTATATCTACGTTCTAAAATCTAAAACATATCTTATATAATATATATGTATGTCAGACGGTTCGTACGATTTGAGTTATGGGAAAATGCGTAGAGTTGACTGCAATTTCATATTTATGATTGCCATATAAACTTTTTTTTTTTCTTTTTTCAAGTACTGACAATCTACTATAAATTTTTTTTTTCTCTTTTATCATTGGAATTATTGTTATTATTTTCTTACATTGTTCAATTTATGTCCGATTAATCAGCCAATTAGCAAAAGTTTATTTACTTTTAGAAAAGAGATTAATGATTCCATTGGGATGGAATGGTCAGTGGTGAGGATGATCATCATCCCATGTTACTATGTTACCATAAAGCTGAATATTCAGCCTGCTATAAAAAAAATGGACCCTAATGCTTGCTGGATACACTACATACATCCACATTTCAAATAATTGAAAAAAAAAAATAGTCTTAGTCTTTCATCACATATATTTTGAACGTTATATCGTAGCTAATTATTACATATAAAGGGATTTTTTTAAGAACTGTAGTTTCCATACTCCGACTAAGTTCAGTCTGAATCGAACACGAACTTCATTGTCGGCTATGAGATGATTCTGCAGATCCAAGACCACACAATTTATGATAACTAAGAAGTTCATGTGGATCGAAACTTGACCTCCGTATAAAGATATATCACAAGTTCAGCCTTTTGTTGAGACTAAAGGCAATTTAAACGTCAGACGTAGCTACTTATTACAAATAAGTGGTTTATTCTTCTTCTTTTTTTTGTGAGAAAAATTCACACAAATGTCACATTATTTTCCATACTATGATTAAGTTCATTCTGAGTCAAACTTGAACTTTATTGTCCTCCGATTATGGGACAACCCTACAGGACTGATCCTTCATGTACTGATCCAAGTCCACGAAAACTATGATAGTCAATTAGTTCAAGTGTGATCGAAACTTAACTTCAATATAAAGATTTCCTTTGTTCAGCCTCCATTGAGACTAAAGGCATTTAAATTAGGCTAAATGAGTTAGCCATCATCATTGTTTTGATTTTTTAGGTATATTTATTAAAGTTAATAATAATAATAATAATTGTGATATTATTATTATTGTTATTATAATATAAACTATGGTAAGCTGATCCAAATGTCAAAGGGTAAGCTGTAAATTAGCAAGAAAAGCCAGGGGACCCTATTTTTGAGAGAGACATTTCATTTTCAGTATTCAGTTTCTCAGGTACATCTTATTGACCCTCCTTTTTTATTTTTTTTTATGGATTTCAGCCATTGCTCTCAGCTTTTCTTCTCCACCTTTCCTTTTTATTTATTTATTCATTTCAAATTGTCAATTCAGTCCCTTGTCAGAATTTTTTTACATGTAGGTACCTAGTAGAATAAAGTTTTTACACATAAGTACCCGTTTGCGCCGCAGGTACATCATATAAGTATATTTAGGTACGATATAGAAACATATTGTGGTACATAATACCGTAAGAAAAGGTACATCATATAATAAATTTATGTAACATAAAGAAACGAATATAGATACAAAATAAACGCATGATGTGGTACATAATGTACATATAAAAAGGTATATCAATCATGGTAAAATGGTACACACAACCAGTTGGATACTTAAATATAACTTTTTTCTGACATGGTACTGAATTGTAACTTTTTTATACAAATAAGTATTTAAGTGTAGATTCCCGATAATAATAATTTTAATTCATAAAATTAATGGGGGGAAAATAAAGATTATATTTATCATAATATATATGTGGGAAAGCAAAGCTGTGCAAGAAAGCAGTCACGAGAACAGAAAAAACTCTTACCACAACTGACCACTGCAAAGAACATTTACTCCTCAGTACTGTCTTTCTTTCTTTTTTTTTTTTTTTTTTATTTTACACTAACAAAAGCATACAAGAGAACGAAAAACTGAAAGGGGCCTCCAAAATAAAAATTCCACGTCATCATGTCTATTTGCATAATAATAATAATAATAATTATGCCAATTTTCTCAAAAAGAAATCAGATTCATGGCAGGCCCTACCACAAAGAATATATACTGTGCAAACTTATACTAAAAGAGATAACAGTTACATTTGTTTTGTATGTCATCTTCATCATTCATCCACCGCCCCTTTCTCTCCTCTTTAGTAAACTTTCTTCACTAATGGAGACAAAAGGGTTGATGATGTCTTTGTCTTGATTCGATGCAACCGATGAAAGGGACGAAGGCGAAGCTCGGGAGGGATAGACAAGGAAGGAGAAGGCGGGGCGTAAGGAGATAAGGAAATGAAAGAGATACTCAGACGTCAGATAGTTCCGATGTGGTATCCGCGGCGAAAGGAAGAACAGAAGGCGACCGTAAGACGGCGGGTCTTACAAGGTCAAGAAAAGGCCTTACAAGGTCAAGAACACACCATAGTAAGACCATAAAAATTCAAAAGAGACAAACTAGATATTAAAAGCTCAGCTAGGATAGCACCGAATTAGAACAACTGCGTGGCGTTATTATTCGTGGTACCGCCGTTAAACAACGTATTCGACGATTCTTTGCCTGCGTAAATGAACGTAGTTATAATGTATGCATGTGTGGGTGTGCATGAGTATATGCTACGTATATACATAGTGTTGCGCTATAAGCTTATAAAGTTTGACTTTTTTCTTACCTTTCATGCTTGCTTTAGCCCTTGCAACCTTTTTTTCCTTTTCTTCCATGTCGAATGTAGAGAGAGAGAGATGAGGGGAGGAGGAGGGAGGAAAGGGGGGCATTATATGGAGGGGAGGTGGGCCGGCTAAGTGGGCCCATAAAACGACAGCTAAAAGGCCCAAAAGGAATGTACCCACTCGCCACGTGGACGCCTCTTCTCGCCCGGCCAGGCTGACCGTACTGCCCGGCCGACCGAGTAAAAAGAAATAAACTAATTACCAAGATAAATCATAAATATAAATTATTATTTTTTGTCCAGATTCTTTAGGCGTTTTCCAGTGAATATTATAAAGGAGAGAAAATTCAAAATATCCTAAATATCCTAAATATTTACCATGTGGATCAATTTAGTCCTCGATATTATCGATTTTAGATCAATTCGGTCCTCACGTCACGATTAACGTCAGTTTTAACGGGAATTTCGCACGTGCTTCAAACTAAATCATGTATGGATAGAATTTTTGAATATTTGCAGGATTTGAGGAGTTTTTACTATTTTGTTCAACTGTCAATGATGATAGACAAAACAAACGATCTGGAGCTCATATTTGAAATTTGGAGAAGAAATTGTTAGTTTCACTCCCTGATTTATGTAACCATCATGATTTATTGTCAGACATGTATGAGATTTTCTTTAAAATTGACGTTTATCGTGATGAAAGGACCAAATTAGTCCAAAATCGACAATATCGTGGACTAAATTAGTTCAAACAACCCATCGAAAACTAAATTGGTAAATATGGTAAATACCGGTGACCATTTTGAGTTTATCCCAATGAATGTAATGCGAAATTTTTTTTTTTCCTTCCACCCTTTTATAAGAAAATTTCAAATCAATTACAGAAGCAATTAATTAATTAATTAATTAATTAATTAAAAATGTTATCTTTTTTCAATCGTAACGAGAAGTTTGTCGGAAGTTAATTAGATAAAAAAAAAATTATTAAATAAAACCTAGGTCTTCAATTCAAGAACTTGAGAAAACAAACTCGAAAATTAAAACAAAGTTATAAATTCTAGGCGGGCCAAGCTTCTAGGTAATACAGTAACTATTAAACTTGGTTTTGATTATTCTAACCCTAATCTTTTAAGTGTTTCAACGTATAGATTTTAGGGTTTTGAGGGAATTAAGGTTTGTGGGAAATGAAACCTCACATAGTGGCATGGCATAGCATGTGATAGCATTATCATCTCACGGTTCCCTAAAACGGTGAAAAGTAGCTAACGTAATAGAGTAATTAATATGCCAATGACACCTTGAACTAATGGTCAAGAACTATGTCTTAAGGATTCGTGGGTTTAGTCGTGGGATCGAATCTCCCTTCCCACAATTTCTTGAGTAGTCTGCATGAGATTTACTTCTCATGACTATCGTTGTCAGGATCGTTTGGGACGTATTCATCTGACTCCGAAGATTAGTTCCATCACTGGAGTGTGTGGCGCAATTAAGCCTCCGTCAGGTCTGTGTGGCGCAAAGCCCACGTCGTTATTTAGGGACTAGCACATAGCCAGGTCGAGTGGGGATACCTCGGGACAGCAAAAAAAATAGAGTAATTAATCCTACATTTAATATTATAATAAATGATATTGTAGCTAATTAATTTGAGCTTATTATATATGTAGTGCCTCCATTAATTCCTTTGGTTATTTATTACACGTACGTACAAGAGAGACATGCGGGCCAATGTGTCCTTTTTTTTCACTTGTAAAATGCAATAATCACATGCTCATTTATGGCTCCTATTTAAACCCAATCACATATCTCCTCGTCCTTTTGCTTGCTCAAAATTTATGAAATTGAAGATTATATTATATGCTTATAGTGTGGTGCAACGCCAGTCCGTACGTAACGTTCTAGCTTTGATAACATCCCTTACCAAATCCATCCTATATATGTGGTTAGAACTTTTATTTATGTTGTCATGGAAAGGTAAATAATAAAGTGAGTTTTGTTATCACATATATATTCTTGTTTTTTTTCGTCCATGTATACATGCATGATTATGATATAATATATATTATATTTACATAGTCTTATCGCATGCCGTCATTTCATGAATAAGATATGACACGGCCAAACTCGATAGTGACAACATTATGAAACCCTTGCATATGACTAATGATTCAAAACGATTAATGCCTTGGAATGCATTTCGTATGCTTATGCATGTCTCATATATGGCTTTTAATATTAATACAGGGAGAAAACTCAAAACGGTCCCCAATGTTTACCCTTTGGACCAATTTAGTTCCCGATGTTATCGATTTTGGATCAATCTGGTTCTTCTGTCATGATTAACGTCAATTTTAGCTGGAATTTCACACGCAGCACCCACTAAATTATTTTTGGATCGAATTTTGAAAATATTTGCAGGATTTGGGGGGTTTGTACTGTTTTCTTTAACTGTCAATGAAGCTCAACGAAGCAGGCGATCTAGTTCTCATATTCGAGTTTTGGAGGAGAAATTTTTAGTTTCGTGCCCAAATTTCAGTAACCATTTCAATTTTATCGATTCAAACATGATTTATTGCGATGCAACGTGTGAGATTTTCGTTAAAATTGACGTTTATCGTGACCCAATGACCAAATTAGTCCAAAATCGACAACATTAGAGACTAAATTGGTTCAGGCGAAACATCGAAGACTAAATTGGTATTGAGGACTATTTTGAGTTTTATCCCTATTAATATACAATATATTATATATATCATCGTAGTCCTTCATACTATAATTAAATTCATTTTAAATTTATGATACGCCACAACTTCTACTATATAATTAATCCCTTAATGCCTTAGTATGTCGTTCGAAATCCATACAAACTACAATAATTAAATTGTTCTAAGTGTGATAGAAAGTTGGACAAAATGAGGACAATATACAATGTATGATTGCAAGGAATTAAAGAGGAGTTGGGTTATGGTCAGTTCCATATTATATCATTGGTTTCACATTGATTTGAGACCAAACGATCTTAAACGTGGTTTTTCTTGAATATTCTTATCTCAAATCCAAGGCTATGATAATATGGGTAAATATAATATTATATATAATCCAAAAAATAATACAAAATTAAGATATGGGTGTCACTGCACTTATCTTTTAACACTTATTTCAGATGGCTACTTTTTGTAGCTACCATATTCTTGTGAATTTTACTGCAAGTCAAAGGGCGACCCACAGAGTAATAATTATAGTAAATTATAAAGGGACAATTTCAATTAAGGCCCTTTTTAAATTTTCACTTATTATTCAGTCCATGTCAGAAAAGCAATTAGTTTAAAGGATCAAGTTTCTATAAAAGTTAGAATAAAGGACCCTAAAATATGATTTGACGAAAATACCCTTACTAAAATGCATTTTTTTCCAGCGAAAGTCCATGTAGAGATAGAGAGTGTGTTGTTCATGAGTCTTATATAAAGAGGTACTTTTACTTCAGTTTTCTGTTACTCAGTTACAATATATTGTTACTTTAGAAAACAGACACGTTATTTTTCAATGATATTGTGTTACTTTTCTATTGTAAAATGTTACAACAGAAAATCTTTTTTTTTTTATGATCGAACTCATTTTTTTTTACACTGAATCGAGCACAAAAAATTTGGCTGCCTCATCAACCAACCAATTTCGACGTGTCATTTTGGATTTATTATGATATTGACGATGCACGATGTAGGAGTTATTTATCTAATTGGGGTGCAAATTCGAGAATATAATGGTAAATCAAAACTAGATTTCGACATAAATTACAGCTAATCGGTATAAATTCGAGACACCCATTGTTTGAACGTTTACCAGTTGCTACTAACGTCGAGATTTGAACGATTTTCAACATTTTTTTGTTATCATTCGCGATTTTCCATAAAATCTCCGACATCTCTTGCTTGTGCACATGATGTGGTATGAATAAGAAATGAATCGTTACTCTTTTATGTTGATTAGGGTAGAGAGCTTTGGTTTAAGGTTTAGGATTTATGATACTTGTAGTACTTGGAATATATGAATTGGTATAAATATCGTATGAAACGTTGCTACATAAACCTTAACAGATATTTTTCGTAAATCATGTATTACCTATAATTTTCTCATTGGTTTAGGGTTTAGGATTTCGGGATTATGATTAAGGGTTTACGGCCTAATAATTTGGTAAAAATATTTACTGCTAATGATTTATATGATACACCAATAAAAAAATTTCAGGGTTCGGGGTTTAGGGTTCGGGGTTTAGGGTTCGAGATTTAGGTTCTTAGATGAGGACAACAATTTTGCGAATTAGTCTTCCTATCTCGAAAATTTTCATCATAATCAACTACTATTACATTCATTTGATATAAGAGTAATGATATGATCATCTTCTCAAGAGAAGGTATATTATGTTTCCTTGATATGATACACCAATATGATCATCTTCTCAAGAACCCATTATTTAGTACCAGTATGACTTAAAGTGTTTTTGTTTAGGCTTGATATGTTATTTTCAGCAAAATATTTGGTATTACGTGATGTTAAAGTTGTATCATGTAACAACAGAATAATTATATTTCCATAAAAGTCCAGAACCTTATAGAATATTCTTGATTATTTGTTATTTGTGTTGTATGATGCGTTACCATTACATGTTCGTGTAATATTCAAAATTTCTTAGGAAAAACAGTATTATTGTTCAATTAATCATCACGATAAACAACACAAATTCAAAAATAGTTTGAGCGATGAACACGAAACAAATCATTTTTGACAGGAAAAAGTATTATTGTGTGTGTACAGAATGTGTTATTGATAGGAAATGGAGCGGTATTATTGTTGAATGATGTGCTACTTCTGCAACAACATTTGTTATGTACTAAAAGGCATGTGTTATTTTTGTTGTAAGAAGTGTTACCCAGGTAGCATGTTAATTATCAAACGTTTCAATCAAATACCACATCTAAATTTTTCGATAAATCATGATTAACATCAATAATTCTCGTTGATTATTAAGACTCATGATCAAATTAAGTCAATTTTAACTTATTCGATCATTAAAGTCGAGATTTCACTCGTTTTTTCAAGGAAATTTTTTGAATTGGGTTTGATGCATTATTTCATTTCAAACATTAAAAATTTGCATCGATTATTAAGATCCATGATGAGATCGTTTTCACCTATTTAGGTCATTAACGTGGAGATTTCAACAATTTTCTAACATATTTTTTGTTTCGATCGTGTGGGAGAGCCGATGGCATTCTACTGTAATTTTTGCATATTTAAAGGGCAAATAAGTCTTTTTTCAGCATTTAGGTTGTTTTTTCTAATATTTTTAAATATTGGGTCCTTATCTCTAAATGAAAATTCAATGGGGCATGAACTTTATACCAAACTTGCTAAAGGGCCTGAAATGAAATTAGCCCAATTATAAAAGACAAATGGTAAAAAAGGTATAACAAGGTTAAAAAAATTAAAAAAAAAATATGGAAATTAAATGCCCCGTTTTGGATGTGAAGAATTTAATATTGAGAAAAGGATGCATCAGAGGGGCATTGACTCTTTGTGGGTTGAACAGTGAAGCTTTCGACCACAGAGACTTCTGAGCGGAGTAATCATTACAACACCACAGGCGAGGCGACATTTGAACTACAAGAAGACGACTTTTGCTCAAACTTGGACCACAACATCGAACCAACCAAGTAATCATTACAGTGCTTCTGCAATAATGCTAAGGGGTCGTCGTCGTCGTCGTCTATTTGCTATTTCACTCATGCAAGAACAAAAAAATGGGCTTTTTATGTATTCATGTTGGGATTAACCCATCAGCTTAACATGTTGATTCTTGGGCTTGGACCGACCCGATCCGTTTTAGTACTGAGCTGGGCTTAGCAGAGTCAAGGTAAGAAGGCAAATCGAAGACGTCATCTCGGCTTTGTTTGTGGGCCGGTCGACGGAGATTCTAGTCTAGGACTGATCTTGCCACGTGTCCACTCTTGACGGATGGATTGGATTGAGGAATGAAAAGCTCACATTCATACGCAACTTAGCCGCGGGGAGCTCGTGGTAGTGTAATATTGATGACGTTGATCACGCTGTTTGTTACGGCGACGAAGCTCGCCGGAGTTTTAGTGTCCGTTACCGTCGCGGCCAACGCTTTCTCTTACTCGCGCTTCAGAAGGAAGAACTTGGCTCCGTTTAAAGCGCCCATCGATGAGTCTGCTGATGTTCTTGCTCAGTTCGACGTCAATCCTGCGACGGGTTCATTTTATTTTTAGTTTCACTGCATGTTTGAATCTTTTTTATGCTCCTTTTAGGTGTGTAGTCTGTTGATACTTCGTAGAAAACATACAAACTGAAAGATTATCTTTCTTTTCAGATTGAAAGTTTTGATTCTTGAAATTATATATATGGGGGATTGTCAGATGAAGTTTTGGGATTGCTAATGGAAGATTGTCGACGGCACACTATGGCACCTTTTTTTTTGCACCTATTGTTAATTTATGGCAGCCCAGAACTGTAATAAGGATTAATAGGTTTCAGTGGAAAGATTGTAACGTTAAATGTCTTCCATATATGTAATGGTACCTGATGAAAGATACTTACCTTTGATTCTTGTAGTCGAAAGTAACTTTTGTGTTTAGTTTCTGATGTTTCATATGACAAGCCAAAAACTTCTGGATTGTGTACATCACAGCTCCATGTTGTCCTGATTAGTTTACGATGATTTTTTTTTTTTTTTGCAGGTGAAGAGAAAGGTTTCTTCTTTGGATTGGCAACAGCGCCGGCCCATGTCGAGGACAAGCTCAATGATGCTTGGCTTCAATTTGCTGAAGAAAGACCCTGCGATCAACCAGAGTCCAAGACGGGCGGCGGCGAACCAGCGGATGCGATTTTAGGATCTGCTGCTGGAGATGGTGGTTCTCAGAAGGCCTCAGTTCCCGATAGAGAATCCAATAAGAGCATGCCGAGAAAGAAGCATTTAAGGATAGCTATGGAGGCTAAAATTAGAGGATTTGAGAAATATGAAGAAATCGAAGAACAAGACGCTGGTGAAGAGTGTCATCACGCCGTTGCTTCTTGGCACAATGTTCCTCATCCGTAAGTACAATGGCTACCTCTTTGATGGATTTTATATGAATGAGAATCAAATGAAGTTGAAACTGTACTTAAAATCGGTAGATGGAAAACCATCTCATTTTAAAATGTGCTTGTTGATTTTTTTTTTTTCAAAAAGGTTTTTGATGCATCTTCAGGGAGGAGAGGCTGAGATTTTGGTCTGATCCTGACACAGAACTAAAGCTGGCTAAAGACACGGGGGTGCAAGTCTTTAGGATGGGAATAGATTGGTCGAGGATCATGCCGGCGGAGCCAGTGAATGGTTCTAAAGAAAATGTAAGAACATGATTCGTACTTGTGGAAAAAGACTTCTTGCATAAAAAATTTGACCAAATGGATCGACTTATACTATAATGTCTTCACACTACTTACATAGAGGCTGGCAGACTTGGTGGATTCGCTCAAATATTTTCTCATCTTTTCTCTATAATTTTTCAAACTATACAATCTGTGAACCCTTCTCTTACAGGTCAACTTTGCTGCACTTGAACGATACAAGTGGATCATTAACAGAGTTCATTCGTATGGCATGAAAGTAATGCTGACACTGTTTCATCATTCTTTACCAACATGGGCAGCAGAGTATGGAGGGTGGAAGCTGGAGAAGACTGTGGATTATTTTATGGATTTTACCAGGTAAAATCTATCGTATGCAACTTGTTTTTCATGTTTCATTGGCAGCATTGATATGCCTGATCTCGTGAGAGGATAATCTCTCACACAACCCTCGATGTATTTTATGATTGACGATATCTTTCGTCTTACACATTTTGTTTCCATTGCTACAGAGTTGTTGTCGACGCTGTAATGGATCTAGTTGACTACTGGGTGACTTTCAACGAGCCCCATGTCTTTTGTATGCTCACTTACTGCGCCGGTGCTTGGCCTGGCGGGAATCCCGATATGCTTGAGGTAGCCACTTCTGCTCTGCCCACTGGGGTATTTAACCAGGCTATGCATTGGATTGCAGTAGCTCACGTAAAGTCGTACGATTATATCCACCAGAAAAGGTTTAAAGATATTTCTATACTCCTAACGTCTCCCATGTATCATTGTAGTTCATTATGTGAATGTGCAAGATCTTGTGTAAGAATTCTTATTGTCTAATTTTCGTTGTTTCACAAACCGCTACAAGAAAAGTAATTGGCTCGTCTAATATTTGGCTTTTTGTTCAGTGAAGCCTCAAATGCAATCGTTGGAGTGGCTCACCATGTATCTTTTATGCGGCCGTATGGGCTCTTTGACATTGCTGCTGTCACAGTAGCAAATTCATTGACAGTATTTCCATTCATCGAAGCAGTTTCTGACAAATTGGACTACATAGGGATAAACTACTATGGACAGGTTTGCTCACTTTAGTTTATTGCGTTCTTTCATCATAAATACGTTTATTCATTTACCGACATTGAAAGTCTATTAGCTGTCCAGGAAGTAGTCTCGGGGGCTGGACTGAAGCTGGTGGAAAGCGATGAATACAGTGAATCAGGCCGCGGGGTTTATCCCGATGGCTTGTACAGGGTGCTACTACACTTCCATGAAAGATACAAACACCTAAATCTACCCTTCATTATTACCGAAAACGGTGTATCAGATGAAACAGATTTGATTAGACGACCGTATATGTTTGAACACTTGCTGGCTACTTACGCAGCTATGCTCAAGGTACCAAGCTCAATACCGTCCTTGCATACGTATCTGTAAATGTAATGAAACCTTGCTGACATAAACCTGGCCGCGGGGCGTTCTTAAAGGGCGTGCCCGTTCTTGGTTACTTATTCTGGACCATATCAGATAACTGGGAATGGGCTGATGGATATGGTCCCAAGTTTGGATTGGTAGCTGTTGACCGTTTGAATGACCTTGCACGAATCCCACGCCCATCGTATCATTTGTTCACGAAGGTGAATTAATCAGCAACATACGGTTCATGAATGAGTATGCGATTCCATTTTTTGTAACATATTACAACGTCTGGGATTCCTAGGTTGCCAATACAGGTCAGATAACACGCCTGGACAGGGACAAAGCATGGAACGAGCTTCAAGAAGCTGCTAGGGAGAAGAAGACTCGGCCTTTTTACCGGGCGGTTAACAAGAACGGCCTGATGTATGCTGGTAATTATTTTTAACGTTAAATCCAATGCAAGAAAAAGGTTCAAACTATCATTTAGTTGTGCTCAGTCTCTTATTACACAATATACCAGGAGGTCTTGACAAACCGATAATGCGGCCTTATGTGGTAAGAGACTGGCGGTTCGGGCACTACGAGATGGAGGGCCTGCAGGATCCTCTCAGCCGCATCTCACGGGTATGCCTCAGACCTTTCCTCTCGGGGAAGAAAGTAAGGCCCACGACCGAGCCTGACGAGGAACTTGTTCTTCAACCACTCTAAAACTCAATATATGACTTTGGATCATTCCCAAGTCTATGTACATGGATATATTTTCTGCTGCAAATAATGATTAGAAGTGAAATCCCTTGAGCATTGAGAGCATTGCTCCTTGTAGATAGTTGGAACTTTAACGTTACGAAATGATAGATTTTCACTTGGTCAAACTTTATGGCTTTGTGAATTCTTTGTCTGTATGCAGAAAAATAAAGAATCATACGATTTCTGGTCAAAGAATTGGCACTACGATGGTTGACTTAAGCTGCACCCAGACAAAGAATACGATGTTTCTGTCGTGAGCTTACCTCACTTTTGTGGCTATGCCATTTTCAGTCGGCCATCTTCGTCAACATTATCATATATGTGAAGGATTCAAAAGCAGAGGGACAGCCAACAATCCTTTTTTATGGGACTGTTTGTCCAGATTAGTTATTTCCTTACAATTATCAAGAAATTCAAAGATGGGACGTAAATAAAAAAAGAAAGAAGAAAAAAAACTATCCTTGCTGAGTCAATGTTTTCCTCGAACAAGACAAGTTAGTACAGCTGTGACTGTGCTCTTGGACTGCCTAAAGACTGTCACCTCCATAACGCTTTCATCGTGGTACATAGTACTACAACACTATCTGAAAGCTTCACTGTAAGGAGAGATTAATGGCATATCAAAGGCCTTTGATGCTCTCATTTATGGTGGCGGCTATTTCACTTGTAGCAGCATTAAATACATCTACTGTGATTAATGCAGCGAATCTCAAGTCCGAGGAATATGAGCATGACAGAGTAGTTAAGCTACCTGGGCAGCCAACAAGTCCCCATATCTCACAATTCTCTGGGTACATCTCAGTTAATGAAGCCCATGGAAGGGCCCTTTTCTATTGGTTCTTTGAGGCTCAATCCAAACCATCTGACAAGCCCTTACTGCTATGGCTCAATGGAGGTAGGCACAGTACAAAAATCACTTCTTTTTTTTTTTTTCGATTTCTTTATTAGAAATTTGTTATTTTTGATGGTGGGATGAAGGGCCTGGCTGTTCTTCGATTGGATATGGAGCAGCTGTGGAGATGGGGCCTCTTAGAGTTGGTCAGGGCGGTGCTTTTCTTGAATACAATAAGCACTCATGGAATAAAGGTTCTTTCTTTAACTATGAATCAGTTCTTAGCACCTTTGGTATAGTTTAAAAGATTTTCTTACAGCGTAGTTTTGTTGGTTTGAACTGCAAAAACTTGTTACACTATGCGTGTAGTGCTTCGTGATTGTAGCTCGATCAACGAAAGCGATCGATGAAAGATTCGAGAAAATACGACTTTGATAAGAGTTTTATCTTGCAGAGGCTAATCTGCTGTTTGTTGAATCTCCGGTGGGAGTTGGATTTTCATACACAAACACGTCGTCTGATTTCGCCGACATAAACGACGAATTCGTAGGTAAGAAAGGCTTCACTCAAACTAACCGAGAGGAAGGAGTCCGTGGCTTCTAATTTGCCCAACAGCAAACTACTATTCGATTCTTTATCTCCTTTGTTCAGCTGAAGATACCTACAACTTTCTGGTAAAGTGGCTCGAAAGATTCCCGCATTTTAAGGATCATCGTCTTTTCATTTCGGGAGAGAGTTACGCAGGTTCGTTTTCACGATCTTTCTTCCATTTCGAACGAAAGGCTGCTAATTTTTCGTTCTTTTTGCAGGCCATTATGTGCCTCAACTAGTTGAGCTTGTCTATGATAGGAATAAGAAAGCTAATAAGTACCCATATATCAATCTGAAAGGTTTCATAGTATGTTCCCTGACCAGCCTCTTGATAAGCATCTTCGACAATTTACGAAGTTACAGCAGAGAAACATTTGTGTTCTAACACTATCTACTTATTACGATTTATCAGGTAGGAAATCCCGAAACAAATGATTATTACGACTACAAAGGATTGCTCGAATATGCATGGAGCCACTCGGTCGTATCAGATCAAGAATATGAAGCCGCTAGAAGTTCATGCGACTTCAGACAAGAGAATTGGTCCATTAAATGCAACGGAGCCATGACTACGGTCTTCAAAAGCTACAAAAACATCGATATCTACAATGTATACGCACCTTCCTGCCTTACGAACAACAGCACCTCTTCGTCGTCTGCTAATTATCTTACCGCCCGTAATGACGATCGTGGCACAGAGGTGAGATACATTGAACATGGGGCTAGTTAAACCTTTGTATTCGAAGTTCTCATATACGTACGTACTTTATGTTCAGGCACTGCCGAGCTATGGTCTGAGGAGAATGAAAGTGTTCCCCGGGGGTTATGACCCTTGCTACTCAAAATATGCCGAAGATTATTTCAACAGGGTCGACGTTCAAAACGCACTGCATGTTTTAAAACGGAGCGATCGCCATGAAAAATGGAAAGTTTGCAAGTACGCTTAAATACGTATATCGGGCCTCGGCTGAATTATTAAAGAAGTACTACGTCCCTTGATGATCTGATATATGTTCATTCTTACGTTTCCTTTCGAATTCGCAGCGACTCTCTGTTTCAAAGATACAACTATACAGTGTTTTCGGTGCTGCCCATATACCAAAAACTCATCAAGGGAGGCGGCCTGAGGATTTGGGTGTATAGGTACGTACATATCGTTTTAAATTATTACAACGCAACGCAAGAACTGCCACGGTTTCACCGTAATAATGAACACAAATACAGTGGAGATGCAGACGGAAGAGTGCCAGTGATAGGCTCAAGATACTGCATGGACGCGCTTGAACTGCCTGTCAAGACTCCATGGACTCCATGGCTCTATAACCATCAGGTAGCTTGGCTCAGCTTAGCCTAGCCCAGCCCAGCCAGCCATGTCCATGGACCCATAGTGTAGTGGTTTCATTACAAGTTTACAAACCATATATGATGTTGAAAATAATCAAATGATTTTATGTATATATAGGTGGCTGGGAGGGTGATAGAGTATGAAGAAGGCTTGACATTTGTAACAGTAAGAGGTGCAGGCCACCTTGTGCCTCTCAACAAGCCAAGTGAGGCTCTTGCCCTCATCAATGCTTACATACAAGGCAAATCTCTTCCCACTCATTGATGATTTGAGTTTGTATTATTTATTACCACCTTGTTGAATTGTCAAGAGTGATGCATATCTTGAATAGTTGTAATTGTTGGACAATTCATTGGATTAAAAGAAAAATATTAGGGATGTGGTAATTTTTGTTTGGGAGAAAGATGAGTCGGGTCGGTTTAGAAACTCGATGAGCTTACCAGACTGAAGCTCAGCTCGAATTTAGACTGTCGGTTGAGCTCAATTTTGGTCTCGTCGTAACTGTTCGAAAGTCGAGATTTTTATTAATACTTCTATTTTAAAATTTTAATCTAAAATTAAAAATTTTGAGCGTCAAACTCGAGCTTGAGCTTGGTTCGTCGAGTCAACGAGCTTCGAATTAGAATATTTTAAGGCCCAAAAAAGAGAAATATGGCCCATTTAAGGCCCATGTTTTTGGGCCTTCCACGTGACTACCCGAAATAGAATAGAATACTGACAGAACGATCGACCAATCTCTTCAGATGGAGTTAACGAAGAACACAAGCAAAGAATCATTTTTTGTTTGAACACTGCGTATTTTGGAGCCTTTCGTTTTATAGGATTGATTTGGAAGGTTCTTTAGCATTCGAGCAAATCGATTTGGACCGCATACGATTTGTGTGGCGCAGAAGCTGATGTCTCTTATGCCGATTTCCCTTCGCCAGGGTGCAATTTGATTCATCTTCTTGTGTATAATCTATCAATTTTTCGTTTGCGAAGGTGTCATATCGTGGCTGTATCGTCTATGGTAGAGAGTCAATTTCCTGAAGAAAGTCCGAAAACTTCTTTCTCTACGGGCGCTATTGGTCTGTGTGCGCTTTTGGTTGGGTAGAATACTGAGGAAGAGTTAGTGAGCTGATTGAATATCAATCAATCTATATATACATCGATTGATCTGTATTTAGAGGAAAAAAGGGGAGGGTTCAGTATAACTAATCTGATTGATGTCTCTAAGGATAAAATCAGTCGTAGATAAGTTTGTCCAGGAGCTGAAGGAGGCCCTTGATGCCGACATACAAGATAGGATCATGAAGGAAAGGGAGATGCAAAGCTACATTGCCGAGCGCGAACGTGAGGTTGCCGAGCGAGAAGCTGCCTGGAAAGCTGAGCTTTCCCGCCGCGAGGTATCGATCGAATTCTCATACGTTCGTTTTCTTCTCCTTTAGGATATGTTTATTGCTATAAACTGTAGTATGTGACCACATTCTTACCTATTACGTTGCTCTTTCCATTCTCTGTATTGTGTCTACTTATCATCAGTTGCCTGAGAAAAGTGAAAGTAACCCTCAAGGGAAGTTTCGCCATTTAGAACTTATATTTAGACATTTGAGTACCCAATAGATTGTCCAATGTGCCGTCGTGTTTGGCATATTCGATGAGTTTGCTTACACTCCTTTGGACTATGATTGCCATCAACAATGATCGATTTTGCGTCTTGCTTGCCTTGCCATTAAAGTATGCATCTTTCAGACCATCTTCAAGAAATCTTCAAGACATTCAGTACATGTATATACATAACTGTGCAGGCCGAGATTGCCCGGCAAGAAGCAAGGTTGAAGCTTGAAAGAGAAAATCTCGAGAAGGAGAAGAGCGTGTTGATGGGAACTGCGTCGAATCAAGACAACCAAGACGGTGCCCTCGAAATAACCGTAAGCGGCGAGAAGTACCGATGCCTCAGGTTCGCAAAGGCCAAGAAATGAAAAGGGACTTGCCAATTCCTTAAGACAACCCCCATTCACTGTTTTAGGCTAGTTTTAGGCAACCTTGTTCATTTTCCTTTTTTTCGATTATTACCTATTTGTCACTCAACTTTCCTTCTTTGTAATTAAATGGTCCTTCATTTCTTGAAGAATCGTTCTACTTCTGTATTTATTGGCCTGCAGTTGACATTAAACTCCAAATACCTTTCTTGCCTTCTCTTGCATTCAATAGTAATAGAATTGATGCATAGTTAGTTAGCATCAGGCAAAGTGATTCTTCTGTCCTAAAAAAAAATCTTTAAGCTACTTTAATTTAATGACCTCGAATGTATATGATTCCATCTTTAACTTTTCTAATTTAACATCTAATCCTTTTATTTTAGATTATATTTATTTTTTTCAATTGTAATTGTTAAAAGTGTTGGAAGTGGCACGAATTGTGGGGAAATCTGTAATTTTGAAACTATAAAGGACCTAAATGTAAAAGAAGTATATTACAAGGATGGCCCCGCAACAGAAATTTGTTTCCATTGCTTCACTTTTTTGGATTCACACAGCTGCATCTGCTTGCTGACTCGCTCGATTGTCGTTGTTTTAGGCTGTGAATTTAGGCGACGCCTGCGCCAATCGAAGAACTCCACTGTTATTCTTGTAGTAATCGATTTGTAATTTTCGTTTTCTCTGTTGTTATTCTAACTGTTGTTTTGTTCATCTGTAAATTGCAGCTTCTGTTCAGCTGTTGATTATTGCTGGTGGTGAGTTGGATTTTTCTTTTATTTTTTTTATTTATCTTACGTTTTTCCTCCTCGTTTCATGTATTGGAGTATCGTGTTTCCATTTTTGTGGTGTTTGTTCGATTAGAGTTTGATTATTAAGGTAAATCATTTATCATCTGGTGGTTAAATTCGCTGGTGGGTTTTGTTGATGTGTTTTTAACAACTTTGAAATTCAGTTCGTGAGATTATCGTGAGTATTCTTTTGTCCAGAATTTATTGGTAGAGTAGCTGCATGTCTGAACAGAACATAAAGGGAAGTTAATGCCGCCATGGTTATAATTGGGGGTTGTCTCCCTGTTACTGTTAGTGTTGTTCTTGATTGTCAATGAGATTGATAAGAAACATTATTCATTAAGCGCATTTCATTTGATTGAGTTGCCCGATTTATCCTGCTACCCACCGCCGCTATTGATCTAGGTCCGTTCTTTATTATTTTTGTCGTAGCTTTACAATCCAGACAAAATATCCATTTCTTTGTTTTCCGTCTTCTTTAAATGTTCATATTTCTTTGTGGCTTTTCTTTGATGGCTTGTGGTAAAATAAGGAATTTTTTTTTTGCAAGTCTTTGTGCAATCATTTTAGTTTTTGTGGTTGATGAATTAGAATTCCCGTTTTCATTTTAACAGGTTTTATCGAGGACCATCATTAGCAATGATCTAAATTTTTTGTTAGTCTTCCCTGAATTGAGAACATTATACGCCATGGCTAGAAAGGGAAATCAACGAAAGAATGGGTTGGATCAGTTCGCATCAAACCTTAAGAAAGGAGTTACGACTCCTGGGACTGCACCTTTGTCTACTACAGATAAAGCTAGTGCAAGTGACGAAAAAGTGGGTTTGCCTGATACTCCAAATGTTAACCATCCTATGACTTCTAGCAAGGGCGTTAACGATCTAACTGGTCGTAAAGAAGGAAAGAAATCGAAGAAAAGTTCAAGAAAATCTCAAAGAAACGAGAGAAAAGGTATAGATGAAACTGCGGAAGACCAAGCCGTGTTAAGTGATGATGCAGAAGAAGGCAAAACCAGTATACCTGCAGTTGAAGCTTCCAATATGAACAATGGAGGCACTGTGGCACCTGAGAGTGGCCATAATCGAAATAACGCGAGTGGTTTTGGTAACTTCCCAAGTGGATTAGATGGAGATGATGGACAACAAAATGTTGAGTCTGCTGAAACAGCGATCTATAAATACATAAGGTGGTTTGCCCTCTCTGTAGTAAGGATATCTGTTGAATGGATAGAGAGGACTAAGCCAGCCTTTGTTGCCATAACAGCATGTATACAAAAGATCCTTGATCAGGTCTCGGTGAAGATTCAACTTGGAAAACCCATAATCTACCAGGGGATGATGCATGTCGGGAATATTTTGCTGCTTCTCTTCTTGGTGTGGCTGGATTGTACTTTAAGAGGCATTGGCTCCTTTCTTCGCATGGGGTCTACTTCGTTTTTCTCAATTGTTTGGTGTACCGTTCTTTCTCTAATTGCCATGGTTGGGTTTGGGAAATTTATACTTTCACTGGTAAGCCATAGTCCTTACTTAAATGCCTAATTGACTACCAATAGACGTCTCACCGTTAGTTATTTATTCAGACAAATGACGAGTTCTTTAGAATCAGTATTCTTTAGCTTAGTTTAAGCCATTTAATGGATACTTTGTTTAATGGATACTTTGTTTTTTGCTGAGTTTTTTAGAATCAGCATTCTTTAGCTGGGGCTGTTGATGCTCAGTACTCTTGTTTTGTGATTCTTTATGATATATGTGACGGTGCAGGCTGCAGCTGTTGTAATTGGATTATTTCTTGGGATCACACTCGCTTTTATATTGACTGCCATTGCAGCAGCTACAGTTCTATGGTTTTATGGAAGCTTTTGGACTACTGGGATTATTATCTCACTTGGAGGTAACTCTTCCCTGAAATGATTGCATATTATGATACTATCTGTGGAGATTCCATTGCAATCTCTGAGAATCACTGAATATTTCGTGCAAAGTTGGAACCTGAGACTCGCGTTTTGTGCAAATGCAGGATTCTCATTCATAATGGGCCATAGCCGCTTTGCACTTTTTGTCGGAAGTGGCTACTCCATATATTGTGCATGGAGCTATGTTGGATTCCTTGGCTTAGTCCTGGGCTTAAATGTATCATTTATATCAAGTGATGCTCTCCTATATTTCCTCAAAAATATTGTGGATGAAGATAGAAAGAAAAACGAACCAAAAGAACAAGCAGAGACCTCCCATAGGCCATATGATGAAACCAGTGCTGCCAATGTAAGGGGTGAACACAGTCCGGGAGTGCCTTCGTCCAGTGGATTTGAATCTGAAATGACATCTGAAGACGAAATATTTAGGCTGTTGAACTCTAAAGATCATTACGCAGCATTTGGTTTGGCTCGATTTCAAGAGATAGACGCCTCTGTTATCAAGAAGGAATATAGGAGAAAGGTAATGCCTAACATCCTCATGACCTTCCATGTATTATCTGTCAGCTTATAGCCCGAACAACCAGTTTTGATTTGTTATCATGCCTTACACCTGTCACTGCCTTTTAGTTATACATATGCTGTATCTGTTTTTGTCTAATGAAAAAAATGAAACTAAGAAAAGCATTTCAACGGACCAACTCTTTTCTTTTCTTTTCCCGTGACAAATTTCCAGGCAATGCTTGTCCATCCTGATAAAAATATGGGCAACGAAAAGGCCGCTGAAGCTTTCAAGAAACTTCAAAATGCATACGAGGCATTTCTCTTTAACTCTGGATTTTTTTAGTTTCTTTCTCTTCTCATTCTATTGGCAGGATAGCTATATACCATCTTTTCTGAATGAAGCGACGGGTTTGGGATTTTTGTTTGTAGATTTTATTGGATTCCTTCAAGCTCAAAGCATATAATGATGAGTTGAAAACGGAAGAATTAGTGAATTATTTCCGTAAATTCCAGAGTGCTTCAAACGAGGTACGGCTTATCTTTTCAACATTTTGAAGTCCAAAGCTTCATTTATTTTCCGTTCAAATATGGTTTGCATCATCGAGAGATCCATCCTTACTACACAAATTCGTTTTTACTTTAGGACACATCTCATTTGACTTAACTAAATGCTTGGAATTTATGATAATTTAGGTTAGACTTTTACTACCATCCTTACATGTTTGGATATTCTCTCCAGAGTAAACGTAATCCCAGATATGCGCGCACAGAAGCTGATGTTGACATACTGGAAGAGTCCAGGCGAATAGCATGCAAGAAGTGTGGCTTTTTCCACGTTTGGATATATACTAAGAAACCAAAATCAAAAGCACGTCGGTGCCAGGTTTTGAACCTTCATTCCTTTGGTGTAATTTTCATCCAGAATATGCCTTGTTACACAAGAGGCTCATTTATGGTGCATTATATTACACTTTATTGAAGGAATGCCAAGATTTTCATCCGGCTAAAGACGGGGATGGATGGGTCGAGCAGTCCTCTCGACCCTTCCTCTTCGGGTTGCTGCAGCAGGTATGAAGTGAAGTATAGTCCAACTTGTGAGTTGTGTGTTTTACTGTCTTGATATCAACTTTTTTTAGCAAATTTTCAGGTAGAAGCTCCTTGTGCATATGTTTGTGCCGATGGCAAAGTATACGATGTGACTGAATGGTACATTTGCCAGGTATTTTGGTATTGAACATTTGAGTGTTGGTTGTTCCCCTCTAGTTAGTAATACAAGAACAAAGATTCAAATAGGAACAATTCATTGTAAAATACAACGAGGTTTTCTATATAGGGAATGAGGTGCCAGGTCAATGCTCACAAGGCAACATTTCATGTGAACACCAGCGTCCTCTCCTCAAAGAGCGGAGGAGGCTATCATAGTCATACAAAGGGAAACAACAGCAGCTACGGTAATAACACGGAACAGCAGCCGCCGCCAATGAACGAGGAAGAGTTTTACGAATGGTTTCAGAACGCTGTCCGAAGTGGTATGTTTGATGGCGGCACTAACACGTCAGAGAAAGGAGGAAGCAGCAGCAGCGCCACCACCAAGAGGAAGAAAAAAGGGAAGAAGCAACGGTAAAACTCAAATATATATAGAGAAAGCAAGCCTTGAAATGCCTGTAGATTGCTGTAATGGACAAGACACTTGGATAGATAGATGAGTTGAATCCTTTGTCCTTGAATCCATCTGAAGAGAGGTTGTACAGCAATTTTGTCCCTAAACCAGACATATGATTGTTGCTATGCTATTGCTAACCACCACTTGTTGGAAATATAAGTAATCTTCATCTTCTAATCCATCATATACAGAAATGGAAAAAGGACCTCTCTGAAGTATGATGATGCTCTCAAAATGGTCTATGTTTTATCTGATAATAAGGCATTCATATATTCCACTGCCCCAGCATACCCAATCTTGCTGACTAAACTTCTAACCAACAAATTCCACATGGAAGCATTAGGGACAATCCCTTCGTCGACCATTTTCCCGAGGTAAACAAGAGATCCCTCCAAACCTATCTTCTCATGCAGCCCAGATATAACGCTCGTATAAGCCACGATATCAGGCCGCACATCGAACTTGGTGCTCATCAACCCGAGCAGTCGGGAGGTAGACCCTATATCGCCGCGCTTAGAGTAGGCATGGATCAGCATATTAAAGGTAAAAGCATCGAGCCTCATTCCATGGACGATCATTCTTCCCACGAGCTTCTGCGCCTTCTCTATCTCATCGGACGAACAGAAAACGTGGAGGAGGGTGTTGTAGGTAACCAAGTTAAACTCAATCCCCCTCTCCACCATCTCATTAACGATCTCAAACACAATGCGATTACTGTCGTGATTTTTGTTATCTTTGAACAGACCGTATAGCAACTCATTGTATGTGGTCACATTCGGGACAGAGCCGTGCTCTTCCATTTCATGAAGTAAATCAAGGGCCCATTCAACCCTACCGCCGTCGCATAAACCTTTGATGAATATATTGAACGTCACTGTGTTCGGCGGGCAGTTATCAGCCACCATGTTTTCCATGAGATTATAAGCTTGGTTGGACATGGAGTTTCTGCAGAGTGCTTCGATCATGCATGTGTATGTCACGACGTTTGGACAACAGCCCGCCGCTGCCATCTCATTCCATACCTCAGATGCACCGACCAAATTCCCCGACTTTGCAAAACCGTCGATAAGTGTGCTATAGGTCGTCGTGTTTGGAACGCAGCCATTTGCCTTCATTTTATGAAGCATAGACAAAGCCATGTCCATCTTACCTACCAAACAGAAACCGTGAATGACTGTGTTGTAAGTGACTTCGTTTGGCAGTATTCCTTCTTCGAACATAATGGATAGCACGTCGAGGGCCTCGTGCATTCTGCCTTCAAGAGACATCCCCTTTATCAGAGACGTAAACGTGTAAGTATTTGGATCACATCCTCTTACAAACATCTTGGCTAAGATGGCTAGAGATAGGTTTAAGTTCCCAGAACCTGACAGAGAGTTCAATACCGTCGTGTAGGTAATGACGTTAGGAGAGATACCCCTTTCGGTCATTTCATCGAGAAGCTCCAGGGACTCGGCGATCCTTCCCTGCCGACAGTATCCGCTCACGAGCGTGTTGTAGACAGGCACACAAGGGACGAACTGCACGACCAAGTTTCTGGCCTCGTCAGTTTCGCCGTTCTTACACAAGAACGACACGATGGTAGTAAAGCTCACGCTGTCAGGCTCGCATCCCCTGTTCGACATTTCTCCGAGCAACCTACGTGCCCCGGCGAGGCTGTTATTCTTGCACAGCGCCTTCAGCAAGATATTGTACGTAAAGACGTTCGGCTCTAGCCCGTCTTTCTTCATGTTGTTATACATCGGATTGATCATATTAAACCTATTCTCTTCCAGCAATCCATCGAGTAGGTGATTGTATATCCTAACGGTGGGGGCACAGCCAAATTCACTTATTCTGTAGAACATTTTCAGGGCTTGCTCAGCTACGCCAGCCTGCTTATAAGACTTGATCACTGCTACAAACAGATCTTCTGAACAACTGACGCCCTCCAACTTCATCTGCTGTAGAAGGTATTGAACTGAATCGATGTCACCTTTGTCGCCGAGCTTTTCAATCATCGTTGAATATGTGAAAAGGGTGTGCTTGAACGATCTTGAATTATACATGGACTTGAAATACTCCCATGATAGAGTGATATCGCTTTCATTCCTCAAGTTGTTCAGAACTTCAGATTCTTCGATAGAGAGATCATCTTCTTTATTATTCTGCTCGAGCATTGCTGGGCCTGCGTTGAGGACAAAAGGAATCGATGGTTTCCTCACTTTTAACATCAGATTACATCCTTCCTTCAGATACATCATCCCTTTCACCAGAAAGTACTTCAAGCTCAAATCTTTCAGCAATGGATATCTGCACCCACCATTGGGAACCTAACCTACTTCAGTAATCAGTATCACCTGCGGTCAGTAGTTTTGTGTTAGAACGAAGTACGTTGTTCTAAGATGCTTTTGGGCTCTGTCCTTTATCGGGGCAAATAAACATTCGGGTCCTTTCTTTGGGCTTGATTTTCGCATGGGCCAAACAATCGGGTCAACTCGAAGAAGATTTACAGAGCCATCAGCCATGAAAAAAAGAAGCAAGAAAAATCAGACCTTTCACCGATATTCCTCACTCGGTAGTAGCTGCGAACGTTGAGGTAATCGCGATTTCTTTTTATAGCATATCGATGTCGATTTTTTTTGTGTCCCTTGCAATGAAATTCAGTTTCAATTATTTCTTGAGGACTGTAGTATTCTGTATGAGCTCTTCGTTTCATAGAGATCTGTTTCAAGTTTTGAATCGAGCTTGTCTGTTTGGAAGGAAGTCTGTTGATTCGTAAGCTGGTGTAATGTCTCAACTCGCAATGATTCTGCTTTCAAATGCTTTTATTTACTAATCTGAGGAATATTCTCAATCTCAGCAGAATTTTGAAGAAGAGAGTGCCATGTCAGTTCATGAAGATTCGAGTACGAACAAGAAGAAATCAGTTGGCGATGGCTTGGATGAGATGCCGATGTTCAATGCCGAACATATGCAAAATAACGCGAGAATTATCAATTATAGGTTTCTTCGTTTCCCCCCTTACCATTTCTCTTCGCAGTCGATTGAGCGTCGACTTCTGTACTTATGTCACCTGACTAAGATGTATCTCTTTCGTATCAGCCGCACCTTCATGTCTATAATTGGTGGAGTCATTGCTGGGATCTTGGGATTTACGGGCATGATGGGATTCATCTTCTACTTCCTTATCATGGCGATCACTACCGTAGGGCTTGCGGCAAAGGCCGGTTTTTCTGTCCGGTCGTATTTTGACAGCTGGAATCAGATTGTATTCGATGGCATTCTCGGCGGGCTTTTGGTACACGACACTTTTCTTGAATTTTTAAACATCCTTTGTTTAATTCCGGATTTTACGAAGCCATTTGCATTCGAAATTTGACTCAGTTCTCTTTATAAACTTCATTTACCTCTCTGTTTAAATCTCAAATCTCCATCGAATATTTGTAACTGAGCTGCATTTTTCCCTGCAGTCGTTCGTGCTGTTCTGGACGTATCCTGAATTCATTGATTTTCATTGTTGACTGAATGTTGAGGTTACTATTTCTTTCTACCTATCTACCCTTACCTATTATCTATCTATCGATGTATATGTTTCCCTGACACAGTAAAAGATTTGCCTATGACATCGTGCATATTTTCTAAGTGCTCTATTCATGGTTCACCTTCAAGATGAAGATGACTGGAAGGAACGAATAAGAGCATTGAGTTATGTTTAGCACTAAGACGTGAAGGAACATACTCTTCAGAATCGATCTATTTGTTTTTTAGGACATAGACGTCGGACCAGTCGAATTCTAGTTCCCTTGGTTTACTTTCGTAGTTGCATTGTGATAACCTGCAACATTCATTAAGCCAAATGTTACGGCCTTTTAATTTTATATGAAACGCATTTTTCCTGAATCTGTTTATTCTCCAAGTGATTTTCGATGTGTACTATACTACTGGTTATTTATATGCATGCTTTGTCGGTAATGCATTATGTTATTGATACGAGTCAATACTTTCGACAATGAAATGCATCTCAAGAAAAATGGATTAACGATCGGTCGATTGTTCTACAGCAGCAAGGTAAGGAATCTAGTTTCTTCAACGTAACTCGGACAGTTCAGGGAATGGGTTCTTGAGAATCTCCCAGCCTGGACAAATGGAGATAAGCATCTGTACCTGTAGTAAGTAACATGAGATTATCGTCAGTTCAAGGAACTACTTTCTTCCGAATTTCTTACAGGTATGAGGAAACCCACCGTATCCTTCCATGGAGATTATCTGAAGATCCCCTCCGAAGTACCTCGCGTACAGACGGCTAATGGGGAGACCATAACCGTAACCAGCCATAGTTGTCGGCGTCCCAGCATCGACATCATCGTCAGCAAGCAGCACATCCACCGGCGTGTTTGCAGTACTATACAGGTATGTAAAAATCTTCGAAAGCCCACTTCTTGGAATGCCGCCTCCTTCGTCAGAAACCTACACGATGACTTAAGACTTAATACATATTATTATCATGTCGAATGTTTCACTTCACTCCCTTGCTGCAGTTTGTTATGATGTCGAACAAAACGTGCCTTAATTGTAACGTCCTCTGCACCATCTGCAACTATAATCCTGACGGGAGGTTCCACTTTATCCGAGTCCATGAACCGTTCTTGAACCGCCCGCAGAGAGTTCTTCACCAGCTCGAACACCATCATTTGCAGGTGAGTTGGTACGTATCTGAATACAGAAACGTGAGGAGATAGCACCACACCAATTGGGGTTCAAAATTCGAACTAGAGAGTCACTTACGGAAATGTGAAATTAGGGTCTCCATAGATGTGAACATCGGGTGCACTGCCATACTCACGAAAGCAGAGTGACCGAGCATCCTCAGCAGCTCCTCGGGCAACCTCAACGGGGGACATCTTCGTGTGTATATAGCCAACACAATCTGGCGGAGGATTTGGCTCGTGCAATGCCACGTGCTGCCCTGAGTGAGTTCGAAGAACACAAAAACAAGTGAACATTTTGAGCCAACAAACGCAGAAATCAGTGAAGTACTGACCGATGAGCATTCTGATCCCAATCCTAGACATATAAAACCGATCAAGAAACTGATGAATCTCTCCCAGGTCCTGATAACTGACGCCTGGATCGAGGTCTTTCTTCAGCTGCATGACGCCCAAAGCCAGCATCGGGACGACGTTGTTGTGCCTCGCTTTGATCATCTTTATCATCTGAGTGAAGTCCAGCTCGTCTTTCTTGTTCTTGATCTCCGGGAAGGACCTTATGTCGCTGAAAGATTTCAAATACCAATCTCTCACCTGCACAGAGGGAGGGTAAGTTATATAAGCTCTGACATATTACATGGCATTAATCTGAACGGCAGGGCTTTGTGTTGTTATTACCTTCAAAATGGCAGGTTTAGTGGAAAGACCGTAGGGCAAGGACTCGAGGTCGATGGCCCGCCTGGCGATTCGAATGGGGAGCTCCTTGTGGAGGAATTGGGCCGAGAGGAGGAGGGTGCGGGGAACGTGCTGTGACCCGAACTCCATCATGTCCCTGAGGCTCACGCCCGTATGCTTCATCCCGCCCCATCTCTGCACTTCTTCTATGGTACTTTTCGACAAACCTTCCCATGCTCTTTTACTAGCTGCCATTGGTTCTTCCGACCCAATACGAATGAAAATGTCCCACTTCTGACAGATAACTGCACGCACGAACAGCGTTAGAACCACAGCCCGTCGGCGATGAATCGCCGAATCAAAGAAAACGTACCTGAATCAGCTACACATGCCCGTTAAATCAAGAAACTGTCCTGAGTTCAGTTAGAAAGAAAAACAGTTTGTACATATCAAGATTAACCGTGCAAGCTTTTGGCGGCTCAGTCTCCCAAAAACCCGAAAATTGTCAGTGTTCAGTTGATAAGGTCTGATATTTTATGTACAAACTGATAGAAAATGTAGTATTTGCTATTATGGCTCTCATTCTTGTTATTACCATCATTGGCTTCTCATATAATCAGTTGCTCTTACCAATTCTTAAGGCTATGAAAATGGAGACACCTTCGGAACAGTGTGTGACAATAGTACGAGATTATTCTGCTGACTATTCTTTCTTAAACGGGTTGGACCATATGGGTTGCGGGTCCTAAATTTGTTCAACCGGGTCGGATCATATCTGTTCCAAACGGGTTTGACCCGACTTCTATCAAGTAGCATTCAAGAATTGCCCCAACTCTACCATTACCAACTTTAAACTTATTACATATGCTATAATGAGGCACATGTTGAAAATGTTATAATTATATGTGACTTCCAACTATTTTATTTCATTCATGATCATTCTTGGTTTTACGAATTAATAAAATAATATAGCTGGCGAATGTAAGAAAAATGCTCGAGAAAGAGGAATATTTGAAACTATTTGAGAATTTAGGAATATATAGTAGTAATGTCCTTATTTCTGTAAACCACATGAGAAAAAAAAAAAGGATCTGCTTTAGACACTGGCAAAAGCACCACCGAAACACACATGAAAATTCAAGAGAAATATGCCTTACATTACATATAATCATGCCACTAATATTTAAAAATTCAGAATTTTCTTTTCTTTTTTTTTTCCACAAATTTGTTTATATCTGCATGTTATCATATGTGCATTAATATATCAGAAACTCAATGAAATTTGACCAGGCTATCAGTATGTGTAATAGCCGAAGCGAATTATAAAGTTGAAATTGTATCAGTTAGCTTGTACTATATATATGTGATGTTAGGGATGGTCATTACATTATCTTCCACTTTAGATTTAACTAACTTAACGGCCTTTCTTGGTCATTCAAAGCTAATATATAGTTTTGTTTTCCCTTCAAGTTGAGATATTTATCACGAATTATGAACATTGGTTTTATTCTTGATGATGGGCATCTCTCTATCCGTACTCTACACGCACATCCATATACACAAAACATATATTTGTAATTTTTTTCTAGCACATATGTAATAAAAGATTTGCCTATATATATATATATGACATGTTTGCATTATCAGTAAATCATATATGAGTTATCTAAACTTGTGGATATTGAAAGTTTCTATCTTTAGCTTATATTTGGGAGAAAGATGAATCGAGGCGGTACATGAACTCGATGAACCGGCTAGAAAAGCGCCGTCATGACTGTTCGAAAGCTCACGAGTGGAATCAATTAACCAGCGAGCGAAAAACTTAACCCTTTTTTCATATATTTCTATCAATCTAGTCGTCTTCGCCAAGACAACATGCCAATGCTTGCATGATATTAAATGAATTAAACGAAAATGATGATTAATTATCTCTATTATTACTAATCAACACTATGATAAGATGTAAGTACAGCAAGTCATATGATGAGTGAAAGACCCAATGTGCTTATACTATTAACTAATCTTACAATCAAATAGCAAACTAGTCTAATGATCAGTAATGTAGTGAAGTGGGTTCAAATATATATGAAAGAAACCCCAAGCTTCAAATTTTAGTAAATTAAAGTTAAAGAAAAGAAAAACATACTATATATAGTAGAGAACCAACCGGCCAATGGAAGGGAAGAAAACCCTTAAATCGACTACTACTACTCCTCCTTTGGCTCCTTCAAAATCTGAGAGGGCAGCATATCTTGAAGAAGGCCTTGATCTCTAGCCAAAGAAGAAGAAGACGGCGGTGGACAAAAGGGTCTTTCTAGTCGAAACGACGACAAAGAGTCTGTAGCATTAATGCCGCTAAAACCATTCACCGGCGGCGGTGGGAAATAGGGTTGTTGATTCAAAGGCATGGCTTGAGTTGCTGTGCTTAAGAGCTTCTGATCATGATAGTTGCTGAGCATCTGCGTGAGATGATGGGATGAAAAAGCGGCACCACCGCCGCCGTACGACGAAGTGGTGGCCTCGGCTGGGAAGAACCCAAAGCTGCCACGTGGCGTGATGGGGCAGGGATGCTTGTGTGTACCTTCGTAGGTTGTGACAACAATGGATGGATCCTCGAAAGATCTCTCCACTCTCTTTTTCACACCACATGCTGCGCTTGTACAGCGGTAATAACTCCTATAATACGATCATGTCCGAAAGCAAAGAGATGGTCAATATAATTTCCAAGATTTGCTATTATTACAAGTATATGTTCTCCAAGATCTTCTATTTTTCTTCTTTACCTTGGAAAAGGGCTATTTTTCACAGCTTTCTGGCCGTACTTCCTCCATCTGTAACCATCGTCCAAATGATCGATCTCACTCTTTGTCATGAAAGCAAACCTCGGTTCTCTTTGCTTTGTCTGATTCTTCTTAGGTTTCAACCTTAAATCCACACGAAGAGTTAGAGATCGATCAAGAAAAAGGACAAAAACAACAGCACCACCTTTACCCTCTCATATTATCACACACATACATATTATAATCCATTGGAATGTTTCCTCGTCAAAGTATTCAGATTGCTGCGAGAGACCCCCAATCAGACCAACAAATGAGGATCTATTAAAATATGTAAAAAAATTTCCTTGTAATTATCTTGTTTACGCGTGGAAACTGTAGATAACACCCAAGAAATGACATTTTTCTTGGTAACAAATATTTAATTCGAATTAAATAAAAACAAAAATGGCTTACTTTTGCTTGAAACTCTTCTCCCTCTTACTTTCATCATCGTCATCTTCGTCATCATCTTCTCCTTCTTCTGCTTCATTCTTGGACTTCAGATCATCATTTGCAGCTGCAGCCTCAGCTGAAGACGAAGACATGGAGAAAGAGTTTGGGGTTGCTGGAGTGTTGACCACCTCAGATTTACTCTCCGGCGGTACAGGCGGCGGTAGACGTGGCATGGCGGCCTGTAGCTGATCAAGCGGCGGCGGATTAGCCAAGCTATAACTATACTGGGCTGGCTGAAACAAGTCATCAATTAATGCAGAAGTCGAATGGTTGTCGCTGAAAACGTCCATGAATCCTCCTAAGGACCCATTAAATCTCTCATAATCATCGTCATCGTCAGCTTCATCTCCTCCTCCTAATGGCCGTTCACATGATGGCATGTCGAAAATCAAGCCTCCATCTGTGTAAAAGCTGCTTCTTCCTGCTGGAATATTCGCCATGGCTGTGATCTGATTATTGCTGTTTTCTTGATGGAGTGATTTCTGTGCTGTTTCCAACTCCTTTCTCTCGCCGTCCATTGAGATTAAAGGCATAGATTCTTCTTCATTTGTTGATCTACTGAGGGAGGGCTTTCAATAGAGAGAGAGAGAGTTTTTAAGGGTTTTGTAGTGTGAAATGAGACTTTGTCACGCGGTGGGATTGTGAATTTATGATAATACTTTTTCTATTATTATTATTATTATTATTATTTTCCTTTTTTTTTTTTATGGTTTTTGGACGACAGTAAAGGTTGGCCCCGCGTATAGTTCTTTTTTCTTTCTTCCTATTATTTATTTTAAATAATTATAGCACTATATGCTAGCTAGACTATATATAAATATATATTCATGTATGTATCACCATCGCCATGATTTCTCAATGTAATTTAATTAAATACTAGATTTAAATTGGGCTACAAATTTAAATCAACTTCAATATTTATTACCATATATATATATATATATATTATAAAGGGATAAAACTCAAAATGGGTCCCCAAATATTTACACTGTGGGCGAATTTAGTCTTTGATGTTTCGTCTGAACCAATTTAGTCTCCGATGTTGTCGATTTTGAACCAATTTTGTCATTCTGTCATGATTGACGTCAATTTTAGCTGTAATTTCGCACGTGCCTCACAGTAAATCATGTCTGGATCGAATTTTGAAATATTTACAGGATTAGGGGGTTTGTACTATTTTTTTTCTGTCAATGAAGCTCGACGAAGCAGACGATCTAAAGCTCATATTCGAATTTTGGAGGAGAAATTTTTAGTTCTACGCCATAACTTCAGTAATCATTTCAATTTTATCGATCCAGACATGATTTACTGTGAGACACGAGTGAAATTTCCGTTAAAATTGATGTATATCGTGACGAAAGAACCAAATTGGTTCAAAATCGATAACATCGGGGACTAAATTGGTTCAGGTGAAATATCGGAGACTAATTGGTCCATAGGGAAAACATTGAGATCATTTTAAGTTTTATCCTACTCTTGATGGCGATTCTTCCATTTCAAGCAACCCAAGCTAAAGTTGACCGGAAAATGCCGGTGGAGTACAGTTGGTACGGATGCATAGAAAATGGCATATAGATGGGGGACTGTTTGCTTCTTCTAGCCATTAAATGCTATGAGGGCCTACCTTTACCCATCCATATTTTTATTATTATTATTATTTTTTTAATTTTCAGACTGAAAACCTTAATATATAGTCGACGGTTTCATACGATTGTTCAGGCTGACCGGCGAGTGGTAATCGGCCCCATTCATGTGAATGGAGTTGGCTCGTGCTCATACACTAATATATATAAATATATATATATATATATATATCGAAAACTCATTCTTTGTTATATTTATTTAATTATACTTTAGACCACAAGTAGGTATTTTCCTTCTTGGGTGTGTACATAGGACTTGAATGCTTCAAGATATTCATGTTCGTCAGTAAAGTTTTACTTTTTACATGCCCATCTTTTTTTTTTCTTTCTTTCTTATATGCTTCGGATTATATATATATATATAATATTTTAAATGTCGGTATGTAATATAGATATATTTAAAAAAGTTAATTTTTATTTGTGTTTTACAAGACAATGGTGGTGAAGTTGGTGTCACGCGTTTCAATTGATTTGATTTGATTGGAGATTGATTGTATTAAAAGTCACTAATTTTATATTTTTTTTATATATGATTTCATGCTTCATAAAGTTAAGGTTAATACGTCCGTGGGAGTTAATGGGGATAGGGTCCTAACCTTTTTCAAGTTATAATTCGTAGGTTGAAATAAAGATGGGTTTTCCTAAATTATCTATAAATTTTAATCTTACATACAAACAATAACATAGTTAAATATATCCTCATAAAGGAGATTATTTCATGTAATGCGCAATAATTTGACAATTTTATATCACAAATGACATATATATATATATATATATAGTCTCGAAAGTCAACAAGAAAAGTATTTATAATTTATTATCATTGATCTTGACCTAGTAAAATGGACAACATATATTATGAGCCACAATGTCTTAAAAATACATCAATTCGTATATTTACGTTACGACAGAAGTCTTTGCCCGGTGGCATAGGACATGGAAGTTGTTTTGTAGTTCCTTACATATTAATAATTAAAAAAACCGACTATAATAATTATTCTATCATCAAAATGACTCAAATAAACAAATTAAAAGGAAATCAATTTTTATTTTTATTTTCTAAGAAAAGGAGTTATAAAGTCAATATATCGATTATTTTCTGATACGAAAAAGGTTGTATTGTATTGTATTGTAAGAGGGCAAAAAGAAAAAAGAAATAAAAACATCTTCATCCACCGTTCTTTCCAAAGCAAATAATGATTGGTCCAAAGCTTGCAACAACTGGCTGATATAACGTGAAATAATATTTAAATAAATGCAATGCAAATTATTTCAAAACGAACAATGACAAAGATTTATGATCTCTCGATTTTTAACTACCCTAATAAAGAGAAGTGAAAGAAAAGAAACACACTACGCAATGAGCTTTGTCTTACTTTTATTACATCTTAAGAGTGGTTTTAGGGTTTTGGCCTAAAGGGTCGGGTCGGGTCGGATCGGGCGGTCCTTTTAATCTGTTTTGTATGGTTCATATTTAGGTTAAGCAAACAAGCCATACACACATCATGAGGACGACGTAAATAGTGATTGATGATGTAACAATACTTTCACATGGTAGTCTATATATCCTATAAATACTTCTTTGTCGAGGATATTAATGATTAAATGAAAATATATTATAAGATTTTTCTCGGAATAAAAGACCCCTAAGTATCACAAATGATGGCCTTAACAACCAACTATTTATTCCATCGAGGGGCTCAAAATATATTACTTATATAGACGATGTAATATATGTCAAGCATCGATCGTTACAAATTGATTCAAAGTCAACGTAGATCACTACCAAACCGAAAACCCTTGAGTTGTTTTCTTGATTATCTTTTTACATTATTATTATTATTATTATTTTGTTGTAATAAATCATTCTTTTGAGATGTTGGGTTATTACCTAATTAGCTTTCACATGCATGACACTTTCGCACGCAAAAGAAGAGACCTTAGGTTGAATAAGCTAAGCTAAGACGACTGAGTTTGAACATAGGAGCCGATGATTGCGGCCCTTATCCCTCGAAAGATCAAAATATTTATTTATTTATTTTCTCTAAATCTCACTGTGTCAGCACATGGTTGAGTCAAAGTCAACATCTTTTTGGCTTTATTTTATGTATAGCCACTGCATTATATTTTATTATCCTTACTATTATTATTATTATAAATTAAATTATTTGTCTTGTGTGACATAAATAAATATTTGAACGTTGAAGGTTTAACGCGTCAAAGACAAAAGAAGACAAATGAAAGGTCTCGACAAATCAGCCTCGTTTTGCGTGTACGCCTCTCCAAAATATATTTTATTTATTCTTTTATTTTTTATTTTTTTTTCAGTGGGCATCTCATCCCATCCCATCTCATCATCATTCAATTTTTTTTTTCTTCGTCCCCATATATCCCCACTCGATTTGGCTAGCCCCTAAATACCGGCGTGAACTTGCGCAATACAGACTTAGCGGATGCTTAATTGCGACACACACTCCAGTGGTGAGACTAATCATCGAAACCAGATGAATACGTCTCAAACCCACCCAACAACTATAGTCATGAAAAATAAATCTCATGGGGACTACTCAAAAAAATATGGAATGAGAATTCGTAGCCACGACCTACCCACAAATCCTTAAGACATCTTCTTTAACCACTAGACTAAAGCCTCATTAAATTCACCTTTTTCTTTTAAATAGCCAGAAAAAATATTTTAGATTTTGTAGCCTTTTGCTTACTCGGTACTTTTGGTATGTATGATTCTTAAATACGATATATTCGTTTCATTCGACTAAGTCGAATTTGTTCGCATTCTAACAAAATATTCAAGTTTTTTCTTCTCGTTTTTTCTCCCTTCCGCTCATAGCTTCAAATTATTGGAGTGACCGAAAATTAAAGGTTAGCCAATGAGTAGCTTAGACATCAATGGGTTCTGTGTAATTTTGAAAGAAGGTTACACTACAGTGTATCATCACATAGCAATTCAACGTTATATATGGTGTAGTAACACAAAGATGGTCTGAATAACACCTAGAGTCTGCAGATAACTTAAAAGATTAAAAAACGACAGTTTTTAAGGCCTTGCCGATTGAGTTGAAAATGGCGGGCAGGGGCTTAGGGAGTTGTACCTGATATACGGAAACAGGCGGTGAAAATATCTCATGACTCGGAGGTAGCGCTAACACTTTGGCGGAGCCTGCGTTGATGTACGTCCCAATTGTACACACGGGCAATAGTAACCTGGCCAAGATGATCAAAGGTAGCAATTCAACGTTATATATGAACTACGATGAATGGCCTACCAAGAATTGTAAAACTTTCTGACATTATTGTGTGTTAATGCCGATGTGATAACCGAAGATAGGGAGTTACAGTAAGTAGAACTAGCATGCATAACGATATACTATCCCTCTTATATGCTCATAAGTTGATATCAATTTATAGAAAGAGTGGGTAAAAACCTGTGTAATGGTCACTTGATCCCTAAGGAATTGCAGATCTGCGACTATAACTTCCAAGCTTGCCTTGGCATTCTCCAGATTTTTCTGAAGCAGCGCCTTCGCCTGGCAAACGAAATTTTGGAAGAGAAATGTCTCCTTTAAATGCTTAAGAGAAGCTGAAGTTAGAACTTGGAAGAGCTCATCCCATTCAAATAGTACCTCGTCGAATGGATATTCAAGCATGACGTTTGCTCCCAGCCATAAGCACACAGAATCTGCACCTTCAATCCGAGCACGAGAGTAGATGCCTTCGGATACTTCAAAGTCAGCGACTAATGCCTGCATGATGGCAAAGAAAAGAAGAAGTTCAACTCTTGAAAACCTCTACCACACAGTCATAATTGCAATAAATGGTTGGGTCGCAAATTTCATCGTAATATTTGCGACACAGAAAGAGGTTTATACGTGGAGAACTTTATAAAAATGGGACAAGGAGGTATGAGCATGGTTTCTTGCAGCAATCGCAATGACAGTCTTTGAGCAGAGTACTGATGCATGATTAAAAGTTTCCAACTAAGAGCTCCCACAAATAGGCTTGGCAATGGGGCGGGGGGCCAATCCCCATACCCGGCCCTAGCACTTATCGGGAATCCCGCCCCGTCCCCAACAAACAAACAGAGAATTTCTCCCGGTCTCCGCGGGGAATCCCCACCCCACGTAGTTGTGAGTGAGTGGCAGAAGTAGACATGGACTACTAGTAGGTTCAATACTTTGATAAATAATGTTGCGCTAAGTGTGATGGCACGCCTAAAAAGATCAAAAACAAAATCCTAATACCTAAATCAGATGGAAACAACCGTCCCTTCGAAGGTAACGAAGGTCCAAAGCAAGATACTAAGAGTTCAAATCAGGCAAAAAGGGATGGAAGAAGGTTTTCCCCTCAAATAAACAAAAGGGCTAACGTTTGGGAAAAAGACATACCTCCATGTTGTCCTTCTTAGCTTCCAACGTGGCAACGACGTCCAAGCATTTCTCAATATCAGGTATTTTTGCCTGTTATTAACCAAACGGAGAATATTTGATACTAAATAAGTGACCTTATACAAAAGCAATGAACCAAGAAGAACCCTGAAAATCACGCCATTTCCTAGTCTAGTTTGCCATTACTATAAAGATTGAATCTTGGCAGGAGATAAGATCACACTTCGATGAAAAATGTGAGAGTGGAACAAATCTATTTAAGTGCTTTAAAAATCAAACCCAAAACTAGAAGACTTAGTCAGCTTTCAGATTTTGCAAACAGCAAGGATTATGTATACATATCTTACAATCAAATTAATATATCAATAAAGATAAAAAAAAAATTGAAACTTGTGAAATCAAGCAGAACAGTGAGACCTGAAGATCCCTCTGCTGCGCGAGAAGCTTCATCTCAACAACTCTGTACTGCTGAAGCCTGTCAAACATCCATGTAAGCTCACACGCATGAAATAGTTTACACCGATCCAACTGAGAAGAGCAAATAGAACTGTGAAACAAGACCTCTCTTGCAGAAAGGCTAGCGCTGAGTTGACGTCGAGATTCAGCTGAGAGAGATAAGTCTGAACATCCTCCACGAAAGCCGCAGAAGGTATTCCTCTTCTCTCCGATACGTTGGATGTCGTCGACATCTCCCAAGCGCCGAGCGTGAAGCTTTGATCTGCCGAGGTTTTTTTCCGATCGAATGGTCTTTTTCAGAGGGTTGAAGATGAACTGCGTTATTGGGCTTTCCATCCTTAATATACAGCCCAATATTCAAATGGCCCGGCCCACTTACCATGTGCGTTCTTCAGCTTTGCCCTCCTCCTCCTTCCTCATCCTTCCTAGCTAGGTCGTGAGTGCTGCGCCGCCTACTACAAACCGCAGATGAATTCACTGTTTTTCAGACACGCGGCGGTTCTGCATTCACTTCACAGAGCTCCCGGTTTCTCGAATCCCGACGGAAGGCTGATAAACTATCGCGGGAACCGTTCGCTCTCAGTTTCAGCCGTACAAATGAGTTCGAAGGAGGCGAAGCTCTGGGGCGGGCGATTCGAGGATAGCGTCACTGACGCCGTGGAAAAGTTCACGGAATCGATATCCTTCGACAAGGATCTTTACAAGCATGATATTATGGGTAGCCGAGCTCACGCGTCGATGCTTGCTAGTCAGGTTGTTTTAACTGAAATAAGCTTTTTTCTGAAGTTTTAAGAGAGGGAGAGAGTTCATGAAACTATAAAGATGTTATTTTGCGGTGCTATCAATGGCTGTTTTTTGTCCACTTAGCAATTCTCTGTGATGATTTTTGGCAGGGTCTGATTACCGACGATGACAGAGATGCAATTTTGAAAGGTCTCGATGAGATTGAGAATCAGATAAAGAATGGAAATTTTCTGTGGAGAACTGATAGAGAGGACGTTCACATGAATATTGAAGCTGCTCTCACCGACTTGGTTGGCGAGCCTGCTAAGAAGCTCCACACTGCACGGAGTCGAAATGATCAAGTTTGCACCGACTTTCGTCTATGGTGTAGGGATGCGATCGATGAGATTATTCTACGCATTAAGCATCTTCAGGTGGATTTTCTCAAGTTGCAACTATCCTTTCTTAAGTCCCATGCATGTCAGATTTCTTTTCATCACCTGGTATGTGCATACTGTTAGGTTGCGTTGTTGAAGCTGGCTTTGAGGAATGAGGGACTTATAGTCCCAGGCTATACCCATTTGCAAAGGGCACAGCCTGTTCTTTTGCAACATCTTCTTTTGGCGTATATCGAGCAGGTTAAATACTTATATGCACTAGCTCAATAATTGTTCGGACGGGCGTATTTTTTCTAGGCTTACTTAGGTTCTTGGATTTGTAGGGTTTATTTGTTGATTAATCATGTGACGAACTCATGCAATGCTAATCATTGTCCAATTATATGAATGTAGTAGCTTGAACGCGATGCATCCCGCTTGGTTGACTGCCGGAAGAGAATGAACTTCTGTCCCCTTGGTGCCTGTGCGTTGGCTGGAACTGGCTTGCCAATTGATAGGTTCATGACTTCCGATGCCCTGGGATTTACTGCTCCCTTGAGAAACAGGTCAGAAGTCAAATAATCATCATAATGGATGAATATATAAATTTTTCATGCTCATTGCCTTCAACCGGTTTCTTGTATCAATGGCATTACGATGGTATATGGATAGGGAACGAATAACAGAGTATGTTTAGGAAACGGGACGGATTCTACATGTTTATCGTCCATTAAACTGGTGCTTTTCTTTCAATGTTAAGTTTTATACCTGTGTACTGAATATTAATTGCTGCTACACCTGCTTGAAAAGCATTGATGCTGTTTCTGATCGAGATTTCGTCTTGGAGTTGCTCTCTGCAAATTCCATCACTGCCATCCATCTCTCCCGGCTTGGCGAAGAATGGGTTTTGTGGGCGTCGGAAGAATTTGGCTTCATCACCCCGAGTGACTCTGTTTCAACGGGCAGCAGTATAATGCCTCAGAAAAAAAACCCTGATCCTATGGAACTTGTTCGAGGGAAATCCGCCAGAGTCGTCGGGGATCTAGTATCACTTCTCGTCTTGTGCAAGGGCCTTCCTCATGCATACAACCGCGATTTACAGGTTTTTTTTTACCACACTAGCGTACATGTTGGCCTGGTTAACACATCTCGTATGTCAAATGCTGTTTACTGAGTAGTCCTTACACTGATTTTTATTGCTAGAGTTATTGTAAAAAGCCTTCACTCTTTTTTCCTTTTTTGAGACCTCATCAGGAAGACAAAGAACCAGTGTTTGACAGTGTCAAGGCGATAGTTGGAATGCTTGAAGTATCTGCAGAATTTGCAGATAACATCACCTTTAACCATGAGAGGATTAAGAGTGCTCTACCGGCCGGCCATCTTGATGCCACAACACTAGCAGACTACCTCGTCAAGAAGGTACGTATATAGCGAGCAACTTCCCCTCCCTATATTTATCATGTATTCTTCTTCATTGGTAAAACTCTTTGCCATGCTTGAAATCATTATTAGAATTCTTTAGGATTGTTGAGTTCTATGGCTGATGGTAGTGTTTCTCTTCAGGGAGTACCTTTCAGGACATCTCACGATATAGTTGGACGTTCTGTCGCACTTTGTGTTTCAAGAAACTGCCAGCTCAAGGACCTTAGTCTCGACGAGCTCAGAACCATAGACCCGACATTTGAGGACGACGTCTATGGATACCTTGGAGTCGAAAACTCAATCAAGAATTTCAGTTCATATGGGTCCACGGGCTCGGAATGTGTATCGAGCCAAGTTGCTTTTTGGGCGAATAAGCTTGGATTGAAATCAGCTTCCCTTTCTTAGCTACTCCATCTCCCTTTTGACTTCAATATTCTTACTTCTATGGTCCGAGGAGGATTTTCTATGATTGAAGTAACTTTGTGTTGTAAGGAAAAAAAATGTTTTTCATCAATCACTTCAAGTGGTAAGACAATTCATTGAGCATCAATCCAACCCACTGTGCCCTAACAAATCTTTTGTGTATTAATTGAATGAACATTATCTTCATCTTCACACCAACTTTAGCTTATGCCAGCCACTGTCGAATGTTCATGGGCCATATGTCGGCCGAGCCTCCATGTAATAAACGGTTCGCTATGATGGAATTAGCGGCATCCGTCGGGTGATAAGCGTCCCAAAACACATACTTTGACCTGTCCTCGCACACCCTCGACCCCGGCCCACATGGGAGCAGCCCGCCAAATCGACCCGCCAAGTGGCAGCACGCCGAGTCCCCATTCTCAAACCCTGCAATGAGATAAAAAAAACTTGCCATGCCGGGTTTTTAAGACATCAAGAATCTTTATCGCACGTAGCTTCCAACATACCGTAAGATGCGTAGTTTTGAATGATGTCGCCTACTATGCGGTAAACGTCTGCGTAGACGAACTTAGACCCTCGAAGACTCGAGGCAAGCTCTTTCACGAGGGATCTCAGCTGCACATTGTATAGCTGAGCGACTTCGTTTGGGAAGCTGGCGCAGCCATTCCCCGGCGATGGGTTGAGCTCCCTCTGAAAAGGGATGCACCCTATTGGCCCCACGTTGGCCACTAGCACGTACCTCGCCCCCATGCTATAAAGCCTCTGTTTTTTTTTTTTATTACATATACATTAAATAGGGAAGAAAAAGAAAGAATTTGAACTGATTTTACTTCAAACAGACGGACAATTGTGATCATTACCGTAAGCTGGATTCTGTATCTTGCAATCATGGCTCCGACGAACGCCTCGGGGGGTGAAAGCTGAGGCTTTTGAAGGTAGTTGTTGATGAAGTCGTTAGAGCCTATGGTGACTGAAAACAGAGCATTCTTGAACAGTTTCGCGGCTGCTTCTACGCCGATCATCGCCGTGATGTCCTGCCTAGTGTTCGCAAAGTTGTCTAGCTGGGCGTCGAGGTTAATCCTCCCGCCCTAAAAAAAACACGGCTCATTCACGCGATTTACATACACCATCAGCAATGCAACACAACAGTGAGTTACTATCATGACTTACGAAAATCTTGCCAGTGTAGTTCAAGATTCCACCTCCGCCGGAAGCATAGTTGACGCCCTGAAGGATGGATGCTCCGGCCGTCGTGGGGGCCAAGTACGGCGGCGTGAACCCACCGAAGCCTATCTCCTGCCCTGTTTAGTTCACAGCTCATTGTAAGGTTAGTTCGTAAATGCTTCTAACAGTGTGTGAAGTTGGAAGACTACTTGCCTAAGACGTCAACTATGGTCCTGCCATTGGTGTATCGACCCGTCGGCTTCCCAAAATCGATCCCATTGGGGGCGTAGTTAGCCTTCGAAAGAGATACGATGTAATTGTTATTGCCGGCGTCGACCAGCGAATCTCCAAAGACGAAGTTGGCCGGAGGAGTTCTGGCCAAAGACACCGCTGTCAACGTTGTAATAGTCATTATTACAATCAAGAACTGAGATTTCCTCCTACACATTATTACAAATGTTACTTAGAGCTATGAAAGATGAGAAAAGAAAAAAAAAGACACTGTTGTAGTAAAAATCTATAGATGAGCAAGAGTCTGTAGAAGGCTCTCTTTATAGATGAGATTATTGTAAGTTCATTAAATGCTTTTTGATAAAAGAGTGAGAATGAAGATTGCTTTTTGGACCAAATTGTGTGTATTATCACATGATCTTTAATCTCAGAGAACTACTTGAATGTAGCCAATGGGGAAGTTACTGTCAAAATCTAAAGATTAGATTAGAGGTTTAAACAGCCGCGAGTGGCTCATTTTCTTGCAAGAAATTTAAAAGTTCAAAAAAAAAAAAAATTAAATCCCACGGATGTGCTTGTGAGTGTTCGCATAGTTACGACGAAGCCCGAACTCGATCTGAGTTTCGATCGAGTCAATTGGTCGAGTTTTTTTTAGTCTTTCACCCTTTGTATGTTACGATTTGGATAGCTATAGTTTATCTCATCAATGGTTTGTTTTAAGGCGATCACTCTTATCGGCCACTTATTAATGTGTTTGCTTAGTATAGGTGACGAGTTATCACTGGAACGACGGATCAGATAGGTGATAAAAATGTGATAATATTCAAGGTTTTAGAGTACCTCAAAAAATGTAGGTGATCTTCTATCAGTATTACTTTGATGAGGTAACATTTTCAATTTTTGTTGCGACAAAATTAAATTTTAACATTAATCACTTATATATCCTTGTTCCTATTTTTATTTATAACTAACCTATTTAAATCTTAAGAAACAAAAATATTTAATGCTTAAAAAATTAGACTTATATTGAACAATTATATATATATAAAAAAACTTAGCTTAAAAAAATTAAAACTTGGTATTGATACATTGATTATTATCACTTAAAAAGACCACCTCAAAATGAACATATTAGTCTACGTTACCTAGATATTATGCATATGGTTAAATATAACATTTACACGATATCACTCCAGATATTACGATGATTAAACGTACACAAAATTTAATATTACATTTATATGCAAAATAGAATATCACCTTAAAATAAACACAGTGACGACGTATCAATCGACGTCCCCCCTCAAACAAATACCATAAGTAGTATGTTATAGTGTCAATAAATAAATTGCACGTTCATTATGTTGTCTAGACATCATCAATTTATTGCCATAAATCTTTTATTACTTTTTAATTTAAATTAAACCGTTGGTTGACATTTAGTAAAGGGTAAACGGTCCAATCCCAAACTGTGGTCTCTCAATCAAATATATATATATATATATATATATATGTGTGTATATATATTAAAAAAAAGAAACAACTTACCAAAAGAGGGTTAATGCTTTCAACTGCCAATCAACCTAACAACCATATAAATATTAATTTTAGAAAAATGAAACGATATACTATAGCTATACCATATCATGTGGTATGTAAAAAAATTCAATGCAGTCACTACTGTTCAGTGATCTCAAAGCTCAACTCCATTTATTGTGACAGTTAGAAGCTTTCATTCCTAACTTTTTTTTTTTTTTATATTATTATTTCATGGCTGGTTTTCTTACAGAGATGGGGTTGAATATGACTATGAGTTTTTATATTACACAATCTATAATGTGGGAAGGAAGAGATCTGTGTAACGTATGGGCGTAATTAATTAAATATATCAGCAGTATATACTCGCTCATTGCATGACACATTTTATTTCTAAAGTCTCATGAATAAAATTTCAATTATTACATTCAATTATTTCAAATAAAATTTCGATTAAAGTCGAGTTCACATGGTAAATAGTTGTTCCTTGCATTGCCTTAGGCTTTTCAAGTGATTAATGTTAAAACAAATTCTTGTGAGTCCATAGTTTAACTTATCTTTTTTTTTTTTTGTTGATTGACTGCCTAACGTGACATTGTCTACCTTGGAACATGGCTGTTAGTTATTGTTTTTTATTTCTCAGACAACATTCATTATTTTCTTCCCTCATCTTTTGGTAATTTGTTGCATGTATTATTATTATTATTGTTATTATAATTATTACTATATGGTATTTTTTTAGGAGGCACCATACATCGCCTTATATTTTGACTACCATCAGTTTAATTTGAATTTGATTGTCGGCTACGAGACGATCTCGACTTCAGTCGGGACTACTCCACTAACTTGTGTGTACAGTTGCAAATCCAGCATAAGTCACCACTATTTTAGTTAGATAAAATGATTAGGCCCATTGGGTCTTCAGCCCATTTATAGTTTCCCTGACATTTACTACCCTTTGGCCCATTGATATTTCCGCTCACTAGAGCCGTCAAAAAGGCCCGCGCCCAGCCCGACTCGTCAAAGGGGCGGGTTGGGCCTTATTTTTTTAGGCCAGTCCGCACATGCTGCGGTCTTTGGCGGAGCGGGCGGACTATCCCGCGGGCCAGCCTGCCTAATATTAAACATATATATATATATATATATTAAATATTTCAGTTATATTATATTAACTAAACACGTATTGTGCTTTGTGGGCTTTATTTTTTCAATGGACTAATAAACATGGATTTTTTCTTTATTTTTTCTATGGGCTAAAAGCTTTAATTAATATTCATTTTTTTTCTCACTACAGGCGGATAGGCTTACCGGTCCATTTTGACGGCTCTACTGACATATATATTGCTACAATTTTGTCAATTTCTTTATCCCCTAAAAAAAGAAAATACCAAATTAAGAAATCGAAAAAAATAATGACACTCAGAAATTGTCGGAAAGCCATCAAATTATTTCACACAATCCTTAATTCATGAAAACAAGTGATTCCTACTTTCCATCCTCGATATCCTTTATCTGCAGCAAAATCTGAAAATTTTCTATTACAACAGAATTTGCAAAATAAAAAAAAAATGAATTTAACTAATTCAGCAAAAACAATAAATCTAATAACATTTGCGCTCATCGTCGTTCTCGTCTCGCCGTCTCGTCGTGCCCATGGCTTCTTCTCGTCGGAATCGTCCAACATGGTCGTCGATTCGTCCCTTCTGACGCAAAAAATCCCAAGCAATCGCACCCTAACCGTCGACGCAAATGGAGGCGAAGGCGCCGGGCAGTTCATATCGGTCCAAGCTGCGATCGACCACATTCCCGAGGGCAACGCTCATTGGATCGTCATCGATGTCAGAAGAGGAATCTATAGGTAAGAATAATGACGAAATGTCCGCATATATTCGAAATAGAAAACGACGAGTCGATGACCTCTTTATTGCATGAATTGCATGCAGAGAAAAGGTTACCATTCCGCGTAATAAACCGTACATCTTCTTGAGAGGTAGCGGGCGGGGAAGGACGTCCATCGTCTGGTCCCACGGGTTGAACGAGAACTACGACTCAGCCACGTTCAAAGTCGAAGCTCCGTACTTCGTCGCCTTCGGTATCAGCTTCAAGGTTTATCACCTTCCTCGTATAAAAGTCGTTAGCGTTGACGAATGGTGATTGCTGATTTTCTTGAAAATTGTTAAATGACCACTTCACCTAAAAAAAAATACTTGTAGGCAGTATATCATATTTTAATTTTATATATTTTTATGTCCAACGCGCCCCCCACATTTAGACTGATTTTTTTCTTACCTAATCTTATACGTGTAATTTTCTTAAATGGGTGGTCGTCAAGTTTCGTACCCATAATCTCTATTGTTGGCATGTGCTATGATACCATGTTAATTCACCTAAACGTTTAATATCATATTTTTAATTTTATATACTTTTACGTCCAATAAAAAAATTAACAGAATGAAGCGCCGACGAGCTTCTCCCACAAGACGAACGATAAATCGGTGGCAGCGTTCGTGGGCTCGGACAAGGCAGCGTTCTACGAATGCGCATTCTTCAGCAGCCACAACACGCTCTACGACTTCAAGGGCAGGCATTACTATCATAGCTGCTACATACAAGGATCCATGGACATCGTTTTCGGGCGCGGCCAGGCCGTATTTAATGTGCGTCCGTCTTATTACAATCATCTCACGCTGAAAAAGTCGTTACGACGCTAATACGTTTTTTTTTGTCCGAATGAAGGATTGCGAGATATTCGTGATAGGCGACGGGAGGGTGGAGATCAAAGGCGGGTCGATCGCCGCGAACTACAGGCAGAGCCAGAACGAGCACAGCGGGTTTGTGTTCTTGAAGGGGCGGGTTTACGGGTCTAGGGACCAGGCGTACCTGGGCAGGCCGAAGGGACAACATTCGAGGGTCGTCTTTGCCCATACGTACTTGTCGAGGAGCGTCGTCGAACATGGATGGACGAACTATAGCTACCCAGGAAGAACGCAGTAAGATGGCGTTATTTAGTTATTACATCGTCTATAATAATTCTTACCGCCATTTTCTGATACGTTATGGCGGATCGAAAACGCAGCAATGTGTACCACGGAGAGTACAAGTGTCACGGGCCGGGCTCTGCTTCGGAGAAGCGGGCTCATTGGTCGAAGCAGCTGAGCGACGACGAAGCAGCGCCGTTCTTGTCCATGGATTTTATCAAAGGAAGGGAATGGCTGCCGCATACTTATTCGTAAACGGCGTCTAGCCCATGTACGCCCTTGGATTTGATCGATCGATGGTAGTACGAATATCACTCGCTCGAACTCGATCGGACGGGCACATTTATTGATTTATTTATAAGCGTTTTATCGTAATATTTTTACTTCGGACAAGAAATGTATTTCGTGTCTATGTCTTCGTCGTCGATGTTTTTTCTTTTTAATCGGGATTTAAAACATAAATTCGAACATCGATAGATTTGTTAATTCCTCGATTTATCGAATAAAGTTCTACTTGGGAAGTACATGAGATAGACAAAATGCAACTCACTAGTTTCTACGAACTAAAACAATGGCAGTCCCAGGAAAGTGAGTGTTTATTACAAGGGGACAACAACAAAGAACATAAAGCGAAAGAAAAAAAAAACGAACTTTTGGAAATGCTGCTTAACGTTTCATGTCGAATTTCCCGAGCCCGAACGCACGCACCCTTACTTGGTGTAAAGCACGTCTTCCCACGGGTGGCGATACAACGGCTGCTTCAGTCTCTTCTGGTCGAACGTATGCCTTAATTTACCAGAAAAAAACATAAAATGTATAAATCAGATGACTATCTATACATTTGCATCTACATTAAATGTAATGAGAAAGACACATGGATGTTACAACTCACCCGATGAGACCGATGGAACGAGCAAGGACAAACAGGCCATTGAGGTAGCCGATCCCTACGATCTCGTCGATTTCTTGCTTGGTGAACATTCCACTCCCGGCGAGAAGATCCAAGAATAGGGACCCGATTGCACCGTCCACGTTGAGTACGAGGTTGTTTGCCTTGGAGAGGGTGTAGGTCTCGACCTCGACAGCGTATTCCATGTACTTCACCGACGGAAAGTTGGTCCGTGCAAAGAGCTGTAGTAACTCTACCCTCTTGTCTCTGTTGTCACCTCTCTTGATCCTATATATAAGAGGAGAAAGCATTGCATAGTAATTCCCAGATCAACGTTCGATGATTACCAGCTATAAGAGGGGTAAGGTTAGGGTCTTGATATTACTTACCTGTGACCAATGCCAGGAACACGTATGCCTTTCTTCTTCATGCTTTCTACAAATTCGTAAGGCGTGAGGCCCTAAAAAGGGACGCGAGAAAGAACGTCATTTAAAATCCAGAAATTTTATGCTTAATCAAGGATCTTTATTTATCAAGTAGGGAGTGTTAATTTTAGGAACTAACCTTATTGTAGGCATCCTTGAAGTAACGGGCGGCATCATCAATGGCTCCGCCGAATCGAGGACCAATAGTCAGCAAACCTATTGCAAGCAAAGGGAGGGGAAGATAATGTCACTCATTGATCATATGCACACGGGCCATGCAATTTCTCTCATTTTCTCAAAACTGAGTGGCGGTATACCCGAAACTAGACTAGAGACGAGGTCTTTTCCAGCTCTGGCGGTTACGATGGTGTTGTGGGCCCCAGAGACGCAAGGGCCGTGGTCAGCGCACAACATGATGCAAATCTGGGAAAAGTAATAGTAGTATTGACGGGGCAGTTTAGCTTTATTGCTGTGCAGAAATGTAACTTAAACTAGAATTGCAGGAGAAGAAAAGACGAGGGGCGAGCATGAGTAAAAGTCACCTCAATGAAACGTGTGCAATAACGAGGAAGGCTTCTTTTGAACCACAGAAGAGAAATGACATCACCAACACCTAGTCCCTGCTCAACAATGGAGGACATTGGCACACCAGCATAGGTAGGCTCCTCACCTGAAAATGGCAGACATCAAGGTTAAACATAAAACAAACGTTTTATCATTCCAAGAGAGTAAAGGAAATCGTACCTCTATCATCTGAGATAGTGGAGATAATGTGAGTTGGAGCCCGAACTTTTCCACTCTTGATAGCTGTGTTAAGGTCCTCTGGTATTTGGGGTGGTGTGATCTCCTTCACAGCTGTAATTTTGCCTTCTGCAACCTGAAATAGATTTGTCGAGCACACTTTTCAGGATGATAATCATAATTTCTGCAGTATTTTTCTTCCTTTAGTTATTGAATTCACAAATTCTCACGAGCTTTTCAAATGTCTCCTTAATTGTTCCCTCGAATGCTTCATAAGACGTGGGAACAACAGCTCCAGCATCCTGGAGTGCTTGATTCTTGGCTTGTGCGGATTCCATCTCTCCACCACTCTTAGCACCCTGAAAATAGAAAACCACCGAAAATTTTTATGTGACCACATGTTATAGATCAATGTAAAAGAGAGATATATGCTATCCAAATTATTAGCGTACCGCATGACCAAATTGTACTTCTGACTTGAAAAGCCTGGCGCAAGTTCCACTGACCCAGGCAACAACAGGCTTGTTGATTTTGCCCTGTTTAAGGGCCTCAACAAGGGAGTATTCATCACGTCCTCCGAGTTCCCCAAGAACTACCATCATCTTAATCTGGTTTCAAAATGTAACGCATGATCATTGAATGAGAACTGTGAGAATAAAATATTACAAGCTATAATTCTTCATTATAGTGGGAAAATAACAAGTATGTCCATATAATTTAAGTTGGTATACCTGGGGGATGTTGTTGAACCTCAAAACATGATCAGATAATGTAGACCCAGGAAATACATCTCCCCCAATTGCAATGCCTGTGCAAGTAGAGAGCAACTCAAAAATTTAGATACGATCATCAAAAAATGAATAAACAAGTATTATAATTGGCGTTCAGTGAATAATTTCCAACCTTCATAAATTCCATCAGTAACACGAGCTATTGTGTTGTACATTTCATTAGACATACCACCCTGCATATTGGACATATAGTAACGAGTTATCCCAAGTGACAAAATAAGATTGAAGACGATAAGCGAAAATTTGCAGTTATAAAACTCTGAAATGAATACCATTAACTTTAGCTGTGTAGTACACAATTATAAATGATGGAGAGTTAACAATTTGAAGCTCATAGGATCGCACTTGCCCCACAAAATCTCTCACGAACCAAAGAAAGATAAAAGAGTTTTGATAACGATTTACTCACAGATTTGGAGACAAATCCCACAGATCCTGGACGGTACAACTTGCTCTGGATTATATTATCGATTGTTCCGGCGGTATCACCAATCTTAAATGCTCCAGCTTGAATGCCTCCAACGGTAGCAGGACCAATGACCACCTAAGATATGACAAAATTTAAGAACAACAAAGGGTTACATCATTCCTTATAAATGTACTCACTTTAAAATTGAAACTACAATTCAGACAAAAAATCACTTACCTTGTTGTTTGCTTTTGCATAAGCAATCAATTGCTTGGTGTCAGACTCAGGGACACCTTCTGCTATGATAGCAACAACTCTAATGGTTGGCTGCTTCAGAGCAGAACTAGATGAAGCGGCAGCACTACACAAATGGAAATAATCAACATCAGGCACAAAGCATCAGAGATGTATCATGAGCGACGTATTCGTGAAAAGCTGATACCAACCTTCTAAACGATGCGAAATTAATGAAAACATCAGCTGTCGGATGTGCAGCACATGCGGCTTCAATGCTGCAAAGCAGTAGAACATACACGATAAGCTATGTCTTCGATCGAGTGATATTATCAAAATCTACCATCACAATCATGCAGCCATCAGTGAAATCTCGGATCATCGAGGAAAAAACTTCTTTTGCATATCATGAATCCACTATCTATATGTGCTGATTCAGGAAAAAAAATACGTCCATGCATTGAAAGTAGATCTAGAAGCTTTGGCATCTTAACATCAACAGTAAAGTTAAAAAAAGGACAAAACTAAGGTTGAGCAAGAGGGCAGAACAGACGTGGAATGAACTGGGATGGCGATTTCCTCCTGACCAAAAAATAGCTTCTGGAAGCCCTCGGAACCTGGGTTTATAATTCCAGCAACCGAAGGTGTTTCTCTGCCTGAATTTTTAGAAATACAGATGTTTAAAGTACATGAGACTCGGCATCTTCATCCAGTGCATGGGACTTTATAGCATACAATCATCATTAACATAAGAAAAAAGTATATTTTTTAGTACAACATATCCTTACCACAAAGAAAATCGAAATCAAGCATGCGCTGGATCGGCAATTGCTTGTAATTGTAAAACAGCGCTTGAGTTGTCTTCGAAAAAAGTTGCCCGGTCGCCATGATGCTGCCTATAATCCGCCTGCATGCAAATGAAACATCGTTATGTAAATCTTGAAATCGAACAATCGCATCCAATGTTATCTAAAGCTCTAAACCTTATTCATGAAAATGATGATGTATTCTAACTTGATCTAGCAAATCCTCCACTGAATCCAAAAAAACGATTTTTTATGCAATGCAACAATGGATCTTCACTTTCACTCAATCGACGTTGATATTCTTCTCTCAAAAGCACAAAGAGATCACAGTTAGACCAAAATTTAAACCACACAGATACAGAACAGACAAGAGAAAGAACAAATCAAAGGCAATACACCTCGTAAACATCTAAACTAAAACACAACATAATCGCAGAAAGATCAAACGATTAAAAAAAGCATACCTCTGCCCAAAAAAAAAAAAAACGACACAATCAAACAAATCGAACAGATCTAGATCACACACATCTCTCACACCCAATCGAGCGAACGGCAGTACTACAACTACACGAAATTCAACAGAAAAAAAATGCAGCTACCTCAAACAGAGGAGACAAATCAATATTCTCTCTCAAACAAAGATCGATACGATGGTGGAGACTGATAGTGGGTGATTAATTTATATATTGCAAGGAAGGTGGGAGATGGTGAGCTGTTAGCTGTGTTGTAGAGGGAAGGTGTGATATCAATGGGAAGAAACAATTTAATACTAATTTCGGACTACAAAGAAAGAAAGAAAAAAAAAAAGAAGTAAAATATTTAATAATTTTAATCGTTAGCTGAAAAATGAAAATTGAATATGCGGACTGGATCACGTGGCGGGCCCGCCCAACCGGCCGTTGCCACGTAAGCATCATTCTTGCTAGGCAAACTAAATCTGTCCTAATTAATAAAAATTCAATGAGTGATGATAAAATATAAAGAGGAGTTAGGACACGAGTTTGAATCTACTTGTCACTTTATAATCGTCGTATGATTGGATTTAAGGACGGAAAATATCGACCGAGGGATCAGTTCTGCAGGAAGTCGGGAATTAGATCATACTGAATTGGAGTGTGGGAACTGCGATATTGTTGTGGATATACTTTCTGTCGAGGAAAGGGATAGCTAGCCGACATTGTTGTTTGTGAACTTGGGACTAAATACATTGGTCAGGAAAATCAGTCCCACTCGAATACTGTATCGTCCCATAACTGATTGAGATTAATATTTACGTTTGGACTTCGGACAAGAAACATGGATCATGAAAATTAGTCACGTTCGAAGACAATGTCGTCTCATAGCTGATAATAAGGTTCAGATTCGATTCAGGCTAAAGCTAACCGGATTCATGACTGATTGAAATTAATATTCACGTCTGGACTTCGGACAAGAAACATGGAACATGAAAATTAGTCATGTTCGAAGACAGTGTCGTTTCATAGCTGATAATAAGGTTCAGATTCGATTCAGGCTGAACCTAATCAGAATCCGATGTCTACGATGACGTTGTATGAGATAACTTATGTCCACAAAACAAAATAAAATAAACATGAATTAAGATTTTCTTAAGATAAATATTACATTTGTGTCCTATCCTAATGGAATATTTTATTAAAATGTAGCCGTTGGAGTGTGGTTAGGATCATTGTAATCAATGAAGATGGCAAATCTTGAAAGAGACGTCAGCTACATAGTTGGAGTGGAGTGTTAGTTAGGTACATGTAATGGATCTGCTTCACTCTCAAGCAAACGAAAACTCAACGACTTCATCATTATTAAAGAGTTTAAGCAACCATTCACGCTATTACAGCCTCAGTTCAAAGTAGTTTTAGGTAGTGAATTTAGTAAATCTATTAAAAGCTTTCATGGTATAGCTTGACCGTACTAACCAAAGCAAGAGATTCGACTAATGCCTTCAAGAGAATATCAGGGTAATCTTCGACTAGGGCGTGGCCATGGCCATGGCCTGGTATGGAGCTTAGAACCCTCCCCACTATCTGGGAAAATGATGACTACGGTCTTTAGATCGAAAAGAAGAGCAATAAGAGCATACTTTTGAGAGTAGTTAGACGGTTCAGTTACCTTTCTTGCGTAGCCGCCGAAAGCTACTCCGCTGATCAAAGCTCGGGATGAATCGCAAGTCGCCCCTTCGTTTACGTTTTCTGCGAGTCGAAATCATTACTACACAGCCCTTGATTGATGTAAGAACTTGTTAAAAGTCAGTCTTAAATGATCGCTTCAGCTAAAAAATAGGGGATGCATCGTATTTTAATTTTATATATTTTATCTCCGACAGTCAGTTTTTTATCTTGTACCGTGCGTTGCAGTGGTTTGAAACAATCCCTCCCTCTTCAAGCCCTCCGCCGTGTGTGCGTTGGTACCGCCCGCTAGTTGAAGAAAACCTGCCGATAGAATAGGCACCCAATATATCTTCGAGCGGATGAATTTTTTCGGAAGTATTATAACTTCGTTTCGATATGTAGGGATGAGACGACGGCTTCACTGACATACCGTTGGATCTGTTTGTGGTCGAGGCCAAACGTACGGCGAATGCAATGGCCTCTCTTGTAGCCCCCCGGCCAATGTCTCCACTCATGGGACGGCCATCTAACTACAGTTAGCAGAGGGAAATAACTTAACCACGTCGAAAACTAAGAACGGTTAACCATCGATCAGACAAGTGTTTGTATTAACCTGCCATAGATTGTGGCAGCTAATGTTTCCTTTCATCGTGTCGTACATCAAACTCATCGCAGTAATAGTTCGATCGCCCCTATCGGGCAAGCTAACCTGACGAAAGAAGAAGAAAAACCACGAGCCTGTGAATAAAATATACGTTTTCAAGTACTAAATCTTTCTGTATATTATGTCTACTTACAGCCACAAGCCTCAGCTTATTAACTGAATCTCCCAAGCCATCCCATAGGTCTCGGAAGGAATCTACCTGGCTATATGGTCACTAAATCGAACAAAGAACTTCGACGCAAAATATAGTACCTTGTGTAATATTTATACCTTCCACTGGTGTGAATTTCTATTGCATCGACAGTCTCCATTTCAAGAAGTTTAGCTGCCGCAGATACATCTCGAATGTATGTTGTTGCTTCTGCATTGACAGATGAACTGTAAAGAGATCATATTGCCATAAAAAAAACTAAGTACATTACTCACTTATTTTATCGTATGGACAAATCGATAAGCAGCGGCCACAGCCATAGCATCGTTCTGCTAAGACACCGCCCTGATCGGAGGATGTTAGTTATATTGTCGAAAATCATTACATCAAAATGAACTAAGTAAAAGCAAAAAATGAACCTTGGATGAACCATCTTTGCCTGTATATGAGATGGCATTCGCAGGACAGACATTTTCACACGGCCGAGAGCAATCCGTCGGGCAATCGTCAGGATCAAATTCTGCCAACATGGTGATAACCTTGTCAATGAAGCTCAGCTAGACAAAGCAACTGTATTCTTCACACACACACACACACACACACAATGAAAGAATTAGCTAACTGTTTTACCAGCTTTACGGAAATGCAGATCTTCGTCATCGTTGACGCTAATCATCACCCAAGGTCGCCGAATAGGAACGATATTCATGGCCGCTTCGATCCCATCGTTTACGGCATTGACAACTGATTCTTCGGCAGCACAATCAATGCAATCAACTATGACAAACACCATAGGAATCATATGAGATGGGCACCCAATTTTCCCCCCACTCTGTTTATACTCAAACTTATTACATTTTACCTCCGGCCAGAGTGTAAATCAAGGAAAGATTTCTGATGTCAGCCACGTCCTACACAAAGCCCAGACCAAAATCAACTGTTTATTACCAAAACCTTCGTATGTCTAGACTACTGTGTGTTAGCTATCAATGGCAGTCAAGCTTCGAACTACCTCAAAGCTAGCACCACAAATGAGCTTAACCCATTTACCCCTTTGCAGAGAATCAAGAGGAGACGTTATAATCCCAGGAATTCCATTTCTTCGAAGTAGGCTCTGCGCTTTCTCAATGCCTCCATTGATGTCTTTTCTTGCATGCTGCTGGCCTGTAAGGCAAAACCCACAAAAAAAAATAATAATAAAAAAAACAATACACCAAAACTCCCAGAAAAATACATGGATGACAGAGCGACCCACTTGGAATTTGCGTGCGAAGATTGCAGGAAAAAACGTTGAGAGACATGAGAGATGTCATGGATGGATAAAATATCAACAAGGTGAGATAAAAATCGTTGGTGAGTAGGCTCGTTTCCTACTAGAGATAAAATGGTTTTGGGCTGACAAGTTTAGTGCTTTACTATTGGATATCACTGGGCTGGCAAGTGAAGGTGAGTTTGCCAATTTCTAACCGGCGGTTACTCATTGTCTGAGTTTTACATTAACGTCCTCCTCCTCATCGTGTTGTTTTATGATTCTTGATTCAGACAAAATATCGAAAAGATTCTAAGGTACATATGGTAAGTCGATTCGATGATATATTACATGAAGTGACTACATTTACAGCCCAAAGGGCGAAACCAAGCTTTCGATAAAGGTCGTGGCTGATCCAGGCGAACTATTACAGTTCCTCATTTCAGGATATCCAAAAGATCCATCCTTCGGGTCGAAGACGACGAGTTTCGACCCGCAAAGCAGCAAAACCTCGCCACTGTCGAGCACATCTACCGCCGTCGTATACGAATACTTCAGCAAATCGTCCACGAAAGGAATTGTAACAAGCTTAGTCCAATTCCCAGCGCCATAGTCATCCATGATCCATATATCTGCGCTAGTTAAGTGACAACAGAAAACGTAAAGACGCCCTTTCGCCACTCCCATCCTCGAGTAGAAGCAGCTTACAGCAGAATCTGGCAAAGATATTACATCATATTCTTCGGTCTCCATGTCGAGAGAAACAATATCCCAGCTCGAATCTAAAGCCGGCCCGCCGCTAGCAATCCAATGCAGCTTTCCGTTGGCAAATTTAGATGCATCGGCCATCAGCCGACGGCCCTTGAAGTTCTCAATCCTTCTCCATTCATCGCTCCTCAGGCTGTAAACCTTCACAATCACCTCAGATGAGTACTTATCGCTATTGAAGATCCCCACGACCTTATAGTCATCGCTCGATTTGTCGTACCCAAGCCCATAAGCAAAGTAACTGTCGTAGTTCCTCTTCACGCCGAAATCAGGCAGCTTTTTGTGTTTTCTTACAGAAGGGTTCCACAAGAACACATCTTTCCTATCTACCGCCAAGCAGATCAATCCATTACATGAACCCACGACCGCGACTAAGTGGTCGGAGAACTTCGTCGAAACATCGGATTCGAGCGCAACGGCGAAGGGCTCGTGGAACAAAGAGAGGAGTGAACAGAGCATTAGATTACCATGGCAGTTCAAGACGACCCTCTGGCGCGTCAGGCTGGAATCTTCCTCGGAGAATCGTAGGTGGTTTTTGATGAACTGTAGGTCTGAGATAGATGAGAGCCATGACTTTGAAACGCATTTGAATTGCACGAGGGGTTTTAGGGGAAGTCTTACAAGGATTTCTATGATAACATCGTTGGGAAGCTTGGCGATTGAAGAAGTATTGAGGGTCTCCATTCGATTGATCGTTCTTTCTTTACTGTTTATGGGCTTTGATGATTTTTTTGTTATGATCTGAAAAAAATAGAACAGATATTTACCATTCAACTGCTTGGCTGCTAAGATTCCAGCACCACCTTGACTTCGACTATTGAATTGACTATTCCCTCTCTTATTTTCTCCACCAAACGACGTTATTACAACATAGGCAGAGATGGTGATTTGGAAAGGCATGCATTCATGAATCTGTTGATTTTATTGTATTATCGACAAGAGTTCTTAATATAAACGAATTCTTTAAGACAGTGTGTTGCTTCGATATCAGAGATTATATTACACACTCTGTTGTTTGAAAACAATCATGCTTCCCTTAACAGTCCGACGGTAACGAGAAGCATTCTCTCATCATTAAAGAAGCTCACTGATAAAAGAAGCATAGAGAGAGAGAGAGAAGAAATGCAAGAATATACAGTCTAGACGTAAATCTTCCATTCCATCGAAGGTCAGAAGTGATTAATCCCATCAACGGCCTGAGACTGAATCATCCATGGCTGAAAGGTGCCCATAACAAAAACTCGCCTGGGAATTTAAATTCTCTTCGTAATCATACAAAGCCAGCATTTTCTCCAGGGAATCAAGCCTCTCTTTAAGCTCTTCAACATGCATTCTGAGGACTATGATCTCTGATCCAATGGCCTTGTAACACCCACCAATTTCATAGACACTGCTGAGAGATTTCACTTATGTTCTTCGTGAAGTAAGGGATCTGTTCGTTCAAATCCTTTATGTGCTGTTCCTGTCTATTGCTGGACAGCCTAGCAGATTTGCGGTTCGATGTCATGTCATCCTCTTCCTCTTCTTTACATCAGTGGTAGTCGCGTAGTAGTAATCTGTTTCGTTTCTTTGCTGCTTTGAAGACATTTCCTTTTTCTTCTTCTCTGAAATAACTTTCTACTTAAAACCATTGCCGGAGCACAACTGAGAAAGATTGAAGTAGCCTGATTCTATGGAGACAGGCCTTGATGATCGGCTGACTCATATCACAAATGGCAAGAACCGAGAGCTATCCAGATCATGGCTATCGTAAAACTAGTCGTGGGATCTTTTGAAAACTTCGAATTCACGACAAATGCCAAGAGAAAAAAAGGGATTTTGATTGTTGAAATGTAGAGGAGATGGTCGGTTATCGAATATATATATATATATATATATATATATATATATATATATAAGGTAGGTGGTGTAGAAAAAGCAGATCGAAAGGGTGAAAGAACCTGCAAAGAAGCTTACATTTGGTAAGAAAATGGTGGATAACGATAGCACAAGAGATGTACTTCCCTTGCTTTTCCATTGTTGTGGATAAGGCTGTAATAATAGATTCTAAGGTAAAGGCAGGATCACACCATTAATGTTCAAGACGTTGAAATCTCCCACGGTATATGACGATCCATGCTCTCCCATAATTATTATATCACGAGAATCTGTGAAATACCATTTCGATCATTAGATAGCAGCCACAGAATGGACAAGCGTTACACGCAAATCCCAACAACAATCGTCATATAAGATTCAGGAATTACATCCATAAATGATAATCATCGGTTAACAAAGTACGGCCTACTTGTGCAAGTCGTGAGATGACGTAGTAGAAGTATTTTCACGACCCATTGATCCATTGGCCAGTTCTTCTGTGCCCAAGTCTACCGTCTCCGTATTCATATCACCGTAGCTTCTTTTCTTGGACGATGAGGAAGGAACGGCTTCTTTACCTTTCTCTGGCTGGGCTTGATTGCTCGTTGAAGGAAACAGTGGAGGTTCGAGCCCGCTTAATTGGCAGAATACTCTTTCGACGGTGTCGTTGATCTCCTTCCCCAAACCATTTTGGTCTAAGATTAACTCCCAAACCGATTTTGAGGCCTTCTCAAGTACAGGAGCCCTGCATATATGCATATATATATGAATATCCACCACAACTATTTCTTCATAGAGATTAAGCTTTACAGTCTACAAGAATTTTGCATACACCGTTCAGTCTAAGAGCACCCACCAGTTGGAATCCGCAAGCAGCAAGCACTCAATAAGACAATTAAGTAAAATGATAGAGAAAATCAAACATCGAAGAAGTAAGAAGATAGCTAATGTAATGGCAGTTATGACTAGACGGCGCCCCATGAAGATCATAGGGCAAAAGTCTGGAGCAGCATTAACATGCATGAGTATAAAATATCCTAGCATACCACTCGGGAAATTTGAGATTACAGCAAGGAAAATACAACTAGGCCGCTCACGCATAAGCTAATGCCAAGTAAAAGAGAGTAGAATCATATTTTCGTACTCTAGCTCCTGCCTAAGCGCATCAAACAATTCTCTCTTTGTTTGCTTCTCAGCACCAGGCGTGTTGAGAACCTTGCTCTGCTCCACCATTTTTATCGTATTGCTTTTAAGCTCCTCCTGCAATGGTATTAATCATAAACTTATCATATACACAAAATAAATCCTTTTAGGAGCATCATAAAAAGGGGACAAACAAACGGAAAATCCATAATTGTAGTAACAACAGCTCACAAAAACATCAAGCAATCCACTGAAAACACGAAGGCAGGCATCGTTTCAAAAAAAAAAAAAAACGAAAAATAATATCAGATGAGGCCAATTCGAGGTAGACCCACTCACGCACGTTGGCTTTCAGCTGATTTATGATCTTCAATCGCAAGGAATCGATTGTTCCATCGTTCATTAGGGTTTCCAAAACGTCCTCTGGGGTTATCACCGGCGATCCCATCACATACACCGCAGCCTCTTGAGGGATTCGTCTCGAACGGATTAATATCAACAATGAAATTAAAAACTCGGATTTCTTCTGAACAAAAAATTTCAGCTACCGTAGGGAAGAAACAATACACAAATAAAACTTGAACAATACGACGTCGTGCAATGCGTTTAAAGTTTCATCCTGGACCGGGTTTTATTTAGGGTCTAGTTGGAGCGAACCGCCGGTTCACCTTCATTATTAATCATTACAATCATTACAATTACAAACTCTTATCATCCTAAAGCAGAAAACAAACCCTTCTCCAAAACCCAATCTTGAATCATAACCTGAGAATTCAAAGACTGATCGGTCGGAACTAAATGCCCGGCGTTCAGCACCACCGCGTGGCTCAGAGTATCCCACCTCTGCACATACCCAGCCAAGCCGCCGTCGACCCTCCAAATCTCCCTCTCCGATTCAAGAAACCTAGGCGTTCCTTCCCAGTCCATCAACCTCACCCACGCCAGCGTCGACGCCACGCCGTCCCTCAGATCGCACTGCCCCTGATACAGCAGCACCCTCGTCTTCCTCACCAGCAGGTCCTCCACCATGAACCTCGCGCTCTTCATCACGTCTTCGTGCAGAGCAGCCGCCGCGTCGCCGCTGCACATCTCGAAAACCGTGGACTCTTCGACTCCCAACGCCCTCTTCACGCCGGCGTCGTTCAAAAACTCCACCACGACTCGGTTGGGGTAAGGAGTCAGCCTCCTGAAGTCGTACAGTGTGGCCAAGCCCGTCAGGTTTGTTAGTGTATTCAGTATGTTCGTCCGCCCGTCCGACGCCTCGGCCCATCGACCCGCCCGGGCCAGTCCGATCGTCTGCCGCTGAAGGTTCTCCACTAGGGCCTTCTGCTTCTCGTTGATCAGCCCAAGCTCGTAGCAGTTGACGGCGAACGTCGTCATTTGGACCTCTGGGTCGGTCACACCGTTGCCTATAACAACGCCGGCCAGGTTGATTCTGCTCTCTCCGGCCGGCAGGGCATCATTCTTCTTGAGAATGTAGTATCCCAGCGAAGGGAGGTACTTCCCGGCGTAGCTCTCCCCGGTTAGGTACACCGGCCTGGCCTTGGACGAACCGTCCAGCGAAACAAACCGCTCGATCGCCGTGATAAGGTGGCTCGCAACCTCGTGCTGGTTTCTAGGTATCTCCTCCGGCGATGCAGCTATGCTGAAGCCCGTGCCTATCGGGTTGTCGAGAAAGAGGACGCCGAAAAGCTTGTTCCAAGGGTTCGGGTTGGGCTCGAGCTCGACCGCTTGGTTCACGAGCCACGGCCCGAGCTCGAAGTAGTTGGCTAGCATGGATGAACAGCCCGGACCGCCCTGGAGCCAGACGAGGATCGGCGTGTCGGATAGCTCCGTGCCGTTGAGTGGAGTTTGAGCTTCGTAGTATGAGTAGAAGATGGCCGAGCCGCTGGTGGAGTTCACCGTTAGATAGCCTGATTTTGTGGGGAGGGCTTCCTTTGGATATAGAGCTGAAGCTGCTATTCGAAAACTAATGAAGATGAGTGAAATGCTTAGTAGTATGTGTAAAGATGCCATTTTTATCGATCTTTCTTTATGGGTACTTGTCTATATGTTGTGAGGAATTTATAAGCTGCTAAAAGTTGCTTATTTGACTTGTATATTGCTCCAACTTTCATTACCTTTGCTATTTGTTTGTTTTATTTATTTATTTATTTTTTGTAATTTTGAAAGGTATATGTTGATTATTACTCACTACTATGGGTGTTCATTATTTGGGTGACCCGATTATCCACCCGAACCATTTTGAATTTGGCTTATTCGGTTCGGTTAATCGGATAAACGGGTGGTTAATTGGGTCACCCGAACTATTAAATGGGGGAATGGTTCGGATATCGGGTGGAGGAAAAAATTTCGGGACTCACCCGAAACCCGAATAAGAGTTATTTAATTATATTTAAAATATATTTATATATTATATGAAGAGTAAAAAATTGATATCATCGCTCAATTGCTCTCTCGCACAAATAAAATCGAACCGATTAACTCGAAAGTTATATATTTAATATAAAAAATATATATAAAAAAATCCGTTATATAATTATAATTAAAAATATACAAACTACAATATTTATCCTAAGTGTCAAAGACCCCTACTCACTACCATACCATGGACCATGTGAAACAAAGTTGACCTCGTATGATTGTCTAACTTTGGATATTTTAGGTAAATAGGCCAAAAAGTTTTTGTATTTGTGAAAAATAACTCGGGGAACTAAATCTTGTTTATCAATACCCCAAATTTAAAATTTTTTTTGATCACTTAATCTCATTTTATCGAGAAATATTGTGAAATAAAAATAAAAATATGAGATCTTAAAATCGGTGATCCTTACAGTAAAAACTTGAACACTAACCTATTAGGTCGCCATAATCTATTACCTTTGAACGTAGACTATTCTCCAATAACCATTTAACGTGGGAGAGTCATTAAAACATTACGACAGCCATATGTTATAATTCACTCATTGAATACAATGCCAAATAAATATCAACGTCGCATGTCCAATGGAATGGCATAGGGGCTCCCCTTCTAGACAAAAAATAAAAAAAAATTGACTATTCATTTTAATTTTCCCAAAATATACTTTAATTTTCCCAAAATATACTTTAAAAAAAGGAAAATTTCGGTTGATAGTCATATATTTAAATCAACCATGTATTTAAGACGTATTTAAGGCTTTTTCAAAAGACATATTTAAGGCTTTTTCAGTTGATGTCCAAAATTATTTTTAATTCCGATTATTATCTCTTATTTAAGCCTTTTCAGTTGATGTCAAATGTATTTTTCAATTCTTATTGATATCCCTATTTTTAATACTTCTCCAGTTGGTGCCTAAAATATTTTTTAATATAATAATTCTCCAGATCGTGCCCAAAGTATTTTTTAATATGATAATTTTAAAGAACAAATAATGATTTCTTTAAGTATAGGCGTTAGTTACTAACGAGATTGTAGAAAAGATAAAAAAATGATTCATTCACCTAAAAATCACATTTTTATCATTTAAAATCAGGAAGTTATGTTTCTTCGTAGATTACCTACCAAAATTAAAAAATACTTTGAGCACAACTAAAAAAACTTTAAACACGGAAATACCAGTCGAAATTGATATTTTATGCACCAACTGAAAAAGACCTAGGTACCAACTGAAATTGAAAGTAACTTTGAACAGAAAAAGCTCTAAACAGATAATTACTGAATTTTCCGAAAAAGAATGTTCCAACGTGGGACATACTGATCCGTCCAAAAGTCAAACCTTGCGATGATAAAGTCAAAGAACAACACAATTCAACCATGATTTCAATTCTAATGTCAAACCCAACGACGTTGCAATCATGCAGCGCCTATAGTGGGCGGCGGCGGCGGTAGGCCCGACGACGATTTTTTGGGCTCTGTCCTCTTTTATCTCCACCATTCGAAAAACGTTATTACTATTTTCCAGAAAGTAAAGATCCATAGTACTAAAACAAAAAGTGGGACAAACATACATATCTATCATCACCATCATGAAAACTAGAAAATCCCAGTAAGAAGGTTCGCGGCGGTGGAAAGAGCGGCGCCGGTGATAGCAAACTGAACCACCTGCTCGTGGGAGTGATCGTCGGTGGTCATCGCCAAGGCTGCCCCTGTTACTGCTCCGGCCAATGCACTGTTCTTCTGCATAAAAAATTACAGTCCACTACTCCGTTACAATATGCCCGCCGGAAAAAAAAAAAAAAAAACAACGATAATAAACCATTAGGCGGAGGTAAAGAGCTAAACCCAATCATGAAGCCCTCTTGCTTCTTTCAGTCCGTACGTAAGACCTGAATACATCCCAGCTGCTAAACCTTCACCACAGAAAAAGATGTGATGAAAGAGTCTTCTGAAGAAGATGAAGTAGAAACTTAAGTCTATATTTCTTCTTAGGTTCTTACCCCATTGCAGAGATTCTTTCCCAGTGCTCTTCACCTGTAGATAAAATAGTAAGAAAATATCAGATAATAACTGTGTTATATGGATTATATGGAGACTTCTGCCTACTACAAAAGGGTTAAATATAAGTAGCTTATTATGCATACCAATGCCTCCACAGACTTGTGATTATTCTCTCCTGACCATAAGAAGATAACTCAGAAATTAAGACACAGATTATAAATGAAGGAGTTACTGTCTTAAGCATTAATTACCTCTAAGGTTACCAAATGGATTATGCTTCTTTGAGACACCAATTTCTGCAGGTAGCCCACTTGCAGAATCTCCTCCGACGCCTGATTTTCAGCAGAAACATTCCTCAAATCGAAGCATAACACATTAATAAAAAAGCAAATGCATATCATCCTTTGCTTACTCTCCACCGTGGTAAGATAAGCCTCGCGCGACACTGCCTGAACAGCTCCAACCTGCAATATGAATAATAAAAATTTAATCTTTATGCACTAATTTTGGGATTGAGGATGTTTTTGATGAAAAAGAATGGAAAAATTAATGTTACCCCGGCGGCTTTGACGAAGCTTTCGGCGACACGATTGAGCAAAGGGTGGCCGAGATCGAAGAAGAAGCACTTGTCGAAGTGCTTCAGCTCATCAAGCAGTGATCTTGTCTCTAAGTTACTACTACTCATGATTAATCTTTCTTTCTTTTTCTTTGGCTTATTTTCTTCTTACACGCACAAGACTATGCAGAATACAAATGGGGAAAGAAAAGATAAAACTTCTGTCAGATGGGGTTGGAACTATTTTGCTGGCGAAAGAGGAGGCAAGATGACTAGACACGTGTCTTTTAAGGATACACGCGTCAGCTTGTCTCCTAATGTCGTGGCGTTTCTTCTTGATCTTGGGAGTTGAATAGCCTGTTAATAAAATGGTGGTAATTTTAGTCCTATAAGTATTAAAATTGAAGTAATTTAGGGATACTTAAGTTAAGAGTGACAATTTTAGTCCTATAAATAAAGTAATTTTAAGACATTTATACTCACAAACTTAATTTCAGCCCAAAATTTACACATGTGGCTCCGAAGATGCTGATTTGGACAAAATTTATTTTCTGTTTCCTTTAATTAAACGTCATTTCATAGTCCAAGTCAGCATTTTCGGTTCTATGTGTATAAATTTCGGGTCGAAATAATATTTTCGAGGTTAACTTTATTAAAATTGTTTCAATTCTGATAGCTGCATGACTAAAATTTATTCTCTTTCCTTCAAATAAACTATTACTTATTTTTTTACTTATGAGATGCCGATTAATTGAAGGAAAGAGAAAACAAATTTAGTTCAAGTCAGCATCTTTGGAGCCACGTGTATAAATTTCGGGTTGAAATTAGATTTCTAAGTTTAGCTGTCCTAAAATTACTTCATTTATAATACTTATAGGACTTAAATTGTCACCCTTAACTTAAGTGTCCCTAAATTGCTTCAATTTTAATACTTACAAGACTAAAATTACTACCCTTAACTTAAGTGTCCTTAAAACACTATCCCCTCAAACATACAGGACTAAAAATATATTTAATCTTAAAATATGTATCTGATTCACCTTAATATATATCTATCTTAATATACGTCTAAATATATTGTTTTACAGAGCTATTTCTGCATTTTATTGAGTTTTGAAAAACCATGTCACATGATGATATATCTACCATATGATATCATCTCAAATCAGTTTCATTTCTTCACTAATAATACCCAAAAAGACAGAGACCATCCTCACCAACAATCGCAAGACTCAAGCAAGACAGAGCAGAATGAAGCACACTTTTCAACATCTATATGCCTAAGACAAACCATTTACATCAGCAGAACGTTAATAGATTCGAGGGTGTAATAAAGTTCGTCTCTTTTCTCTAGCCCATACTTATATCAGGATGGAGAAACCCTTCAAATTCCAGCTGCAAATATCAGTTATTAGTTAGTTAGTTAGTTAGTTAGTTATAACAATGGACTTGAAGTTAAAAAAGGTTCCACAGCAAGAATTCAGAATGTGCTTTTCTTACATTTGCTTGACTGTGTTCTAACTTCATCCTTCTGTACTCCTCTTGAGCTTTCCTCGACCGAAACATGGCTTGTACCCTCACGACAGATCTCTCCACACGTTCCTCGGCTTGTTTCCTACTAGCTCGGAAGAAGTCCTCTTCTACGTCGCTCGGCGCGGGCTCTTCGTGGGCCGCGCTGTCGGGCTGGACTTGCAGCCCGCGGAATCCTTTCCTCTTGAGGCGCCAACGCAGCACGGCTTTCTCGAGAACTCCGACCGACCAGCAAATTTTCCGATACTGCTTCCTCATTTGGAACCCTCTGAAAGCAGCCTGTTTAAGAAATGTATATATACATTTGAGAAAGATATGGAGCACTTTTTACGTCGTTTGCGAAGGAAAAGCGAACATGTACAGATCGACTTACTTGAATCTTGATAGCCTTACGGCGCATGTTTACGAAATCCTTGCGCATCTTCCATGTACGGAACCTATACTGGATTCTAGCCGCAGCTGCGACCTTCTTCTTCGTCTCATAGTTTCTGTAAGCGTGTTGGATCTTCATCGCAGCGACTATGCACCGTGCCTCAGTCTCGGGACTAGATGATTCGACCACCTTCGTGCGGACTTTGAGCGAGTGCTCTCTGAAGGCCGTCTGTATTCTTGCAGCTGCGTCGGCAGCCGTACGGTAGGCTGCAAGAGTGTCCTTGAGATACACTTCGTCCTCGGTGAAGTCTTGGGGGTTTGATATTTCGCTCGTAGTGGTTTGTAATGATCCACTAACGTTTCCAGCCAGAGTCATTTCATTCAGCTGTGCAACTAAAGCCTTCTCGGCGAGATAAGCCGATAAGCCTTCGTGGCCAGTTAAAGAAGCAAGATCTGCTGCGTTATGCCCGATGGGATTATCTGAAGTTGGATCTGTTACTAAGTTCGGCTTTGCCCCGGCGGATAAAAGGGCTGCGACCATTTTCTCCCTTTACAAAAGGGGAAGAAGAAAAAGACAATCTTTTAAGGAGAAGAATCGAACGAACATGAGCAATGCAAGTTAATCATGGTTAATGAAGTCGTTACCTTCCATGATATGCAGCCCAGTGAAGAGCTGTCCAGCCGAACTTGTCTCGATAGTCCAACGATAAGCAAGAGCAAGAAAATGGATGGACTGCCCATGTGTAGCCGAGTATAGCGCACAAATGGATCACACCTTGGCCTTGTTCGTCGCGCTCGGAGACTTTTGCCCCTAATAACACTTTCTCTAGCAGCCATTCTCGCAGCCTATTCTGCAAGATGACCTCAAACAAGGTGTCTTTTGCCTGGGAAAACGGCAGTTTGGACTCTTCGATCATTTGGGTCAGATAAAGCCAACCCTGGGAGATGCGTGAGGTTTTCTGCGCAAAAGCTTTGGCCTCCCTGAGAATGTTTGGGGATGTCTTGCTCGAAAAAATATCGAGGCTCTTGGTTGATGAAAACAGCAGACGAGCTAGCCTCATTTTCAGCTGGTATTCTTCCCAGTTAGATTTGTTCTCAGACGAAGGTGAGTTGCTGGGCGCCATGGCTGGAGCTCGGAACTCGAAGGTCAACACTTGGCTTATGGGCGTTTTTCCATCGAAAGTCAGATACATGCTAACTATCCCGGGATTTTGAGGTGGGAGTACAGCACGAAAGACCCCTGGCCGGACAACTTGCGGTTGAAGGAGATAATCTCCGCATGCAAGGAATATTTTGGCGTCAGTTGAAGGTAGATTCGTATTGGTGAAGAACCCAACTATTAAAATCTGTGTACGAACAAAACATGTCATTGAGATAACAGCTCTACTATCAGACAAAGAAGAGGTATGTATGTCCGAGGCGTTCGAAAAAAGTTAACCTTTGTCTCTTCACTAGAAAGAGCCCGTGTAGGAGAGACGTCTGTGATGTTGAACATTTGCCCCATCACATCTGCACGACGATCGCCCGCCATTGAAGACGATTTGAAAGACTGATGAACAGTTAAACCCGAGGGTTCGACTTCAAGGTCATCTTCCGAACCAGGAGAATCAGAGATCACATGCGTCATCCACCTACCGAAACTATCCTGACTTTGTAATAAATCAGCTTCACCTGAAGGTAGTACATATCCACCAACCGTATTCTCCAAATTCAACACAGCCCCATTTCCAAGCGTTGAATTGGAAAGATCGCTGCTGATACCGTAACTGACGAGTTGTGCCCCTCCGGCTGGTGCCTGAAAATTGCTCGTAACACTTTCATCGAAGTCCTTGCCAGTCGATAAAGTGTCATCCTGAAAACATAATATCTCCTTAACTAACTGAAGTAGTGAGGGAATATAATATGTATAGCATAACTACACAAGAGTAGGAGAAGGAGCATGCCCACTTACGCTCGGTTTCAAACTGTTCATTTGATACGCATTTGGCAGCCCAAAGGCGGCGGTTTTCCCTGTGGCGAGCAGAATGTAATAAGATCAAACCCTTAAAACAAGTGACAATGTCCTGAAATACTTTATATGTATAGAGTTAGGAACCTCCTTGAATGCTCATCTTAATGGGGTCATCGGCCACCAAAAGTTCGTCCCAGTCGAGCGTGTTTATCTCATGTAGTCTCTGTTCGTGATTTTTCATGGTCATACTATCATTCCTTTCTGTAATCATCATATGAAGCAGAAAGAGATGAATATAAGCCTCAGCTAGTTTTTCCAAGAAATGTCTCCTTTAATGGAAAAACAAGGTCACCTAACAGAGGATTGCTATCTCCATAATACACTCGATCCATCGAATCAGACTCTTCCGACAAAGGCCAAGAAGCAGACGGGTCGGAAACTGCTGGGCTCGAGTGGGCCGGGGAGCCCTGAAAGATACGAAAAGACAGCCAAACTTCAATATCTGATGGTAATAGATGTTGCTGCGGTAAAGGAACGGCTAAGACGAAAACCTCTTGAGTCTCGCGGTAATGCACAAGAACAATATGTTCGAGGGACCTGCAACAATTTCAGCTACTTACGATCAGTCGAACAAAGACTTGAACTTTCTTCGATGGAGATTAGAAACAAGTTCGATCAAACGGACTACTAATTTCTTACTTATCAAGTAGCCAATAGCATCTGCGGACGAACGTTGGATTGTCCTCTCCATGTGCATAGTATACATGTATTCTTTCCTCAGTGCCAACCTAATCACGAACAATATAATAGGGCCTCGTCATTGCAGAGAGTACATGAATGTGTTTTGATGGTAATAACTAATGACTAACAGATGAAAGAGAACTTACCTTCAAGTGCTCATGAGCTTCTTTAACTGTTTTCCCGTCTGTCTTCTTCTTCCAGTTATGGCCATCTTTACGAAAATTGCGAAGCTTTTTCCGGTCGAACAGAACAATCGTGCCACCTAGTTCATGGCAGCATGGTATAAACAGCAGATATCAGGCCATATCTCCAGCCCACTCAGAATATCTCACTTTTTAAGTTACTAAACCATATGGACTTAAAAAGTTTCGATTTTCATATTGTGCATTAGCAAGTCGAAACAGAATAAACGGTAGATTTGCAAGCTACGAACACATTACTTTTCGGCAGATTCACGGGTTTGACGTGGATAGTGAAATAATTGTGGTTAGCGAGTACGGCATGGATCTCGTTGGGCCTCAGCCATCTCGACCTGGCTTCCTCCATCATGTTCTCCACATCCAAATCTGTTCATCAAAAAAGATTTAATCTATCGCTACTTCGAGCAGAAAACGGAGAACAAAACAATCGCACGAATCTGTCAATCAGTACAAACAAATCAAGAACCAAAGGCAAAGATGGCACAGCAATTCCCTTCACTATCAGCCACTTTAACACAGATAACTAAGAACCTTTCGAAAAGCTCCAAGTTCATCGCTATCAAACTGCTACACTCCAATTGCCCCTTTCCTCAACTATCACTATATCAACAAACATTCAACAGTAGTTGGCTACAAAGTAAAGCTTATTTGCTCCTTTTTTCCCCCTAATTAACAACTAAAAAGAAACTATAAAAGCCCATTTAAAGCACGTCACCTACATAGTCATTTAAAGCTCATGGAGAAAGCAACGCTTACAGTTCTACCATAGCTCAACCATCGAGAAGAAAAACAAGAAAGAAAGGGCAAAACCCTCCACAAGCCTACATGGATTATTACAGTAATCGAACAAAAAATCAAACTTTAACATATTACATAAATGAGCTGTACGTACCCTTGAGGGTTCCAAAGCCATGAATCTCATACCCTCTGAGACGACCATTTAAACTGCTATCCTCCATCAATAGAGTAAAGAACCCACTCGCTGAATTATCTTACAAGCTGATGATATGTAGCCAGCCAACGGAGAAATAAAAAAACAGAAAGATCAAATTTTTATCATGGGACCATGGTAAAGGTTAAAAAAAACCTATAAATAATGGAGGAGAAGAGAAGCTGTGCTTGAAAGCAATGGGTTACTGTTGATATTGACAGGACATCAAGGGACAACGTTATTTATGTAAAAGCTTCGCTCTTGTTCATACTTACTACGAATAGTAGTGGTTTTTAACTCGTACGAACCTCACACACTGCATTTCAAGATTTTCTCAAAGATGAAAAGGAAAAAAAGGGATCTTCACACATTGCATTTCAAGATTTTCTCAAAAATGAAAAGAAAAAAAAAAGGGATTTTGATTAAATTATTTTCCATATGAACAAATTGAAATGGGTTTTGACAATTCAACTTCAAAAAGGACAGGAACACTGTCGTTGTTTGCTTACATTAGGACATTATTACTGCAATTTTAATTAGGCTTAATTATTTTTTTTTGTTAAGAATGATACTCAAAATAAAGGGTGTAGTTTTCAGATGATAAATTTTAAAATGAGGAGAAGTAAATTAAAAATTGTAATTATAGGATAACTAAAAGTAAAACAATTTAAGACAATTAACGCAATAATTTTCTTCAATTTTGAAACTTACCGCCTTCAAATTGCTGCAATTTTTAAATCTATTGTCCTAAAATTGTAATATTTAACTTATATGTCATCAAATTGCTTAAATTTAGAAACTTTTTACCATAAAATTATCACTCCAAACTTAAGTATCCTTGAAATGACATTCTCTTAAATATATAGGACTAAAAAAATAATTATTCCTTAAAATTATTCTAGCCATTGCAAAGAGACACATGTAAGAAGAATCAAGACATATGTGATATGATATTCTTACCAATAAAGTCATGATTAATCAGCCATGGGAAGGCAATTTAATATATATTAATGGAATTGGCTTTTGCAAACTTTTGATTTGATCTTGCTGTTAAAGTATCGTTTTCTGGCAATGGGCCCTTATGCTGATCGATGATATACGATTAGTATCATTTAATTAAACATAAATTATTATAATATAAATCATTTCCTGAGATAGTCAAAAGAGGAATTTAATTCAACATAAATGTGCATTGATGTTTCATGACATCCACTTTCTATCTCGTTAATAATAATATTTTTTTTTAAAAAAATATTATGATAATAGGCTTCTTTAGGCCCAATTGGGCCACGATGATAATAGATGGGTTCCTCTAATAGCCCAAAATACAAACTCCAAATATATATATATATATATATTAAAAAATAAGAAAGGCCGAAAAATATATTTAGTCTGCTCACGGTCCAAATGCGTCTAAGTATGTCCGATGGGAGGCGGTGGTATTAGTCTTAATGTCCGGCGGGCCGGTCGACAACATATTCGCCAAGAACCATCCAAAGGTTTCGGCCATTTATGGGCCGGATATCCAGGCCAGGCTGGCAGGGCCGCCGTTACTAAATGTCATATTTGGAGTAGCTAATCCTTGGTATTTATTACATCATTGCACTATGAAATAAATGTCATATTCATCAGATATTTATTTTACTAAACATTTTGTGTGGCGAAGGTGGCCATGAGGGACATGGCCATGCACGCCGATCCTAAGCGGGCCTACCCGGGCCGAACCTATCGGTTCTACAAGGGCCCGGTCGTGTTTCCTTTCGGGCTCGGGCTGAGCTACACGAGACTTAGGCACGTTTTGGCCCGTGGCCCGGTGACTATATCGGTTCCTCTTACAAACACAAAACCCTAATTTCAAGAACACAAATCTATGGAGCAAAATTCGAAGGGTTTTGAATGCTGATTGTGGGAGTTACAGTCTTAACTCGGGCTTACGTTGCGGAAATTAGTAGGAAAAGAAAAATGAAATGGAAAAGAAAAACTAATTTTGATATTTGAATAATTAGAAAAATATGCGAGGAAAAGAAAAGAAAATATATTTTAAACTAAATTTAAAGCTAAGATTATGGAAAACTAATTTTTTCACCGAAAAAAAAAAGCTAGTAAAAATCATTTCTCTTTAGTTTTTTTTTTCCACCGCTTTTCCTAATCCAAACCCATAACCGTTCGGGGAAAGGACACTAACTGGCTAATTATATTACAACTACGGACAAAATACAAATGAAATGATGAAATAAATCATTATAATAATTATTTCAAAATTGGTTCAATTTTTCTTTTTTTTTTTAAAAATGATAGGAGAAGATTAGAATTTAATTATGAGATGGCCGATGGATTGTTATATTGATACAATATTAATATTCACTTTCCATATAAAGTCCTCATACACTTCATAAATTTCAAATAAAATTGCATTATAACACCATGTCAAGGTCAACCATAGAAAAAAAAAGAATAAATCAAATCAAAATATTATGTCGTCATTTATCATGGGTCCTTTCATACTATATATATATTTCCTAAGTTAAATGATATTCATGTCAAATATATTCAAGAAACTACTAATTAGGTGGTGCCAAGATCGTACGGTGTGGGTTGAGGCAAGGCTCCTTTCGACGTTGATGTCTTAACAGCCGTAACTACAGTCAAACCTAAGGTCATCTAGTAATCTCCAACGTACCTCTTATTTATTAGTAATAACATAATACACACACAATACACGCACATATATATGTACACACACATATATATATATATATTATATATATATATATATATTACAGTCGCTGTCTTTTTATCTAAACTTGTCTAACGTTTCCATCGTCTCTACCTTTGCTTGCTTCTCTACTTTCCTCCATTCCAAGGTAATGGGATTCTCTTCTTGACTATAATAATTTGATATTTCTTGTAACTCTAGTTATTACACAAAGGCCATATCAAAGCATTCGAGTTAGATATAGTATTAATATATTTTTTTTTTTTTTATCAATCTTGTAGGATTTTAGCCATGGAGGATTACAAAGGAAGGAGCAAGGAGTACGTCGCTTCAACTGAGGTAAAAAAATGTTTCATTTTATATTTCATCATACCAAAGTTATTTCGCCTAAGTATATTGTAATAAATTAAGGAGCCGATTGATCATAAACGAGACGTTGAAGACGTTTCATGTTTTGAGGGTAATCGTCATTTAGTGGTTAATCAATCAAAAACACGTTTTAGCTTCGCTAAAAACGAAAAAAAAAATTGGGGTTTTTTGTTTGGTCTATCATCGTTACGCTCATCAATTATTTAAAATTATTTGATATAAAAGGAAAAATGATTTTTTTATGTACTAATTGGTTTGTAAATTGTAATATAGGTACATTGTCACGTTCTAACGCCTAGAGGGTTTTATATATTTAACAGTTACAATGTAGTATGTGTCAGCCACTCAATTTTAATCAACACGTAAGTACATGATAATAATTATATTATTATTCTAAAAATGTGGGTACAACTAACCACTTTTGATTATAGCTTTCTATATATGCATAATGTAATGTATGTAATAAGCTTTCCTCTCTTGTTGGGGCATCGAAGTCAAATTGAGTTAGGCAGCCAGCCACAAGTTGAAACTCATTTCATTTGAAACTTTCATCAAAGTCTTAATAAGTTATTCTTAATATAGTAATGTTTTGGTCCAAAAGCAATGTCATATATATAAATATATGAATTTGAAAAGAAAAAAAAAAGCAAAATGAGATGTGACATTGATATTTTTCTATCTCTTGGTTTCGCTTTCATAGCTTGCTCCTACTCATAAAAAGTATGGAGGGCTCGTGCCCAAAAAGAAACCCTTGATATCGAAGGCAAGCTCTACTTCTTTATTACCATCAAATATTATTATTATAACTACATACTACTACTACTACTATTAAGGATTGGTTACATATCTAATAAAAGACCATCTCAATCTAGGACCATGAAAGAGCCTTCTTTGACTCGGCAGATTGGGCTCTATGCAAGGTAATTTTTTTTGTTTAAAAAATTATTTTATTTAGTATTTTCTTCTCAATTAAGGATACTAAATATTAACCTCAGCAAGGAGCTGGGCTCCATCAGCAATCAACGGTGGCAATAGAGACGTTACAACCAAAACTGCAGGTGGTAATAATAAGGAGTATAAGTTACATATGCTCATTTTTTCAAGATATAATTTCTTGCATGAATGTAATAAAGAATTGACTTATATTTCATTGAATTGCAGAGAACACCTCATCAGCAGCTACCACCTCGAAGGCCTGCTTGTACATCTTGATCATTTCAAGTTACATATTATATATATATATATTTATATACTGCCTTGCTTTATAGAGAGTTTCAATGAATGTCATATGGGCTAATGTAACTATTTTATGGTTATTACAAACGTTTTGGATATTGTGGGACGAATTGAAATGAAATCTTCGATGGTGTTCTCCTAAGTGATGTGCTGATGTTCTTTTATGGAATTTTTTTTATATTTTTTATTATTATTTTTTAATGACAATAAAAAAAAAAGAAAAAAGAAAAGCAGATTATGAGCCAAAACGGTACACTCGATGGGCGGGCAAGAAAAGGACTGATTAGTCATATTGCAAAAAGTGCATGTTTTTTTACATATCAGGGCTATTTCTGTCTTTTTATCCATATGATAAAATTCCATTGCAAAGATCGATCTCTATCACTGTGTTGATTGACCATTAAGCTACTAGCCTAATAAATCTTTACTTTGAGAAGATTCACGCGTTTGAACGATTTTCGCCGGAGATAGAAGGCGTTTCGTTGCTTGTGACCGGAGGTAAGAAGTAAACCTCAGGAGAATGAGGCGGCCGGCGTATCAGTCTTCGTCTTCGATCGATTTCAACGATGTCAGCCGTAAGATCGACGTTGATAATCGAATCTCTATACGCAACTACTACCGCATCGCTGATAATCTGCTCAGACAGGTACGGAATCGATGCAATCGGCTCATTGGAGTTTTTGCTTGTAGGTCGGAATTTTATGCCGCAAAAATTGTGTTTAGCTTTTTCCTCTTAAGCTCGTTGAGGTAATACGGTTTTTGATGATCTGTTAGTACCTTTGTGACTGTTTCTAGCTTAAATTGAGATTTTAGCGTCCTTTTTGCTGCATTAGGAGATTTTCTGTGATGAAGGTTGTTCATCAAATTTTGGTTTTCCATTGTTATGTGATTACGAGCTACCGTTTCCTCATCTAGTGACAATTTCATAAACTTCAATAAAGTAAATCTCTGCTTAATTTTGCCGATCACTTTTAAGGAATTGTTGCAGCTAGTAATGGTTCTTCTGTGTTCTTTGTTTCAATCGTATTGATGGAGTGTTGATTTGTCTATGTTCAGGCAAATATATACAGGGAGGAGAAGAATATTATAGACTTATATGTCATACTGCTCAGATATTCAAGGTAATGTCTTAAATAAATTAATAAGTTAATGAATGTGTGGATGGCTGGACGCTAATGGTCTGTTTGCATTGTGGAGAAAACAGTTTGGTGTCGGAAACCATACCGTACCATCATGATTACCAGGCATTATGTACGAAAGAAAGAACTTTCTATAAGAAGGTATATTCAAGCTGACAATAATTTGACGTGGTTGTTTTTCAAAATGAAGCTACTGGGTAGTTGGATTTATCTAATGTTCTTGCAGAAATTGCTTCCTGTGCTAGATGAGTTGGAGAAACTGAAGCCAAAAGTGCGGCATCAGCTAGATGAACTCAATAGAGTCAATAACACGTCTCAAATGAACAAGTCCGATAATTCAAATATGATTTCATATGCCACCTCATTGAATGATAGAGCTTCGTTAAACTACAGTAGCAGCCAGGTACTAAATTAGAGATGCAATTGAAGTTTGGTAATGTGTAGTGCAAGTTTGTTTGGATGATTCATGTCAAGTATCCATAACAAACTGGTTAGGAACTCGAACTACATAAAAGAGAAGAACTTAAGAGTTGTGAACTGCTGGATTAAATTAAATAAGTTCATTTCCTTTAAGTTTCAGTGATCTCTTCTTCTTCTTCTTTTTTTTTCAAATACTTAAATGAGTTATATGGAGCCTTGCATTAAGGCAGGATAATTTAAGTGGCTGTTGATCTTCAAGTAAGATCCAAATTAATTATGGCGTATCCTCTATATACTTGCTGGTCTGTCTTTCAACCATTTTTCTGTTTATTTCCATCTGAAGAAATAAGTGAATTCAATAAATTATATTGTTGTTTCGTTATTTTGTTTCTTTTTAAATTCTGAATAATACTATTACTTATTACTTTCTTTTGGCTCAGATTCCGCACTCTATTTCAGCACGTTCACACGCTGTATCTAAACCGAAGAGCGAATCTACTCTAGTTTCACCATCGAATTCTATTGACTCCCAATTCCAGAAGCTGTGAGTCCACTGTGTTGCTAGGATATTAAACTCTAGGTTTCTGTAGTTGGTTTGCCAATCCTTGCACTCTTGATGTTAACAATCAGTTTAGCGTTTTGTTTTCAAATCTTCTTCCATCCCTGGAAATTTGGTTATTACTTATCTGTTCGGTTCTGTTAGAGAAAATTTTACTTCACTGTTAACCTGGTGGCTAAGGGGGTCTTTAACCAGTGCTTGGGGTTTTATTGGTAAATGGTTATGTAAGTAAGGAATGAGTGGTGGTGGAACTCTTGTGTAGAGAATGGATTTATGGTTCTTTTGATGTCTTTTGTGTGTACACTATAAGGGTTTTTTGTGTTGTAGCAGTCAAATCATGGCTTAAAAATGTTTATTTGAGATATCTAGTGTTACATATACATATAGTAAGAGATTATTTTACAAAAAAATAAGAACGCTTTTTGGCATTTGGAGATAGGAATATGGGTTCCCCTGTGTCAAACAAACTACCCTATCTTATCATGTGATTATCTACGTCATGGTATAGAAATGTTTCATTATTTGATAAAATTTTGATAATCTGCTTATCACTTTTGAACACTTTACATGCAGCTGATTTAAATTTTAAATTTGGCAGATCTCTTAGCATACCTCGTCCAAAGCAGGAAACATTGTCTAGGCATTCATTTTTAGGACCAAATGGACTTCATGGTCAGTGGCTGGGGCCCAGTGCAGGGATTAAGGTGAGGCTGACCCTTGTCACGATTGCTTTCTAAGACATAAACAAACAATCGTGTCATATCTTTGAAAAAATTTCTTGGATTTTCTTTTTCACCAAGTAAGTTGCATCTACCCAGGTTAACTATCCAACAAGTATAGCTGTGGATTCTAGTGCAGTTTCAAGGTACTGACTACTGAGTGAATGTAGATAAACTAAATGCTACCATTTCCTTTTGACATTTTACTTGCTATCTTAACCTTGAGTTTTCTGATTGTATTCTTTTGTCTACCCTATTATAGTTGCGAGTAACATTTCAATCTTTTATTCTAAAGCCTCAATCAGTTTGACCAACAAGATCCTGTAGCAACGACAGACAGCGATTTGAAGTTGGAGAATTCCACCATGGAGTCCATTCTATCTTTGGATGATGGTAGATGGCTTGCTGAGAATCCTTGTCCTCCTCAAAGGAATGAATGGGAGAACAACGATTTGAGAATTATCAGACAACCTTCGCCGCCTCCTGTTCTTGCACAAGTGCAGCCCGAAGTGCTTCCTTTATCTCCCTCAAGAGTTGCTGACCCAAGGCCGGGCCCACCAATGCTCTCTCAGGACGGGCGACCGGGTTCCAGTTCTTACCAGGATCTTCATATTGTGAGTATCATGATCTCAACTGGACAAAATTAAGATTTTTGATATATTTTGTAAAATAGCTTGGGATCCTCCGTTATTTGCATTGATGTATTGACTACTGTCTAAATGGCGGCATATTGGTATTGCTTGTTGTAATTGTAGCCAGTGAAGATAATGGAGAGCTTTTTGAGACTGGCACGTGAAAATACTGCAAAGAATTTGGAGACATGTGGTGTTCTTGCTGGCTCACTTGTAAGACTTCAGTGTTGAATATTATTTCTCCATGACATGACGCCTTAGTTTTTTTGTAACAATTGGTTTATTTTGCATTTGTTTGCAGCGGAACAGAGTATTCCATATTACGACACTCATTATTCCTAAGCAGGAGTCCACGTCAGACTCGGTACTATCTCTAAAACTTATTATTGGTGATTTTTCTGGGTAGTAAATTAAAAAAAAATTAAATGATACTGTCCGCTTTTGTATGGTGATATTTGTTCTAGCACTATCTTACCAAGCCTTCTAAATACCGTGTTTGTTTGCATTTTAGTGGCAAGGATAAATACAGCGAAACAGTTTTTGAACTTGCTTGCTTTTCGTAGTTGATACCCTTGTACATTATCAGTAGGAAAGGCCATCTTGCGGAACAAAGATAATTTAGATGTGAATTGTTCTGACTCTTTAATTACAGCCATACGTTCATATTGCTTGTAGCTTATGATCTGCTCAAAATTTTCCAATGTATCTCGAACTGCTTTTTACTCATTTTCAGTGTCAAACGTTGAATGAAGAAGAAATTTTCGACGTTCAGGACAAACGCTCCCTTTTCCCTCTCGGATGGATTCATGTAAGTCAACTATATGTTTTCCAGCCCAAGAACATACAATTCTTTCGTAAACAGCTTGAGATTTTGCCTTTGACTAATTTGTTCTTGATCTACAGACACATCCTACGCAGACATGTTTTATGTCTTCTGTTGATCTCCATACCCACTATTCATACCAGGTATGAGATCACATTTTTATTTCTTACAATCTATCACTTATTACTCATACTAGAGTGATTATCAGCTTACTCAAACGCTCGCCCAAGTCCTCCAACTCTTACGTAGTTTATCGCTGTTTCCTTCTTTAGTTCA